>OY804581.1:90425763-91025763 GCA_963680875.1 Bathymodiolus brooksi | reverse complement strand
AATTTGACCCCTCTTTTTTAAAATGAACAATAAATAACTTGGAAGAACTGTTTTAGATACCTAAAACGTGTCTCCCCTTAATGCGGCCAGCTGTACAACAACCTATCTCGAAAGACAAAAATGTTATGGTCCAGACAAGAGAATACTATTTAAAAAACCATTATTTGACCTTCATGTCAAAGGTCAAGGTCCCAGGAAGGTCATTATGGTACACGACACACCGCCTTATGGTCATGCACCCACATACCAAATATCATTGACCTATCTCGAAAGAAACAATTATTTGACCTTGAGGTCAAAGTCCAACAAAGGTCATTATGGTATGCAACACACCACCTTATGGACATGCACCCATACCAAATATTATTGACCTATCTCAAAAGAAACAATTATTTGACCTTGAGGTCAAAGTCCAACAAAGGTCATTATGGTATGTAACACACCACCTTATGGACATGCACCCATATACCAAATATCATTGACCTATCTCGAAAGAAACAATTATTTGACCTTGAGGTCAAATGTCAAGGTCCAAACAAAGGTCTTTATGGTACGTGACACACCTCTTATGGTCATGCACCCACATACCAAATATCATTGACCAATCTCGAAAGACAAAAAATGTTATGGCCCGAACAAGAAAATACTATTTAAAAAACAATTATTTGTCCTCGAGGTCAAAGGTCAAGATCCAACAAAGGTCATTATGGTATGCAACACATCACCTTATGGACATGCACCCACATACCAAATATCATTAACATTGTTCTATTGTAATATTGAAATGTGTCATATTCCAGCAAATACAAATTTAAGATAAATTTTATGCAAAATTTAACAAAATGTCATTATCTAACCTGCAGTCAAGAGGTACTTTTTCATTTTCATTGTTCTTTGTATCTCAAATGAATTTTTGATATAAGTTATAGGGTGGTTGTGTTTGAATTAAGAATTTCATCAGCTCATAGATTTTTTTTTGATTTTTTTTAATTTTTTTAGTCAGATTAAAATCAAATGATATATTGGGTTTTAATCCGAGTGAACTAGGTATGATACCATGAAATCCTTAATTCAGATATCGCACTGTCTATTCTTAGACCATTGATGTATTTTTTAATTCTATGATTAGTACTCCAAAAAAAGTTTGGTTCCATTTATCCCAGTGGTTTCAAAGAGGTTTAATTGTGAAAGTTTACAGAGGACAACGGATGCCAAGTTGTAGCAATACTTCACATGACCATTACAACCTTCTTCATCAGAGTTGTGTACCTGATTTGTGTCACAAAACTAGATGACTCTTTTATTTTGGGGAGGGGTGCAGTTGTACCCCTCAGTGGAGAAACTAGGTCTTATTTCTAATTCTATACTCTGTGGTTTACTTGGGGGTGTGTTCTTTAAATTTATATACACAGTTGTATGTATGTAAATACCAGCAATTAAAACACCTTTATTGCTCGATAAAACAAGATTGCCATGATATAACTGAAATATAGTTAAAAATGGCGTTAAACACCATATCTCCCCCAATTTGACCTCCCTTTTCTTAAACGAACAATAAATAATTAAAATCCATATATAATATGGAAACACCCTCTTTAAAACCTTTGAAACAACAACACAAGTTTTGTAGGAAATCATTCAATGAACATTCATACCATGTTCGGTTTCAATTTGCCAAATAGTTTCAGAGGCGAAGATTAAAATCTAAAAATTTACTGACAATGGATGCCAAGTGACAGCAATACGTCACATAACCTTTATATTCTTGATCAGAGTTGTTACACACCTAGTTGACTCTTTTCGGGGGGGTTGTACCCCTCAGTCAAGAAGCTAGATCCTATTTCTATACCCCGGGGTTCCCTCGGGGGGAATGGGGGATGTTCTTTAAATTTATATACACAGTTGTACGTATGTAAATATCAGCAATTAAAACACCTTTATTGCTCGATACAACATTATTGATCAGGTTTGTCAGACTTGCAACAGGTCGATGGTTTTTTTGGTATACTCCACCAATAAAACAAGATAGCCATGATATAACTGAAATATTGTTAAAAGTGGCATTAAACACCATAACTCCCCCAATTTGACCCCTCTTTTTTAAAATGAACAATAAATAACTTGGAAGAACTGTCTTAGATACCTAAAACGTGTCTCCCCTTAATGCGGCCAGCTGTACAACAACCTATCTCGAAAGACAAAAATGTTATGGTCCAGACAAGAGAATACTATTTAAAAAACCATTATTTGACCTTCATGTCAAAGGTCAAGGTCCCAGGAAGGTCATTATGGTACACGACACACCGCCTTATGGTCATGCACCCACATACCAAATATCATTGACCTATCTCGAAAGAAACAATTATTTGACCTTGAGGTCAAAGTCCAACAAAGGTCATTATGGTATGCAACACACCACCTTATGGACATGCACCCATACCAAATATTATTGACCTATCTCAAAAGAAACAATTATTTGACCTTGAGGTCAAAGTCCAACAAAGGTCATTATGGTATGCAACACACCACCTTATGGACATGCACCCATATACCAAATATCATTGACCTATCTCGAAAGAAACAATTATTTGACCTTGAGGTCAAATGTCAAGGTCCAAACAAAGGTCTTTATGGTACGTGACACACCTCTTATGGTCATGCACCCACATACCAAATATCATTGACCAATCTCGAAAGACAAAAAATGTTATGGCCCGAACAAGAAAATACTATTTAAAAAACAATTATTTGTCCTCGAGGTCAAAGGTCAAGATCCAACAAAGGTCATTATGGTATGCAACACATCACCTTATGGACATGCACCCACATACCAAATATCATTAACATTGTTCTATTGTAATATTGAAATGTGTCATATTCCAGCAAATATAAATTTAAGATAAATTTTATGCAAAATTTAACAAAATGTCATTATCTAACCTGCAGTCAAGAGGTACTTTTTCATTTTCATTGTTCTTTGTATCTCAAATGAATTTTTGATATAAGTTATAGGGTGGTTGTGTTTGAATTAAGAATTTCATCAGCTCATAGATTTTTTTTTTATTTTTTTACAGTCAGATTAAAATCAAATGATATATTGGGTTTTAATCCGAGTGAACTAGGTATGATACCATGAAATCCTTAATTCAGATATCGCACTGTCTATTCTTAGACCATTGATGTATTTTTTAATTCTATGATTAGTACTCCAAAAAAAGTTTGGTTCCATTTATCCCAGTGGTTTCAAAGAGGTTTAATTGTGAAAGTTTACAGAGGACAACGGATGCTAAGTTGTAGCAATACTTCACATGACCATTACAACCTTCTTCATCAGAGTTGTGTACCTGATTTGTGTCACAAAACTAGATGATTCTTTTATTTTGGGAGGGGGGGGGGGTGCAGTTGTACCCCTCAGTGGAGAAACTAGGTCTTATTTCTAATTCTATACTCTGTGGTTTACTTGGGGGTGCGTTCTTTAAATTTATATACACAGTTGTATGTATGTAAATACCAGCAATTAAAACACCTTTATTGCTCGATAAAACAAGATTGCCATGATATAACTGAAATATAGTTAAAAATGGCGTTAAACACCATATCTCCCCCAATTTGACCTCCCTTTTCTTAAACGAACAATAAATAATTAAAATCCATATATAATATGGAAACACCCTCTTTAAAACCTTTGAAACAACAACACAAGTTTTGTAGGAAATCATTCAATGAACATTCATACCATGTTCGGTTTCAATTTGCCAAATAGTTTCAGAGGCGAAGATTAAAATCTAAAAATTTACTGACAATGGATGCCAAGTGACAGCAATACGTCACATAACCTTTATATTCTTGATCAGAGTTGTTACACACCTAGTTGACTCTTTTAGGGGGGGTTGTACCCCTCAGTCAAGAAGCTAGATCCTATTTCTATACCCCAGGGTTCCCTCGGGGGGAATGGGGGATGTTCTTTAAATTTATATACACAGTTGTACGTATGTAAATATCAGCAATTAAAACACCTTTATTGCTCGATACAACATTATTGATCAGGTTTGTCAGACTTGCAACAGGTCGATGGTTTTTTTGGTATACTCCACCAATAAAACAAGATAGCCATGATATAACTGAAATATTGTTAAAAGTGGCATTAAACACCATAACTCCCCCAATTTGACCCCTCTTTTTTAAAATGAACAATAAATAACTTGGAAGAACTGTTTTAGATACCTAAAACGTGTCTCCCCTTAATGCGGCCAGCTGTACAACAACCTATCTCGAAAGACAAAAATGTTATGGTCCAGACAAGAGAATACTATTTAAAAAACCATTATTTGACCTTCATGTCAAAGGTCAAGGTCCCAGGAAGGTCATTATGGTACACGACACACCGCCTTATGGTCATGCACCCACATACCAAATATCATTGACCTATCTCGAAAGAAACAATTATTTGACCTTGAGGTCAAAGTCCAACAAAGGTCATTATGGTATGCAACACACCACCTTATGGACATGCACCCATATACCAAATATCATTGACCTATCTCGAAAGAAACAATTATTTGACCTTGAGGTCAAATGTCAAGGTCCAAACAAAGGTCTTTATGGTACGTGACACACCTCTTATGGTCATGCACCCACATACCAAATATCATTGACCAATCTCGAAAGACAAAAAATGTTATGGCCCGAACAAGAAAATACTATTTAAAAAACAATTATTTGTCCTCGAGGTCAAAGGTCAAGATCCAACAAAGGTCATTATGGTATGCAACACATCACCTTATGGACATGCACCCACATACCAAATATCATTAACATTGTTCTATTGTAATATTGAAATGTGTCATATTCCAGCAAATATAAATTTAAGATAAATTTTATGCAAAATTTAACAAAATGTCATTATCTAACCTGCAGTCAAGAGGTACTTTTTCATTTTCATTGTTCTTTGTATCTCAAATGAATTTTTGATATAAGTTATAGGGTGGTTGTGTTTGAATTAAGAATTTCATCAGCTCATAGATTTTTTTTTTATTTTTTTTTATTTTTTTACAGTCAGATTAAAATCAAATGATATATTGGGTTTTAATCCGAGTGAACTAGGTATGATACCATGAAATCCTTAATTCAGATATCGCACTGTCTATTCTTAGACCATTGATGTATTTTTTAATTCTATGATTAGTACTCCAAAAAAAGTTTGGTTCCATTTATCCCAGTGGTTTCAAAGAGGTTTAATTGTGAAAGTTTACAGAGGACAACGGATGCCAAGTTGTAGCAATACTTCACATGACCATTACAACCTTCTTCATCAGAGTTGTGTACCTGATTTGTGTCACAAAACTAGATGACTCTTTTATTTTGGGGAGGGGGGGGGGGGGGTGCAGTTGTACCCCTCAGTGGAGAAACTAGGTCTTATTTCTAATTCTATACTCTGTGGTTTACTTGGGGGTGTGTTCTTTAAATTTATATACACAGTTGTATGTATGTAAATACCAGCAATTAAAACACCTTTATTGCTCGATAAAACAAGATTGCCATGATATAACTGAAATATAGTTAAAAATGGCGTTAAACACCATATCTCCCCCAATTTGACCTCCCTTTTCTTAAACGAACAATAAATAATTAAAATCCATATATAATATGGAAACACCCTCTTTAAAACCTTTGAAACAACAACACAAGTTTTGTAGGAAATCATTCAATGAACATTCATACCATGTTCGGTTTCAATTTGCCAAATAGTTTCAGAGGCGAAGATTAAAATCTAAAAATTTACTGACAATGGATGCCAAGTGACAGCAATACGTCACATAACCTTTATATTCTTGATCAGAGTTGTTACACACCTAGTTGACTCTTTTCGGGGGGGTTGTACCCCTCAGTCAAGAAGCTAGATCCTATTTCTATACCCCGGGGTTCCCTCGGGGGGAATGGGGGATGTTCTTTAAATTTATATACACAGTTGTACGTATGTAAATATCAGCAATTAAAACACCTTTATTGCTCGATACAACATTATTGATCAGGTTTGTCAGACTTGCAACAGGTCGATGTTTTTTTTGGTATACTCCACCAATAAAACAAGATAGCCATGATATAACTGAAATATTGTTAAAAGTGGCATTAAACACCATAACTCCCCCAATTTGACCCCTCTTTTTTAAAATGAACAATAAATAACTTGGAAGAACTGTTTTAGATACCTAAAACGTGTCTCCCCTTAATGCGGCCAGCTGTACAACAACCTATCTCGAAAGACAAAAATGTTATGGTCCAGACAAGAGAATACTATTTAAAAAACCATTATTTGACCTTCATGTCAAAGGTCAAGGTCCCAGGAAGGTCATTATGGTACACGACACACCGCCTTATGGTCATGCACCCACATACCAAATATCATTGACCTATCTCAAAAGAAACAATTATTTGACCTTGAGGTCAAAGTCCAACAAAGGTCATTATGGTATGCAACACACCACCTTATGGACATGCACCCATATACCAAATATCATTGACCTATCTCGAAAGAAACAATTATTTGACCTTGAGGTCAAATGTCAAGGTCCAAACAAAGGTCTTTATGGTACGTGACACACCTCTTATGGTCATGCACCCACATACCAAATATCATTGACCAATCTCGAAAGACAAAAAATGTTATGGCCCGAACAAGAAAATACTATTTAAAAAACAATTATTTGTCCTCGAGGTCAAAGGTCAAGATCCAACAAAGGTCATTATGGTATGCAACACATCACCTTATGGACATGCACCCACATACCAAATATCATTAACATTGTTCTATTGTAATATTGAAATGTGTCATATTCCAGCAAATACAAATTTAAGATAAATTTTATGCAAAATTTAACAAAATGTCATTATCTAACCTGCAGTCAAGAGGTACTTTTTCATTTTCATTGTTCTTTGTATCTCAAATGAATTTTTGATATAAGTTATAGGGTGGTTGTGTTTGAATTAAGAATTTCATCAGCTCATAGATTTTTTTTAAATTTTTTTTAATTTTTTTACAGTCAGATTAAAATCAAATGATATATTGGGTTTTAATCCGAGTGAACTAGGTATGATACCATGAAATCCTTAATTCAGATATCGCACTGTCTATTCTTAGACCATTGATGTATTTTTTAATTCTATGATTAGTACTCCAAAAAAAGTTTGGTTCCATTTATCCCAGTGGTTTCAAAGAGGTTTAATTGTGAAAGTTTACAGAGGACAACGGATGCCAAGTTGTAGCAATACTTCACATGACCATTACAACCTTCTTCATCAGAGTTGTGTACCTGATTTGTGTCACAAAACTAGATGACTCTTTTATTTTGGGGAGGGGTGCAGTTGTACCCCTCAGTGGAGAAACTAGGTCTTATTTCTAATTCTATACTCTGTGGTTTACTTGGGGGTGTGTTCTTTAAATTTATATACACAGTTGTATGTATGTAAATACCAGCAATTAAAACACCTTTATTGCTCGATAAAACAAGATTGCCATGATATAACTGAAATATAGTTAAAAATGGCGTTAAACACCATATCTCCCCCAATTTGACCTCCCTTTTCTTAAACGAACAATAAATAATTAAAATCCATATATAATATGGAAACACCCTCTTTAAAACCTTTGAAACAACAACACAAGTTTTGTAGGAAATCATTCAATGAACATTCATACCATGTTCGGTTTCAATTTGCCAAATAGTTTCAGAGGCGAAGATTAAAATCTAAAAATTTACTGACAATGGATGCCAAGTGACAGCAATACGTCACATAACCTTTATATTCTTGATCAGAGTTGTTACACACCTAGTTGACTCTTTTCGGGGGGGGTTGTACCCCTCAGTCAAGAAGCTAGATCCTATTTCTATACCCCGGGGTTCCCTCGGGGGGAATGGGGGATGTTCTTTAAATTTATATACACAGTTGTACGTATGTAAATATCAGCAATTAAAACACCTTTATTGCTCGATACAACATTATTGATCAGGTTTGTCAGACTTGCAACAGGTCGATGGTTTTTTTGGTATACTCCACCAATAAAACAAGATAGCCATGATATAACTGAAATATTGTTAAAAGTGGCATTAAACACCATAACTCCCCCAATTTGACCCCTCTTTTTTAAAATGAACAATAAATAACTTGGAAGAACTGTTTTAGATACCTAAAACGTGTCTCCCCTTAATGCGGCCAGCTGTACAACAACCTATCTCGAAAGACAAAAATGTTATGGTCCAGACAAGAGAATACTATTTAAAAAACCATTATTTGACCTTCATGTCAAAGGTCAAGGTCCCAGGAAGGTCATTATGGTACACGACACACCGCCTTATGGTCATGCACCCACATACCAAATATCATTGACCTATCTCGAAAGAAACAATTATTTGACCTTGAGGTCAAAGTCCAACAAAGGTCATTATGGTATGCAACACACCACCTTATGGACATGCACCCATACCAAATATTATTGACCTATCTCAAAAGAAACAATTATTTGACCTTGAGGTCAAAGTCCAACAAAGGTCATTATGGTATGCAACACACCACCTTATGGACATGCACCCATATACCAAATATCATTGACCTATCTCGAAAGAAACAATTATTTGACCTTGAGGTCAAATGTCAAGGTCCAAACAAAGGTCTTTATGGTACGTGACACACCTCTTATGGTCATGCACCCACATACCAAATATCATTGACCAATCTCGAAAGACAAAAAATGTTATGGCCCGAACAAGAAAATACTATTTAAAAAACAATTATTTGTCCTCGAGGTCAAAGGTCAAGATCCAACAAAGGTCATTATGGTATGCAACACATCACCTTATGGACATGCACCCACATACCAAATATCATTAACATTGTTCTATTGTAATATTGAAATGTGTCATATTCCAGCAAATACAAATTTAAGATAAATTTTATGCAAAATTTAACAAAATGTCATTATCTAACCTGCAGTCAAGAGGTACTTTTTCATTTTCATTGTTCTTTGTATCTCAAATGAATTTTTGATATAAGTTATAGGGTGGTTGTGTTTGAATTAAGAATTTCATCAGCTCATAGATTTTTTTTTTATTTTTTTTTATTTTTTTACAGTCAGATTAAAATCAAATGATATATTGGGTTTTAATCCGAGTGAACTAGGTATGATACCATGAAATCCTTAATTCAGATATCGCACTGTCTATTCTTAGACCATTGATGTATTTTTTAATTCTATGATTAGTACTCCAAAAAAAGTTTGGTTCCATTTATCCCAGTGGTTTCAAAGAGGTTTAATTGTGAAAGTTTACAGAGGACAACGGATGCCAAGTTGTAGCAATACTTCACATGACCATTACAACCTTCTTCATCAGAGTTGTGTACCTGATTTGTGTCACAAAACTAGATGACTCTTTTATTTTGGGGAGGGGTGCAGTTGTACCCCTCAGTGGAGAAACTAGGTCTTATTTCTAATTCTATACTCTGTGGTTTACTTGGGGGTGTGTTCTTTAAATTTATATACACAGTTGTATGTATGTAAATACCAGCAATTAAAACACCTTTATTGCTCGATAAAACAAGATTGCCATGATATAACTGAAATATAGTTAAAAATGGCGTTAAACACCATATCTCCCCCAATTTGACCTCCCTTTTCTTAAACGAACAATAAATAATTAAAATCCATATATAATATGGAAACACCCTCTTTAAAACCTTTGAAACAACAACACAAGTTTTGTAGGAAATCATTCAATGAACATTCATACCATGTTCGGTTTCAATTTGCCAAATAGTTTCAGAGGCGAAGATTAAAATCTAAAAATTTACTGACAATGGATGCCAAGTGACAGCAATACGTCACATAACCTTTATATTCTTGATCAGAGTTGTTACACACCTAGTTGACTCTTTTCGGGGGGGTTGTACCCCTCAGTCAAGAAGCTAGATCCTATTTCTATACCCCGGGGGGAATGGGGGATGTTCTTTAAATTTATATACACAGTTGTACGTATGTAAATATCAGCAATTAAAACACCTTTATTGCTCGATACAACATTATTGATCAGGTTTGTCAGACTTGCAACAGGTCGATGGTTTTTTTGGTATACTCCACCAATAAAACAAGATAGCCATGATATAACTGAAATATTGTTAAAAGTGGCATTAAACACCATAACTCCCCCAATTTGACCCCTCTTTTTTAAAATGAACAATAAATAACTTGGAAGAACTGTTTTAGATACCTAAAACGTGTCTCCCCTTAATGCGGCCAGCTGTACAACAACCTATCTCGAAAGACAAAAATGTTATGGTCCAGACAAGAGAATACTATTTAAAAAACCATTATTTGACCTTCATGTCAAAGGTCAAGGTCCCAGGAAGGTCATTATGGTACACGACACACCGCCTTATGGTCATGCACCCACATACCAAATATCATTGACCTATCTCGAAAGAAACAATTATTTGACCTTGAGGTCAAAGTCCAACAAAGGTCATTATGGTATGCAACACACCACCTTATGGACATGCACCCATACCAAATATTATTGACCTATCTCAAAAGAAACAATTATTTGACCTTGAGGTCAAAGTCCAACAAAGGTCATTATGGTATGCAACACACCACCTTATGGACATGCACCCACATACCAAATATCATTGACCTCTCTCGAAAGAAACAATTATTTGACCTTGAGGTCAAAGTCCAACAAAGGTCATTATGGTATGCAACACACCACCTTATGGACATGCACCCACATACCAAATATCATTGACCTATCTCGAAAGAAACAATTATTTGACCTAGAGGTCAAATGTCAAGGTCCAAACAAAGGTCTTTATGGTACGTGACACACCTCTTATGGTCATGCACCCACATACCAAATATCATTGACCAATCTCGAAAGACAAAAAATGTTATGGCCCGAACAAGAAAATACTATTTAAAAAACAATTATTTGACCTCGAGGTCAAAGGTCAAGATCCAACAAATGTCATTATGGTATGCAACACTTTATGGACATGCACCCACATACCAAATATCATTGACCTATCTCGAAAGAAACAATTATTTGACCTTGAGGTCAAAGGACAAGTTCCCACGAAGTTCATTACGGCATGTGACACACTGCCTTATGGTCATACACCCACATACCAAATATCATTGAACTATCTCAAGACAAAAATGTTATGGTCCAGACAAAAAAATTATATTTAAAAAACCATTATTTGACCTTGATGTCAAAGTTCATGGTCCCAGGAAGGTCATTATGGTACACGACACACCGCCTTGTGGTCATGCACCCATACCAAATATCATTGACCTATCTCAAAAGAAACAATTATTTGACCTTCAGGTCAAAGGTCAAGGTCCAACAAAGGTCATTATGGTATGCAACACACCGCCTTATGGTCATGCACCCACATACCAAATATCATTGACCTCGAAAGAAAC
Organism: Bathymodiolus brooksi; assembly: GCA_963680875.1. Lineage (NCBI taxonomy): Eukaryota > Metazoa > Mollusca > Bivalvia > Mytilida > Modiolidae > Bathymodiolus > Bathymodiolus brooksi. The sequence continues at coordinate 91,014,290 of OY804581.1, read as the reverse complement.
AATTATTTGACCTTGAGGTCAAACGTCAAGGTCCAAACAAAGGTCATTATGGTACACGACACACCTCTTATGGTCATGCACCCACATACCAAATATCATTGACCTATCTCGAAAGAAACAATTATTTGACCTTGAGGTCAAAGTCCAACAAAGGTCATTATGGTATGCAACACACCACCTTATGGACATGCACCCATACCAAATATTATTGACCTATCTCAAAAGAAACAATTATTTGACCTTGAGGTCAAAGTCCAACAAAGGTCATTATGGTATGCAACACACCACCTTATGGACATGCACCCATATACCAAATATCATTGACCTATCTCGAAAGAAACAATTATTTGACCTTGAGGTCAAATGTCAAGGTCCAAACAAAGGTCTTTATGGTACGTGACACACCTCTTATGGTCATGCACCCACATACCAAATATCATTGACCAATCTCGAAAGACAAAAAATGTTATGGCCCGAACAAGAAAATACTATTTAAAAAACAATTATTTGTCCTCGAGGTCAAAGGTCAAGATCCAACAAAGGTCATTATGGTATGCAACACATCACCTTATGGACATGCACCCACATACCAAATATCATTAACATTGTTCTATTGTAATATTGAAATGTGTCATATTCCAGCAAATATAAATTTAAGATAAATTTTATGCAAAATTTAACAAAATGTCATTATCTAACCTGCAGTCAAGAGGTACTTTTTCATTTTCATTGTTCTTTGTATCTCAAATGAATTTTTGATATAAGTTATAGGGTGGTTGTGTTTGAATTAAGAATTTCATCAGCTCATAGATTTTTTTTTTAATTTTTTTTATTTTTTTACAGTCAGATTAAAATCAAATGATATATTGGGTTTTAATCCGAGTGAACTAGGTATGATACCATGAAATCCTTAATTCAGATATCGCACTGTCTATTCTTAGACCATTGATGTATTTTTTAATTCTATGATTAGTACTCCAAAAAAAGTTTGGTTCCATTTATCCCAGTGGTTTCAAAGAGGTTTAATTGTGAAAGTTTACAGAGGACAACGGATGCCAAGTTGTAGCAATACTTCACATGACCATTACAACCTTCTTCATCAGAGTTGTGTACCTGATTTGTGTCACAAAACTAGATGATTCTTTTATTTTGGGGAGGGGGGGGGGTGCAGTTATACCCCTCAGTGGAGAAACTAGGTCTTATTTCTAATTCTATACTCTGTGGTTTACTTGGGGGTGTGTTCTTTAAATTTATATACACAGTTGTATGTATGTAAATACCAGCAATTAAAACACCTTTATTGCTCGATAAAACAAGATTGCCATGATATAACTGAAATATAGTTAAAAATGGCGTTAAACACCATATCTCCCCCAATTTGACCTCCCTTTTCTTAAACGAACAATAAATAATTAAAATCCATATATAATATGGAAACACCCTCTTTAAAACCTTTGAAACAACAACACAAGTTTTGTAGGAAATCATTCAATGAACATTCATACCATGTTCGGTTTCAATTTGCCAAATAGTTTCAGAGGCGAAGATTAAAATCTAAAAATTTACTGACAATGGATGCCAAGTGACAGCAATACGTCACATAACCTTTATATTCTTGATCAGAGTTGTTACACACCTAGTTGACTCTTTTCGGGGGGGTTGTACCCCTCAGTCAAGAAGCTAGATCCTATTTCTATACCCCGGGGGGAATGGGGGATGTTCTTTAAATTTATATACACAGTTGTACGTATGTAAATATCAGCAATTAAAACACCTTTATTGCTCGATACAACATTATTGATCAGGTTTGTCAGACTTGCAACAGGTCGATGGTTTTTTTGGTATACTCCACCAATAAAACAAGATAGCCATGATATAACTGAAATATTGTTAAAAGTGGCATTAAACACCATAACTCCCCCAATTTGACCCCTCTTTTTTAAAATGAACAATAAATAACTTGGAAGAACTGTTTTAGATACCTAAAACGTGTCTCCCCTTAATGCGGCCAGCTGTACAACAACCTATCTCGAAAGACAAAAATGTTATGGTCCAGACAAGAGAATACTATTTAAAAAACCATTATTTGACCTTCATGTCAAAGGTCAAGGTCCCAGGAAGGTCATTATGGTACACGACACACCGCCTTATGGTCATGCACCCACATACCAAATATCATTGACCTATCTCGAAAGAAACAATTATTTGACCTTGAGGTCAAAGTCCAACAAAGGTCATTATGGTATGCAACACACCACCTTATGGACATGCACCCACATACCAAATATCATTGACCTCTCTCGAAAGAAACAATTATTTGACCTTGAGGTCAAAGTCCAACAAAGGTCATTATGGTATGCAACACACCACCTTATGGACATGCACCCACATACCAAATATCATTGACCTATCTCGAAAGAAACAATTATTTGACCTAGAGGTCAAATGTCAAGGTCCAAACAAAGGTCTTTATGGTACGTGACACACCTCTTATGGTCATGCACCCACATACCAAATATCATTGACCAATCTCGAAAGACAAAAAATGTTATGGCCCGAACAAGAAAATACTATTTAAAAAACAATTATTTGACCTCGAGGTCAAAGGTCAAGATCCAACAAATGTCATTATGGTATGCAACACTTTATGGACATGCACCCACATACCAAATATCATTGACCTATCTCGAAAGAAACAATTATTTGACCTTGAGGTCAAAGGACAAGTTCCCACGAAGTTCATTACGGCATGTGACACACTGCCTTATGGTCATACACCCACATACCAAATATCATTGAACTATCTCAAGACAAAAATGTTATGGTCCAGACAAAAAAATTATATTTAAAAAACCATTATTTGACCTTGATGTCAAAGTTCATGGTCCCAGGAAGGTCATTATGGTACACGACACACCGCCTTGTGGTCATGCACCCATACCAAATATCATTGACCTATCTCAAAAGAAACAATTATTTGACCTTCAGGTCAAAGGTCAAGGTCCAACAAAGGTCATTATGGTATGCAACACACCGCCTTATGGTCATGCACCCACATACCAAATATCATTGACCTCGAAAGAAACAATTATTTGACCTTGAGGTCAAACGTCAAGGTCCAAACAAAGGTCATTATGGTACACGACACACCTCTTATGGTCATGCACCCACATACCAAATATCATTGACCTATCTCGAAAGAAACAATTATTTGACCTTGAGGTCAAAGTCCAACAAAGGTCATTATGGTATGCAACACACCACCTTATGGACATGCACCCATACCAAATATTATTGACCTATCTCAAAAGAAACAATTATTTGACCTTGAGGTCAAAGTCCAACAAAGGTCATTATGGTATGCAACACACCACCTTATGGACATGCACCCATATACCAAATATCATTGACCTATCTCGAAAGAAACAATTATTTGACCTTGAGGTCAAATGTCAAGGTCCAAACAAAGGTCTTTATGGTACGTGACACACCTCTTATGGTCATGCACCCACATACCAAATATCATTGACCAATCTCGAAAGACAAAAAATGTTATGGCCCGAACAAGAAAATACTATTTAAAAAACAATTATTTGTCCTCGAGGTCAAAGGTCAAGATCCAACAAAGGTCATTATGGTATGCAACACATCACCTTATGGACATGCACCCACATACCAAATATCATTAACATTGTTCTATTGTAATATTGAAATGTGTCATATTCCAGCAAATATAAATTTAAGATAAATTTTATGCAAAATTTAACAAAATGTCATTATCTAACCTGCAGTCAAGAGGTACTTTTTCATTTTCATTGTTCTTTGTATCTCAAATGAATTTTTGATATAAGTTATAGGGTGGTTGTGTTTGAATTAAGAATTTCATCAGCTCATAGATTTTTTTTTTAATTTTTTTTATTTTTTTACAGTCAGATTAAAATCAAATGATATATTGGGTTTTAATCCGAGTGAACTAGGTATGATACCATGAAATCCTTAATTCAGATATCGCACTGTCTATTCTTAGACCATTGATGTATTTTTTAATTCTATGATTAGTACTCCAAAAAAAGTTTGGTTCCATTTATCCCAGTGGTTTCAAAGAGGTTTAATTGTGAAAGTTTACAGAGGACAACGGATGCCAAGTTGTAGCAATACTTCACATGACCATTACAACCTTCTTCATCAGAGTTGTGTACCTGATTTGTGTCACAAAACTAGATGATTCTTTTATTTTGGGGAGGGGGGGGGGGTGCAGTTATACCCCTCAGTGGAGAAACTAGGTCTTATTTCTAATTCTATACTCTGTGGTTTACTTGGGGGTGTGTTCTTTAAATTTATATACACAGTTGTATGTATGTAAATACCAGCAATTAAAACACCTTTATTGCTCGATAAAACAAGATTGCCATGATATAACTGAAATATAGTTAAAAATGGCGTTAAACACCATATCTCCCCCAATTTGACCTCCCTTTTCTTAAACGAACAATAAATAATTAAAATCCATATATAATATGGAAACACCCTCTTTAAAACCTTTGAAACAACAACACAAGTTTTGTAGGAAATCATTCAATGAACATTCATACCATGTTCGGTTTCAATTTGCCAAATAGTTTCAGAGGCGAAGATTAAAATCTAAAAATTTACTGACAATGGATGCCAAGTGACAGCAATACGTCACATAACCTTTATATTCTTGATCAGAGTTGTTACACACCTAGTTGACTCTTTTCGGGGGGGTTGTACCCCTCAGTCAAGAAGCTAGATCCTATTTCTATACCCCGGGGGGAATGGGGGATGTTCTTTAAATTTATATACACAGTTGTACGTATGTAAATATCAGCAATTAAAACACCTTTATTGCTCGATACAACATTATTGATCAGGTTTGTCAGACTTGCAACAGGTCGATGGTTTTTTTGGTATACTCCACCAATAAAACAAGATAGCCATGATATAACTGAAATATTGTTAAAAGTGGCATTAAACACCATAACTCCCCCAATTTGACCCCTCTTTTTTAAAATGAACAATAAATAACTTGGAAGAACTGTTTTAGATACCTAAAACGTGTCTCCCCTTAATGCGGCCAGCTGTACAACAACCTATCTCGAAAGACAAAAATGTTATGGTCCAGACAAGAGAATACTATTTAAAAAACCATTATTTGACCTTCATGTCAAAGGTCAAGGTCCCAGGAAGGTCATTATGGTACACGACACACCGCCTTATGGTCATGCACCCACATACCAAATATCATTGACCTATCTCGAAAGAAACAATTATTTGACCTTGAGGTCAAAGTCCAACAAAGGTCATTATGGTATGCAACACACCACCTTATGGACATGCACCCATACCAAATATTATTGACCTATCTCAAAAGAAACAATTATTTGACCTTGAGGTCAAAGTCCAACAAAGGTCATTATGGTATGCAACACACCACCTTATGGACATGCACCCACATACCAAATATCATTGACCTCTCTCGAAAGAAACAATTATTTGACCTTGAGGTCAAAGTCCAACAAAGGTCATTATGGTATGCAACACACCACCTTATGGACATGCACCCACATACCAAATATCATTGACCTATCTCGAAAGAAACAATTATTTGACCTAGAGGTCAAATGTCAAGGTCCAAACAAAGGTCTTTATGGTACGCGACACACCTCTTATGGTCATGCACCCACATACCAAATATCATTGACCAATCTCGAAAGACAAAAAATGTTATGGCCCGAACAAGAAAATACTATTTAAAAAACAATTATTTGACCTCGAGGTCAAAGGTCAAGATCCAACAAAGGTCATTATGGTATGCAACACATCACCTTATGGACATGCACCCACATACCAAATATCATTGACCTATCTCGAAAGAAACAATTATTTGACCTTGAGGTCAAAGGACAAGTTCCCACGAAGTTCATTACGGCATGTGACACACTGCCTTATGGTCATACACCCACATACCAAATATCATTGAACTATCTCAAGACAAAAATGTTATGGTCCAGACAAAAAAATTATATTTAAAAAACCATTATTTGACCTTGATGTCAAAGTTCATGGTCCCAGGAAGGTCATTATGGTACACGACACACCGCCTTGTGGTCATGCACCCATACCAAATATCATTGACCTATCTCAAAAGAAACAATTATTTGACCTTCAGGTCAAAGGTCAAGGTCCAACAAAGGTCATTATGGTATGCAACACACCGCCTTATGGTCATGCACCCACATACCAAATATCATTGACCTCGAAAGAAACAATTATTTGACCTTCAGGTCAAAGGTCAAGGTCCAAACAAAGGTCATTATGGTACACGACACACCTCTTATGGTCATGCACCCACATACCAAATATCATTGACCTATCTCGAAAGAAACAATTATTTGACCTTGAGGTCAAAGTCCAACAAAGGTCATTATGGTATGCAACACACCACCTTATGGACATGCACCCATACCAAATATTATTGACCTATCTCAAAAGAAACAATTATTTGACCTTGAGGTCAAAGTCCAACAAAGGTCATTATGGTATGCAACACACCACCTTATGGACATGCACCCATATACCAAATATCATTGACCTATCTCGAAAGAAACAATTATTTGACCTTGAGGTCAAATGTCAAGGTCCAAACAAAGGTCTTTATGGTACGTGACACACCTCTTATGGTCATGCACCCACATACCAAATATCATTGACCAATCTCGAAAGACAAAAAATGTTATGGCCCGAACAAGAAAATACTATTTAAAAAACAATTATTTGACCTCGAGGTCAAAGGTCAAGATCCAACAAAGGTCATTATGGTATGCAACACATCACCTTATGGACATGCACCCACATACCAAATATCATTGACCTATCTCGAAAGAAACAATTATTTGACCTTGAGGTCAAAGGACAAGTTCCCACGAAGTTCATTACGGCATGTGACACACTGCCTTATGGTCATACACCCACATACCAAATATCATTGAACTATCTCAAGACAAAAATGTTATGGTCCAGACAAAAAAATTATATTTAAAAAACCATTATTTGACCTTGATGTCAAAGTTCATGGTCCCAGGAAGGTCATTATGGTACACGACACACCGCCTTGTGGTCATGCACCCATACCAAATATCATTGACCTATCTCAAAAGAAACAATTATTTGACCTTCAGGTCAAAGGTCAAGGTCCAACAAAGGTCATTATGGTATGCAACACACCGCCTTATGGTCATGCACCCACATACCAAATATCATTGACCTCGAAAGAAACAATTATTTGACCTTGAGGTCAAAGGTCAAGGTCCAAACAAAGGTCATTATGGTACACGACACACCTCTTATGGTCATGCACCCACATACCAAATATCATTGACCTATCTCGAAAGAAACAATTATTTGACCTTGAGGTCAAAGTCCAACAAAGGTCATTATGGTATGCAACACACCACCTTATGGACATGCACCCATACCAAATATTATTGACCTATCTCAAAAGAAACAATTATTTGACCTTGAGGTCAAAGTCCAACAAAGGTCATTATGGTATGCAACACACCACCTTATGGACATGCACCCATATACCAAATATCATTGACCTATCTCGAAAGAAACAATTATTTGACCTTGAGGTCAAATGTCAAGGTCCAAACAAAGGTCTTTATGGTACGTGACACACCTCTTATGGTCATGCACCCACATACCAAATATCATTGACCAATCTCGAAAGACAAAAAATGTTATGGCCCGAACAAGAAAATACTATTTAAAAAACAATTATTTGTCCTCGAGGTCAAAGGTCAAGATCCAACAAAGGTCATTATGGTATGCAACACATCACCTTATGGACATGCACCCACATACCAAATATCATTGACCTATCTCGAAAGAAACAATTATTTGACCTTGAGGTCAAAGGACAAGTTCCCACGAAGTTCATTACGGCATGTGACACACTGCCTTATGGTCATACACCCACATACCAAATATCATTGAACTATCTCAAGACAAAAATGTTATGGTCCAGACAAAAAAATTATATTTAAAAAACCATTATTTGACCTTGATGTCAAAGTTCATGGTCCCAGGAAGGTCATTATGGTACACGACACACCGCCTTGTGGTCATGCACCCATACCAAATATCATTGACCTATCTCAAAAGAAACAATTATTTGACCTTCAGGTCAAAGGTCAAGGTCCAACAAAGGTCATTATGGTATGCAACACACCGCCTTATGGTCATGCACCCACATACCAAATATCATTGACCTCGAAAGAAACAATTATTTGACCTTGAGGTCAAAGGTCAAGGTCCAAACAAAGGTCATTATGGTACACGACACACCTCTTATGGTCATGCACCCACATACCAAATATCATTGACCTATCTCGAAAGAAACAATTATTTGACCTTGAGGTCAAAGTCCAACAAAGGTCATTATGGTATGCAACACACCACCTTATGGACATGCACCCATACCAAATATTATTGACCTATCTCAAAAGAAACAATTATTTGACCTTGAGGTCAAAGTCCAACAAAGGTCATTATGGTATGCAACACACCACCTTATGGACATGCACCCATATACCAAATATCATTGACCTATCTCGAAAGAAACAATTATTTGACCTTGAGGTCAAATGTCAAGGTCCAAACAAAGGTCTTTATGGTACGTGACACACCTCTTATGGTCATGCACCCACATACCAAATATCATTGACCAATCTCGAAAGACAAAAAATGTTATGGCCCGAACAAGAAAATACTATTTAAAAAACAATTATTTGTCCTCGAGGTCAAAGGTCAAGATCCAACAAAGGTCATTATGGTATGCAACACATCACCTTATGGACATGCACCCACATACCAAATATCATTAACATTGTTCTATTGTAATATTGAAATGTGTCATATTCCAGCAAATATAAATTTAAGATAAATTTTATGCAAAATTTAACAAAATGTCATTATCTAACCTGCAGTCAAGAGGTACTTTTTCATTTTCATTGTTCTTTGTATCTCAAATGAATTTTTGATATAAGTTATAGGGTGGTTGTGTTTGAATTAAGAATTTCATCAGCTCATAGATTTTTTTTTTATTTTTTTTTATTTTTTTACAGTCAGATTAAAATCAAATGATATATTGGGTTTTAATCCGAGTGAACTAGGTATGATACCATGAAATCCTTAATTCAGATATCGCACTGTCTATTCTTAGACCATTGATGTATTTTTTAATTCTATGATTAGTACTCCAAAAAAAGTTTGGTTCCATTTATCCCAGTGGTTTCAAAGAGGTTTAATTGTGAAAGTTTACAGAGGACAACGGATGCTAAGTTGTAGCAATACTTCACATGACCATTACAACCTTCTTCATCAGAGTTGTGTACCTGATTTGTGTCACAAAACTAGATGATTCTTTTATTTTGGGAGGGGGGGGGGGTGCAGTTGTACCCCTCAGTGGAGAAACTAGGTCTTATTTCTAATTCTATACTCTGTGGTTTACTTGGGGGTGTGTTCTTTAAATTTATATACACAGTTGTATGTATGTAAATACCAGCAATTAAAACACCTTTATTGCTCGATAAAACAAGATTGCCATGATATAACTGAAATATAGTTAAAAATGGCGTTAAACACCATATCTCCCCCAATTTGACCTCCCTTTTCTTAAACGAACAATAAATAATTAAAATCCATATATAATATGGAAACACCCTCTTTAAAACCTTTGAAACAACAACACAAGTTTTGTAGGAAATCATTCAATGAACATTCATACCATGTTCGGTTTCAATTTGCCAAATAGTTTCAGAGGCGAAGATTAAAATCTAAAAATTTACTGACAATGGATGCCAAGTGACAGCAATACGTCACATAACCTTTATATTCTTGATCAGAGTTGTTACACACCTAGTTGACTCTTTTCGGGGGGGTTGTACCCCTCAGTCAAGAAGCTAGATCCTATTTCTATACCCCGGGGGGAATGGGGGATGTTCTTTAAATTTATATACACAGTTGTACGTATGTAAATATCAGCAATTAAAACACCTTTATTGCTCGATACAACATTATTGATCAGGTTTGTCAGACTTGCAACAGGTCGATGTTTTTTTTGGTATACTCCACCAATAAAACAAGATAGCCATGATATAACTGAAATATTGTTAAAAGTGGCATTAAACACCATAACTCCCCCAATTTGACCCCTCTTTTTTAAAATGAACAATAAATAACTTGGAAGAACTGTTTTAGATACCTAAAACGTGTCTCCCCTTAATGCGGCCAGCTGTACAACAACCTATCTCGAAAGACAAAAATGTTATGGTCCAGACAAGAGAATACTATTTAAAAAACCATTATTTGACCTTCATGTCAAAGGTCAAGGTCCCAGGAAGGTCATTATGGTACACGACACACCGCCTTATGGTCATGCACCCACATACCAAATATCATTGACCTATCTCGAAAGAAACAATTATTTGACCTTGAGGTCAAAGTCCAACAAAGGTCATTATGGTATGCAACACACCACCTTATGGACATGCACCCATACCAAATATTATTGACCTATCTCAAAAGAAACAATTATTTGACCTTGAGGTCAAAGTCCAACAAAGGTCATTATGGTATGCAACACACCACCTTATGGACATGCACCCACATACCAAATATCATTGACCTCTCTCGAAAGAAACAATTATTTGATCTTGAGGTCAAAGTCCAACAAAGGTCATTATGGTATGCAACACACCACCTTATGGACATGCACCCACATACCAAATATCATTGACCTATCTCGAAAGAAACAATTATTTGACCTAGAGGTCAAATGTCAAGGTCCAAACAAAGGTCTTTATGGTACGTGACACACCTCTTATGGTCATGCACCCACATACCAAATATCATTGACCAATCTCGAAAGACAAAAAATGTTATGGCCCGAACAAGAAAATACTATTTAAAAAACAATTATTTGACCTCGAGGTCAAAGGTCAAGATCCAACAAAGGTCATTATGGTATGCAACACATCACCTTATGGACATGCACCCACATACCAAATATCATTGACCTATCTCGAAAGAAACAATTATTTGACCTTGAGGTCAAAGGACAAGTTCCCACGAAGTTCATTACGGCATGTGACACACTGCCTTATGGTCATACACCCACATACCAAATATCATTGAACTATCTCAAGACAAAAATGTTATGGTCCAGACAAAAAAATTATATTTAAAAAACCATTATTTGACCTTGATGTCAAAGTTCATGGTCCCAGGAAGGTCATTATGGTACACGACACACCGCCTTGTGGTCATGCACCCATACCAAATATCATTGACCTATCTCAAAAGAAACAATTATTTGACCTTCAGGTCAAAGGTCAAGGTCCAACAAAGGTCATTATGGTATGCAACACACCGCCTTATGGTCATGCACCCACATACCAAATATCATTGACCTCGAAAGAAACAATTATTTGACCTTGAGGTCAAAGGTCAAGGTCCAAACAAAGGTCATTATGGTACACGACACACCTCTTATGGTCATGCACCCACATACCAAATATCATTGACCTATCTCGAAAGAAACAATTATTTGACCTTGAGGTCAAAGTCCAACAAAGGTCATTATGGTATGCAACACACCACCTTATGGACATGCACCCATATACCAAATATCATTGACCTATCTCGAAAGAAACAATTATTTGACCTTGAGGTCAAATGTCAAGGTCCAAACAAAGGTCTTTATGGTACGTGACACACCTCTTATGGTCATGCACCCACATACCAAATATCATTGACCAATCTCGAAAGACAAAAAATGTTATGGCCCGAACAAGAAAATACTATTTAAAAAACAATTATTTGTCCTCGAGGTCAAAGGTCAAGATCCAACAAAGGTCATTATGGTATGCAACACATCACCTTATGGACATGCACCCACATACCAAATATCATTAACATTGTTCTATTGTAATATTGAAATGTGTCATATTCCAGCAAATATAAATTTAAGATAAATTTTATGCAAAATTTAACAAAATGTCATTATCTAACCTGCAGTCAAGAGGTACTTTTTCATTTTCATTGTTCTTTGTATCTCAAATGAATTTTTGATATAAGTTATAGGGTGGTTGTGTTTGAATTAAGAATTTCATCAGCTCATAGATTTTTTTTTTATTTTTTTTTATTTTTTTACAGTCAGATTAAAATCAAATGATATATTGGGTTTTAATCCGAGTGAACTAGGTATGATACCATGAAATCCTTAATTCAGATATCGCACTGTCTATTCTTAGACCATTGATGTATTTTTTAATTCTATGATTAGTACTCCAAAAAAAGTTTGGTTCCATTTATCCCAGTGGTTTCAAAGAGGTTTAATTGTGAAAGTTTACAGAGGACAACGGATGCCAAGTTGTAGCAATACTTCACATGACCATTACAACCTTCTTCATCAGAGTTGTGTACCTGATTTGTGTCACAAAACTAGATGACTCTTTTATTTTGGGGAGGGGGGGGGTGCAGTTGTACCCCTCAGTGGAGAAACTAGGTCTTATTTCTAATTCTATACTCTGTGGTTTACTTGGGGGTGTGTTCTTTAAATTTATATACACAGTTGTATGTATGTAAATACCAGCAATTAAAACACCTTTATTGCTCGATAAAACAAGATTGCCATGATATAACTGAAATATAGTTAAAAATGGCATTAAACACCATATCTCCCCCAATTTGACCTCCCTTTTCTTAAACGAACAATAAATAATTAAAATCCATATATAATATGGAAACACCCTCTTTAAAACCTTTGAAACAACAACACAAGTTTTGTAGGAAATCATTCAATGAACATTCATACCATGTTCGGTTTCAATTTGCCAAATAGTTTCAGAGGCGAAGATTAAAATCTAAAAATTTACTGACAATGGATGCCAAGTGACAGCAATACGTCACATAACCTTTATATTCTTGATCAGAGTTGTTACACACCTAGTTGACTCTTTTCGGGGGGGTTGTACCCTTCAAGAAGCTAGATCCTATTTCTATACCCCGGGGTTCCCTCGGGGGGAATGGGGGATGTTCTTTAAATTTATATACACAGTTGTACGTATGTAAATATCAGCAATTAAAACACCTTTATTGCTCGATACAACATTATTGATCAGGTTTGTCAGACTTGCAACAGGTCGATGGTTTTTTTGGTATACTCCACCAATAAAACAAGATAGCCATGATATAACTGAAATATTGTTAAAAGTGGCATTAAACACCATAACTCCCCCAATTTGACCCCTCTTTTTTAAAATGAACAATAAATAACTTGGAAGAACTGTTTTAGATACCTAAAACGTGTCTCCCCTTAATGCGGCCAGCTGTACAACAACCTATCTCGAAAGACAAAAATGTTATGGTCCAGACAAGAGAATACTATTTAAAAAACCATTATTTGACCTTCATGTCAAAGGTCAAGGTCCCAGGAAGGTCATTATGGTACACGACACACCGCCTTATGGTCATGCACCCAAATACCAAATATCATTGACCTATCTCGAAAGAAACAATTATTTGACCTTGAGGTCAAAGTCCAACAAAGGTCATTATGGTATGCAACACACCACCTTATGGACATGCACCCATACCAAATATCATTGACCTATCTCAAAAGAAACAATTATTTGACCTTGAGGTCAAAGTCCAACAAAGGTCATTATGGTATGCAACACACCACCTTATGGACATGCACCCATATACCAAATATCATTGACCTATCTCGAAAGAAACAATTATTTGACCTTGAGGTCAAATGTCAAGGTCCAAACAAAGGTCTTTATGGTACGTGACACACCTCTTATGGTCATGCACCCACATACCAAATATCATTGACCAATCTCGAAAGACAAAAAATGTTATGGCCCGAACAAGAAAATACTATTTAAAAAACAATTATTTGTCCTCGAGGTCAAAGGTCAAGATCCAACAAAGGTCATTATGGTATGCAACACATCACCTTATGGACATGCACCCACATACCAAATATCATTAACATTGTTCTATTGTAATATTGAAATGTGTCATATTCCAGCAAATATAAATTTAAGATAAATTTTATGCAAAATTTAACAAAATGTCATTATCTAACCTGCAGTCAAGAGGTACTTTTTCATTTTCATTGTTCTTTGTATCTCAAATGAATTTTTGATATAAGTTATAGGGTGGTTGTGTTTGAATTAAGAATTTCATCAGCTCATAGATTTTTTTTTTATTTTTTTTTATTTTTTTACAGTCAGATTAAAATCAAATGATATATTGGGTTTTAATCCGAGTGAACTAGGTATGATACCATGAAATCCTTAATTCAGATATCGCACTGTCTATTCTTAGACCATTGATGTATTTTTTAATTCTATGATTAGTACTCCAAAAAAAGTTTGGTTCCATTTATCCCAGTGGTTTCAAAGAGGTTTAATTGTGAAAGTTTACAGAGGACAACGGATGCCAAGTTGTAGCAATACTTCACATGACCATTACAACCTTCTTCATCAGAGTTGTGTACCTGATTTGTGTCACAAAACTAGATGACTCTTTTATTTTGGGGAGGGGGGGGGGGGGGGTGCAGTTGTACCCCTCAGTGGAGAAACTAGGTCTTATTTCTAATTCTATACTCTGTGGTTTACTTGGGGGTGTGTTCTTTAAATTTATATACACAGTTGTATGTATGTAAATACCAGCAATTAAAACACCTTTATTGCTCGATAAAACAAGATTGCCATGATATAACTGAAATATAGTTAAAAATGGCGTTAAACACCATATCTCCCCCAATTTGACCTCCCTTTTCTTAAACGAACAATAAATAATTAAAATCCATATATAATATGGAAACACCCTCTTTAAAACCTTTGAAACAACAACACAAGTTTTGTAGGAAATCATTCAATGAACATTCATACCATGTTCGGTTTCAATTTGCCAAATAGTTTCAGAGGCGAAGATTAAAATCTAAAAATTTACAGACAATGGATGCCAAGTGACAGCAATACGTCACATAACCTTTATATTCTTGATCAGAGTTGTTACACACCTAGTTGACTCTTTTCGGGGGGGGGTTGTACCCCTCAGTCAAGAAGCTAGATCCTATTTCTATACCCCGGGGTTCCCTCGGGGGGAATGGGGGATGTTCTTTAAATTTATATACACAGTTGTACGTATGTAAATATCAGCAATTAAAACACCTTTATTGCTCGATACAACATTATTGATCAGGTTTGTCAGACTTGCAACAGGTCGATGGTTTTTTTGGTATACTCCACCAATAAAACAAGATAGCCATGATATAACTGAAATATTGTTAAAAGTGGCATTAAACACCATAACTCCCCCAATTTGACCCCTCTTTTTTAAAATGAACAATAAATAACTTGGAAGAACTGTTTTAGATACCTAAAACGTGTCTCCCCTTAATGCGGCCAGCTGTACAACAACCTATCTCGAAAGACAAAAATGTTATGGTCCAGACAAGAGAATACTATTTAAAAAAACCATTATTTGACCTTCATGTCAAAGGTCAAGGTCCCAGGAAGGTCATTATGGTACACGACACACCGCCTTATGGTCATGCACCCACATACCAAATATCATTGACCTATCTCGAAAGAAACAATTATTTGACCTTGAGGTCAAAGTCCAACAAAGGTCATTATGGTATGCAACACACCACCTTATGGACATGCACCCATACCAAATATTATTGACCTATCTCAAAAGAAACAATTATTTGACCTTGAGGTCAAAGTCCAACAAAGGTCATTATGGTATGCAACACACCACCTTATGGACATGCACCCATATACCAAATATCATTGACCTATCTCGAAAGAAACAATTATTTGACCTTGAGGTCAAATGTCAAGGTCCAAACAAAGGTCTTTATGGTACGTGACACACCTCTTATGGTCATGCACCCACATACCAAATATCATTGACCAATCTCGAAAGACAAAAAATGTTATGGCCCGAACAAGAAAATACTATTTAAAAAACAATTATTTGTCCTCGAGGTCAAAGGTCAAGATCCAACAAAGGTCATTATGGTATGCAACACATCACCTTATGGACATGCACCCACATACCAAATATCATTAACATTGTTCTATTGTAATATTGAAATGTGTCATATTCCAGCAAAAATATAAATTTAAGATAAATTTTATGCAAAATTTAACAAAATGTCATTATCTAACCTGCAGTCAAGAGGTACTTTTTCATTTTCATTGTTCTTTGTATCTCAAGTGAATTTTTGATATAAGTTATAGGGTGGTTGTGTTTGAATTAAGAATTTCATCAGCTCATAGATTTTTTTTTGATTTTTTTTTTATTTTTTTTACAGTCAGATTAAAATCAAATGATATATTGGGTTTTAATCCGAGTGAACTAGGTATGATACCATGAAATCCTTAATTCAGATATCGCACTGTCTATTCTTAGACCATTGATGTATTTTTTAATTCTATGATTAGTACTCCAAAAAAAGTTTGGTTCCATTTATCCCAGTGGTTTCAAAGAGGTTTAATTGTGAAAGTTTACAGAGGACAACGGATGCCAAGTTGTAGCAATACTTCACCACATGACCATTACAACCTTCATCAGAGTTGTGTACCTGATTTGTGTCACAAAACTAGATGACTCTTTTATTTGGGGGGTGCAGTTGTACCCCTTAGTTGAGAAACTAGGTCTTATTTCTAATTCTATACTCTGTGGTTTACTTGGGGGTGTGTTCTTTAAATTTATATACACAGTTGTATGTATGTAAATACCAGCAATTAAAACACCTTTATTGCTCGATAAAACAAGATAGCCATGATATAACTGAAATATAGTTAAAAATGGCGTTAAACACCATATCTCCCCCAATTTGACCTCCCTTTTCTTAAACGAACAATAAATAATTAAAATCCATATATAATATGGAAACACCCTCTTTAAAACCTTTGAAACAACAACACAAGTTTTGTAGGAAATCATTCAATGAACATTCATACCATGTTCGGTTTCAATTTGCCAAATAGTTTCAGAGGCGAAGATTAAAATCTAAAAATTTACAGACAATGGATGCCAAGTGACAGCAATACGTCACATAACCTTTATATTCTTGATCAGAGTTGTCACACACCTAGTTGACTCTTTTCGGGGGGGTTGTACCCCTCAGCCGAGAAGCTAGGTCCTATTTCTATACCCCGGGGTTCCCTCGGGGGAATGAGGGATGTTCTTTAAATTTATATACACAGTTGTACGTATGTAAATATCAGCAATTAAAACACCTTTATTGCTCGATACAACATTATTGATCAAGTTTGTCAGACTTGCAACAGGTCGATGGTTTTTTTGGTATACTCCACCAATAAAACAAGATAGCCATGATATAACTGAAATATTGTTAAAAGTGGCATTAAACACCATAACTCCCCCAATTTGACCCCCCTTTTTAAAATGAACAATAAATAACTTGGAAGAACTGTTTTAGATACCTAAAACATGTCTCCCCTTAATGCGGCCAGCTGTACAACAACCTATCTCGAAAGACAAAAATGTTATGGTCCAGACAAGAGAATACTATTTAAAAAACCATTATTTGACCTTCATGTCAAAGGTCAAGGTCCCAGGAAGGTCATTATGGTACACGACACACCGCCTTATGGTCATGCACCCATACCAAATATCATTGACCTATCTAAAAAGAAACCATTATTTGACCTTGAGGTCAAAGGTCAAGGTCCAACAAAGGCCATTATGGTATGCAACACACCACCTTATGGACATGCACCCACATACCAAATATCATTGACCTATCTCGAAAGAAACAATTATTTGACCTTGAGGTCAAAGGACAAGTTCCCACGAAGTTCATTACGGCATGCGACACACTGCCTTATGGTCATACACCCACATACCAAATATCATTGAACTATCTCAAGACAAAAATGTAATGGTCCAGACAAAAAAATTATATTTAAAAAACCATTATTTGACCTTGATGTCAAAGTTCAAGGTCCCAGGAAGGTCATTATGGTACACGACACACCGCCTTGTGGTCATGCACCCATACCAAATATCATTGACCTATCTCAAAAGAAACAATTATTTCACCTTCAGGTCAAAGGTCAAGGTCCAACAAAGGTCATTATGGTATGCAACACACCGCCTTATGGTCATGCACCCACATACCAAATATCATTGACCTCTCGAAAGAAACAATTATTTGACCTTGAGGTCAAAGGTCAAGGTCCAAACAAAGGTCATTTTGGTACAGAACACACCTCTTATGGTCATGCACCCACATACTAAATATCATTGACCTATCTCGAAAGACAAAAAATGTTATGGCCCGAACAAGAAAATACTATTTAAAAAACAATTATTTGACCTTGAGGTCAAAGGTCAAGGTCCGGACAAGTTTCGCTGAGAAGAAGCAGAAGAAAAAAATCAGACTAAAACATATATATCTCCCTTCGTTCGAAGGGGAGACATAATTAAAATCCATATATAATATGGAAACACCCTCTTTTGAAACAACACCACAAGTTTTGTAGGAAACCATTCAATGAACATTCATACCATGCTCGGTTTCAATTTGCCAAGTGGTTTCAGAGAAGATTAAAATCTAAAAGTGTACAGACAACGGATGCCAAGGGAGAACAATATGTCACACACAACATTTATATTCTTCATTCAGTTGTCATACACCTAGATGACCCTCCATTTGGGGAGAGTAACTCTCTCCCCCCATTCCCTGAAAAGAGTCATTCAGTTGTGTGATACAAATCAGGTACACAACTCTGATGAAGGTTGTAACGGTCATGTGAAGTATTGCTGCAACTTGGCATCCATTGTCCTCTGTAAACTTTCACAATTAAACCACTCTGAAACCACTGGGCTAAATGAAACCAAACTTTTTTTGGAGAACAAATCATAAAATTAAAAAATACATCAATGGCCTAAGAATAGAAGTGCCATCTTTTTACTTCACCTTTAATGTAGACAAATTTCCGCTATCTTTTACTGTTTCCGAGATACTCTTGACTGGAAGGGACCAACAAATGCCAATTTCAAAACTTTAACACATTTTAATTTTTAGATAAAAAAATTTGGTTTTGAACATAAAATTAACATTGTTCTATTGTAATATTGAAATGTATCATATTCCAGCAAATATAAATTTAAGATAAATTTTATGCAAAATTTAACAAAATGTGATATTATCTAGCCTGCAGTCAAGATAATATCACATTTTCATTGTATCTCAAATGAATTTTTGATATAAGTTATAGGGTGGTTGTGTTTGAATTAAGAATTTCATCAGCTCATAGATTTTTTTTTTATTTTTTTTTATTTTTTTACAGTCAGATTAAAATCAAATGATATATTGGGTTTTAATCCGAGTGAACTAGGTATGATACCATGAAATCCTTAATTCAGAGATCGCACTGTCTATTCTTAGACCATTGATGTATTTTTTAATTCTATGATTAGTACTCCAAAAAAAGTTTGGTTCCATTAAACCCAGTGGTTTCAAAGAGGTTTAATTGTGAAAGTTTACAGAGGACAACGGATGCCAAGTTGTAGCAATACTTCACCACATGACCATTACAACCTTCATCAGAGTTGTGTACCTGATTTGTGTCACAAAACTAGATGACTCTTTTATTTTGGGGGTGGGGGGGGTGTGGTGCAGTTGTACCCCTCAGTGGAGAAACTAGGTCTTATTTCTAATTCTATACTCTGTGGTTTACTTGGGGGTGTGTTCTTTAAATTTATATACACAGTTGTATGTATGTAAATACCAGCAATTAAAACACCTTTATTGCTCAATACATTATGGATAAAGTTTGTCAGACTTGCGGCAGGTCGATGGTTTTCTCAGTATACTCCACCAATAAAACAAGATAGCCATGATATAACTGAAATATAGTTAAAAATGGCGTTAAACACCATAACTCCCCCAATTTGACCTTCCTTTTTTTAAATGAACAATAAATAATTAAAATCCATATATAATATGGAAACACCCTCTTTGAAACCTTTGAAACAACAACACAAGTTTTGTAGGAAATCATTCGATGAACATTCATACCATGTTCGGTTTCAATTTGCCAAATAGTTTCAGAGGAGAAGATTAAAATCTAAAAGTTTACAGACAATGGATGCCAAGTGACAGCAATACGTCACATGACCATTATATTCTTGATCAGAGTTGTCACACACCTAGTTGACTCTTTTCGGGGGGGTTGTACCCCTCAGCCGAGAAGCTAGGTCCTATTTCTATACCCCGGGGTTCCCTCGGGGGAATGAGGGATGTTCTTTAAATTTATATACACAGTTGTACGTATGTAAATATCAGCAATTAAAACACCTTTATTGCTCGATACAACATTATTGATCAAGTTTGTCAAACTTGCGGCAGGTCGGTGGTTTTCTCGGCTTACTCCACCAATAAAACAAGACAACCATGATATAGCTGAAATATTGTTAAAAGTGGCATTAAACACCATAACTCCCCAATTTTTTTCTTAAAACATATAAAATTGGAAATAAAAGAACCGACATATCCTCCCGCACTTGCATAATATTTAGTTTTATATCAGCATGCATATGCCCACAGGTTTTTCCATCTGGGGGTACATGTACCCTTTTACCATCATTTTTGGGGGTACATCCAAATTTTTGGGGGTGCAACGTACCCTCTAACTCTTCATTTGGAGGTACAAAGAAAAAGCCACGCAAGGTCGTGCACCATGCTGTTTTTTGTAAATATTACGGGTTTTAACAGTAACAGTTCTTCTGATTGGACAATTAAAAAATAAGGAGCCAATAGAATTGGACGATCTATAAATCATATCATCTTACTTAAAATATGCAAGGAATGCTCTGATTGGATAATATTGCCGAAATTAACTAATCAGAACAACTCTATTATACGTACTTTGAAGTTAATTGTAAACAAAACGTAATTTTTATACAGTGCTCGCAACGGGTTCTTTACGTGCACGTAAGTAGGGTTCTTTCAATTATACGTGCATGATTTTTATTCTACATGTATGTGAAACACGTACTGCAGTACGTGAATGGGCATGCTGTTATATATTTATAGAAAGCAGCCTTGCAGTCTTAATGTATAACATACTTTATTGAAGGATGGAGTATATTGCAGCATGATCTGAATAATATACAGGAAGTGCTCCACTTTGACTGTAAATATAGATTTTCCCCCAAAACCCTTGCATCAAATATTTCCATGTTAGAACCCATCCAAGATAATGATAATTACAAATCACATGCAAAACATTATTCAAATCTATCCATGTTTACTAAAGTTATCGCGTAAACAAAGACACAATTCTCAATATTGGCGATTTTTCAACCAAAAACTAAGATTTTCCCCCAAAACCCTTGCATCAAATATTTCCATGTTAGAACCCATCCAAGATAATGATAATTACAAGCCACATGCAAAAAATTATTCAAATCTATCCATGTTTACTCAAGTTATCGCATAAACAAGAAAGTGTGACGGACGGACAGACAGATGGACGCTATTACTATATCCCTATCGCGGGGAGATAAATATCCTAGTAGAGCAACAATTTGGACAGCCATAACAAAGACCAGTCCAAAGGACAACATTCTATTTGGGATTGGGAAAAGCTCCAATGGATTTGTTTAAAAAAAAAAAAATCTAAACAAGTGATATATCTATAAAAATGAAGTGAACTTACAGGCAACTGTACTGTCAAATCTAACTTGTTACTGATTCAGATATCTTGGATTCACTGACTGATCAAGAGCTCCTGCAAAAAAGAACAATATTTAAACAAAGTCTTACATTGTGGAAAAGTAATGGACATGCTTAACAACTTTTACAAGGAACCATAACCTAGATAAGCCTTACAAAGTAACTGGAACAAGACAAAAGTAAAGCTTACAAGGAACATGGCTAAAAACAAACTTTAATGGAACTAGGATAAAAACAATTGTGGGAATTTTCCATGCATCTTTGGCTAAAATGTAATAAGGCCCAGACTTTTTGAAATTCGTCGGACAGAGCGGGCAGAAAATCACAAGGACCGGCAATACTGACAAGTATGCCGGTCCGGTCGTCCGACAAAATTGTTTGTTTTGCACTGGAAATCGGAAATGCAACTGGTATGCCGGAACGATCACGGTCAACTCAGAATTAGATTCTGCTTCAAATGACATTTACTTCTTAAACATGCAACTGTTTCCATGGTAATTCTATTAATCATTGTATTTTTATAGTTTAAACTGGCTGTGATGCATCAACACAACCATTTCGTGTGTTTATATTTGAAAACATGGCGGGTCAGGTTTTTATCGTTCCCATCACCGATTCCATTTAAATTTCAGAATTTTGTAAATTCCGGTCCTGTACAATTTTAGTAGGTTCTGCAGAAAATTATTGGGTGAATTTTTTTCCCCAAAAGTTTGAAGGCCATATAGGCTTGTCTTACTAATCTCATGCTTACAAATAGTTATTTGCTTTTTATGTGGTCCTTTTCTTTTTACAACTACTCACAAAAATGTTTCCATATATACTAGACAACCCTGATTTTCATTGACAACTCATTTTCATCAAAATGGTAGATTAAGTTCTATTGTAGTAAAGGGCATCTAATCCATTAAGAGAGATGTAGGGTTAAGGTTATGGTGTTTAATGCCACTTTCAACACTATTTCAGTTATATTGTGGGGCTACCGGAAGCTCCCTGCACACCCTTTTGGACTCTTTTTCTGTCAAGAATGATAATAGTTACATAATAACGCTATGCATTTTTTAAACACCTTTGGGTTTAGGCTGTTTCAATTCGTTTTGCTTCACACCAGTTGCTCCCCTTTATTATAGTTTATGTCATGACGTTGCATCTGTGGAAACATACTCTTAATAGGTAAACACCAAAATGTTTCTGCAGATCTAATGCACTTATTCCATGTTCATATTGTGACAGTAAGATAAACGTATATCCGGAATCCTACTAGTACAAATTGGAATTCTGATTTGTACTGGATTTAAACCAGTATAAATCAGAATTCCAATATCTACTAGGACAAATCAGGATATCCAGATTTGTACTAGGAGGATCCTGGATCCTACTAAACTTTCAGTAGGATTCAGAATATTACTGAATTTAAAGCTTAGTACGATTCTGGATATTACTTAATAGAAAAACATAAAAATATGTAAAATTTGTGAAATATAAAATAAGTCTTGTGTGATAATTTAATTACAAATAGTGAGAAAAATACATTTTAATGCAATTTTGGATTAAGTTTCCTATTTATTACAACATTTGGTCAAAGTTTGTTTGTGGCATTTGCTTAAGCAAGGTATCTTAGATTTGCGGCATGAACATCGCATTGTATTACATTTTTCAGCACAGTTACATGTTGATACCAGATTAGCAGTTTCATTTACTGTCCGGTTTTTCTGGCCTCATGGTGACTTCAAGATGAAGAACAACAATAAAAGCGTTGTTCCTTTGCTATTATACTATTTTTAACCCTGTATTGCTTGGGACTTTGTCTCATGTACATTTACCCCATATCCTTTCATTTTATTCTTACAAAAATAACTGTCATTTTATCATAGATGTTTATAATATTTTATGTTGTGGTGGATTCTTGTCTCACGAACATTTATTCCATATCTCTTTGTTTTTCATTTAAAAAGTTGTAAATGCCAATAAATTGTAAAATGTATAAGACAAGTTGACCATGTGTTTAATATATAAAGGATTATAAAACTGTTTACATACCAGTTAAGCTTTCAGTAGTCTCCCTGAAATTGTTTTTGGCCCAGTGTTTAAATTTAGCCCCCTCTTCTGTTTTATGTGCCTTCTTTGTCAAGGCAGTTTAGAATAGCTTCATATCTAAGTCCAGAGAGAACAAACTTTTCCTTGTCATAATGCTTTGGAAGATTCTCTTCATATTCCAAAAGTTTCATATAAAATAATTCCTTGTGGTCTTCCATTTCACTTTCACTTACAATGAATTTAGAAATGATTACAATTCATGAGGCAAGGTAAAAAGTTATGTGACCGACAGGACAGCCTTTAGGGGGGATTAAGCATGAATTAAAGATCAGTGATTATTGATCATACAAGTATATTTATTTAGATTTTACTGATTTTACCTAAGGGACATAAAACAGAAGATTTGTATTAAAAAAGTGTTCATATTTATTTTTTCGTGTTTCTCCTTTTTTCAGTTTTTTATTTCAGTAGGATTCTGGATCCTACTGGATTCCAATTTGTACTGTAACATATATATTATATTTTAGAACTAGATTTCTTTTAATATTAGAAATTCAATATTTTTCGCTATTTCTTCTGTTCCAGCTTCACTTGCCACATCCAGAAGAAAATATAACCTTTGAAATTCCTGTGCACCAGTTATATTGCCCGGTGATGATTTCCGGGTTAATTTTAATAACAGCACATGTTCTGTTAATGTGTATTATCAGAACTGTTAGATTACTTAAAATTTCTTGCTGTTTGTCTCATTTAGTATGTCAACTTACACTTATTAATATTTTTTTAGTTTTGATTAATTATTTTAATATTAAAATATAATATAACAAATATTCGATGTGACTGTGGTCAATATACAAGAACATTTTCCCTCTGTACCTTGAATTGCATGGATATGTTATATTGCCCTCCGCCGTTGGCGTCAGGCTATATAACACATCCATGCAATTCAAGGTACCTCGGGAAAATATTATACAATTATTGACTTTTAATGAGGTTTACTCATGACTATACGGACCTGGTCAATGATTGATTGACCGAGGCCAACGGCCGAGATTAATCAATCATAGACCAGGTCCGTATAGTCATGAGTAGACTGAAAATAAGTCAATAACTGCTTTATTAAATAATAAGGAATTTTTCAAACTTTTCAACAAAATAGGCTACAATTGTTTTATCATTTCTCAAGATTATTTAAATATCAAAATGTTGAAATATGATGAAATTTTTGAAAGTTTTGAAATTTATAACATTTTTATGAAATTTTTGAACTTTAGAAAAAAAAAATTGGCCTTTTTTGCAATTTGATTGACCGACTGGAAATGAAATCTCGTCTCTGGTTGGACAACGTTGAAACACTGAATAGACAATAGACAAAAATAGACACAGGCCCGAATATACCTCACGCGAGGTGTACTCACTGCATGCGGGGTATACTCACTGCACACGAGGTATACTCACACTATGAGGTAGAGTTGAGAAAATGCTGTTTAGGCCAATCAGCGAAAGGCAAAATTCCTTATCATTTAATAATCTTGTATATTGACCACAATCACATGGAATATTTGTATAATATTTGATTACTATCCAGTTTGTGAATATATCAAAATTTTGAATACATCGATTGTGATATACGAGTTATTGAGCTTGTCGGTCTTGCCTTAAGCATCACCACTTCAATGCCCATATTTGGAAAGCGCCATCACCAATAACCTTACTTATTGACAAATGCGAGCTGGAAAAAAGCACATGGAGAATCAAAATAAGATCTTTAAGCCTAGAATAGAGATGCCAGTAATTTCCGCCATTTTGTTTTCCGGTAATGAAAATGTCCAAAATTGATATTTTCAAAAATGTAATATTTACTTTTTAATCAATTTATTGTTGTCTCCAACTGTTATTATTAAATTGCTTTTAATCTATATTTCCCTTTAATATATTTATTTGCTGTGGTAAGAACAAATATTGATTAAAAATATATTAGATCGGAACCGGCGTTTAATAGTTTTTGCAGCTGTGGTACGTTTTTTTTTTTTATTAGGATACCCTCTTTGCGACAAGAATAGAATATATTTATGACGTTGTACAATCATATTTTCAATATCCAATGAAAGCTTAGATTTCCACGAATGTCAATGTTATTGACAAATTTGTATTTCCGGTCAAATTTCATGTAAAAAATAAAATGGAAAACTTTATAATCGTCTTATTCAGAGGTAATGGAAAATATTGAAAAGTATTCGTCATATTCAATAACTTCAATCATCGATGATTAGATACGGTTGTTTCGAATCATTTCCATTCCGTAAAAATTTTGTTATTTTCGTCCGCCAGATCACGTGATTTTGATGGAATGTATAGCACTAGACTTCCGGTGTCAATGTACACAACAAAAACTTCAATTGATATGTGCCGTTTTAATGTTCGATCTTCAGCTTAAAAAAATCTTAACATTTTCTGTAAAAGACAGATATCAATTAAATTATTTTATTTGTATCAAACACTTGAATACAGAGACAATTACTTCTTTAAAATTAAATTTGTTTTCTTTCTTAATTTGCTGCTGTCAGCATCATGAAAGGAAAATGATCTGCCTTTATATATTTCTGATATCAGACGGATACTGGGTACTGAACATCAGTATTTATTCAGCCGTTTCCATATTTCAATTACTTATAATCTACCGCATCTACAACTATGAAATGCTGACGTTGTTACAATAATAACGTAAACACCGGAAGTCGTCTGCCAAGCGTTTCAGACGTCAAGACGATAGGAAAAAGGAGATTGAACCAAGTTCAACAACGCCATAGCCATGTGTCAATTTCATCGATGAATGACGATGTCAACAACTAGAACAAGATGGAAACTATTACCGATAATACCGGTGAGCTATCATATTGAAAATATAATCATTAATGGATAGTTAGTATATCAAACATTGAACAAAACAACAAATAAAGCTATCGACAGGCACTGCCGCAGGGGAGGATGCCGGTTCATGCTTTTATCAATGGACCTGCCAAACACTATCTCCATTCTTTCTCTCTTTATTTTTATTTATCTTCTTTCGGTTTGGGATATAATGGGAAGGGGGTACGAATAAACCCATAAAATCTGGGGGGAAATGCTGCCAAAATTATTTTTGTGTGGGGGGTTGAGAATAAACTAGATGCTGTGTCACTCACCTTTCATTCTGCTTTGAGGAAACTTAATACAGAACCTTCCATAGGTGCTTCCCACCAAATTTCGGTTCATTTGGCCATGCAATTTCAGAGAAGAATTTTAAAAATCAGCTAATCAGAAACAAGAGTAACCTGTGGCAGCCATGGTTGTTAACGGATCGGGACGAAATGTGCAATCTTGTCAGAGGACCTTCCATAGATGCTTCCTACCAAGATTTGGTTCCATTGGTCAAGAGGTTTCAGAGGAGAAGATTTAAAACTAGAGGCTCAGTGGGCTGAGCCTGTGTCACTCACCTTTCATTCTGCTTCAAGGAAACTTAATACAGAGCCTCCCATAGGTGTTTCCCACCAAGTTTTGGTCATTTGGCTAAGAAGTTACAGAGAAGAAGATATTTAGAAGTCAACCAATCAGAAACAAGAATGGCCTGTGGCGGCCATGTTTATTAACAGATTGGAACTAAATGAGCAATCTTTATAGATGATTTTCCAGGATGCTTCCTACCAAGTTTCGATTCATTTGGCAAAGTGGTTTCAGAGAAGAAGATTTTTTTAGAAATCAACCAATCAGAAACAAGAATTGCCTTTGGTGGCCATGTTTGTTAACGGATCGGAACTAAATGAGGAATTTTATAAAGGACCTTCCAAGATGCTTCCTACCAAGTTTCGATCCATTTGGCTCAGCGAAGCGGTTTCAGAGGAGACGATTTTTTAGAAATCAACCAATCAGAAAAAAGAATTGCCTGTGGCGGCCATGTATGTTAACGGATCAGAACTAAATGAGCAATCTCTATAGAAGACTTTCCAAGGATGATTCCTGCCAAGTTTCAATTCATTTGGCCAAGCGGTTACAGAGAAGAAGATTTTTTAGAAATCAACCAATCAGAAACAAGAATTTCTGTGGCGGCCATGCTTGATAACGGATCGGCACGAAATAAGCAATCTTTAGAGAGGACCTGCCATAGATGCTTCCTGCTAAGTTTCGGTTCATTTGGCCAAGTGGTTTCAGAGAAGATTTTTTTTTATCGGCCAATCAGAAATATGAATTACCTATGCCGGCCATGTTTCTGAACGGATCGGAACTAAATGAGCATTTGTTATAGAGGACCTTCCACGGATGCTTCTTACCAAGTTTCGGTTCATTTGGCAAAGCAGCTTCAGAGGAAAAGATTTTTTAGAAATCAACCAATCAGAAACAAGAATTGTCTGTGGCGGCCATGTTTGTAAACGGATCGGGACGAAATTAGCAATCCTTATAGAGGACATGATATAGATGCTTCCTACCAACTTTCCTATAGTGGCCATATTTGTTAATGGATCAGGACAAAATGAGCAATCTTTAGAGAGGACCTTCCATAGATGCTTCCTACCAAGTTTCACTTCATTTGACTTGGGGGTATCAGAGGAGAAGATTAAAATGGGAAAAGTTAACAGACGACGGACGCCAAGTGATGGCAAAAGCTCACATTGCCCTTTGGCAAGGCAGAGATCACCCTAGCTTTTGAAGAAGATGGGCCAATAGTAATGGGCCATTAGGCCGGAGTATGGGTGCCCCCCGGCCCAAAAAAGATTTTCAGCAATTTAAGCAATTCTGAGCAATTCGAGAGGCAATAAACCTTGTAATTTGCACTAGCTGCATGCCTATAGTGAATGATGATGTTTTAAAATTATCCCAACCAGCTGTTATAGTATTGTTTGCTCCAATGCTAATGCTTTCCTTGTTTTCGCTGGCTTCGTGTGATACGTCATCATCGACCTCAATAGGCTCATTCGCCTCTGTAGTTGTACTTGTGTCCGTTTCATCTTCTGACCAAGGATTTTCCTTCTCTGATGTCATGAAAAATGATATTTTCGGTTGATTTTTTTCAGATCTTGGGAGGCATTATGTTGTCATTCGACAGTTTTCCTTATAATCGAGACCCGAGTATGAAAAACACTGAGTGTATCGGTTGATTATACGACTGGTTTACTTTTTCGCCTGATTACGTTCGCGGGATGAAACAAAAATCAAGAACCAGTCGAAACAAAATAATTATTGTATGCAGATCCAGGTTACCGGTGCACAATGTACAATTGCATGGGCCATACGTGACGGTAATGCACCCTACTGGCACACACATCACTTTTTAATGGGCCATATAAAATTTTAGCATGACTATGGCACGGCCCAAAGTGATCTCTGCAAGGTGAGCTAAAAATCTGCCAATCTGAAACAAAAATTGCCCAAGGCGGCCATGTTTGTTAATGGATCAAAACGAAATGAGCAATCTCTATAGAGGACCTTCCATAGATGCTTCCTACCAAGTTCATTTCCTTTGGCCAAGCGGTTTCAGATGAAAAGCTTTTTTAGAAATCGAACAATCGGTAAAAGGAATTGCCTATGGCAGCCATGTTTGTTAATGGATCAAAACGGAATGAGCAAACCCTATAGAGGACCTTCCATAGATGCTTCTTACCAAGTTTCAATCCATATGGCCAAGCTGTCTCGGAGGAGATTTGTTTAAATCGGCCAATCAGAAACAATAATTGCCTATGGTGGCCATGTTTGTTAATGGTTCAGAGCAAAATGTGCAATCTTTATAGAGGACCTTCTATAGATGCTTCCTACCAAGTTTTGGATCATTTGGCCAAGCGGTTTCAGAGGAGAAGATTTTTAGATATTGACCAATCAGAAACAAGAATTGTCTGTGGCAGCCATGCTTGTAAATGGATCGGGACGAAATGAGCAATCTTTATAGAGGACCTGCCATAGATACTTCCTACCAAGTCTAGATTCATCTGGCTCAGTGGTTTTAGAGAAGATTTTTTAGAAATGAACTAATCAGAAACAAGAATTGCCTGTGGCGGCCATGTTTGTTAAGAATGGTCAAACCTCTGCATTCTATCTCGTCTTAATCTCCATTGTTGACTGTATAGTAGTTCTCATAGCACTTTTCTCAGACAAAAAATCATACAGAAAATATCCAGTTTGTTTTTAATTCAACTTTCACTCTATATATACTAGAACTTCACGAAACTTTTTAGTTAAGGCACTGATTGTAGTCACGTGAGTCGGTGACCATCATTTCATCAACAGAAATTCATGCTAACCGCACAAAACTTCAGCATTTTCCCTTTCATACATATATAAACAATTGGTTGCAATATGCATCAAATATTGTCATGTTTTACATATTGATCATTTACCTTTATGACCCCCCCCCCCTTTTTTTTCATTGCATGCAATCTTAGAAACAACCTTAACACACCTGTGGAGATTCTCCCAAGGATCTCATTTTAAAAAACCATCAAAATAAGATGAACAAGATTGCTATGCCATAGTAAATGTCCCCCACCTATTTACATAGATCTGTGTATAAATTACTCTCATTAGTTCCTATGACTGAAATGGACTAATCTTAGGGAACGACCATTTAACTTGAAGCTGGGAGCTGGGGGGGGGGGGGGGGGGGGTTATGGTTTTTTTTCTAAAAAAATATTCTGATTCCCATGTTGCTGAAAAAAATATTCTGATTTTGGTGGAGGAAAACAAAAATAATCTGATTAAGAGTTTTTGTAATATAACCTAATGTTAAATTCTGGAAAAAAAATTCGCACTTTGCACGACAAAAAAAAATAATATTCTAACTCTTGTGTTGTCCGAAAAAAAAATTCGGAACGAAACAAAAAACCATGCATGATGATGACAGTGGTCAGTACATATAATACAGCAAGGCACATATAACAGGTGCTCGTAGACAGGACCCCATATGGTACCCCATGTCGTGGTACCGTCCACCAATTTATTTTCGTTTATTTTCTTATTTCTGACATATTTCGCTTGGAAAATATATGGGAATACTGACAAACAGGAAATATGTCAGAAATAAGAAAATAAACGAAAATAAATTGGTGGGCGGTACCACGACATGGCCATGGGGTCCTGTCTACGAGCACCTGTGACATATAATAAGGCATACAATCATAAGACATTACAACATTAAATGCTATAGCACATATACCGTATATCATGCATACTTACTAATAAATAAAATTTAGAATGTGTTTATTCAGTACTTACAAACTAGATGTGTTCTGCTAGTCGATTTACTCATGGATCAAATAATTCTCACATGTGCGGCCATCATCGATTTTCCTGGCGCGAAACATTTTAAATACACGTCACTGGTGTGAAACTCAAATCAAATCAACAGAGCGTTTTTTTGTTTTGTTTTTATTTTTATTTTTTTCGTTTCTTTTTTCTTTGGCAGTAGCATAGCTATGGGGGGTTTGTCCGCAGGGGCGGATCCAGGATTTCAAGTTAGGAGGGGCGCACTTAAAAAATTGCGCCGAGCGAAGGGAGGCGCGAAAATTTGTGGGGTATTTCGTGTGAAAAATCACGATTTTACGCCAAAAAATCATATTTTTCCAATATTAGGGGGGGGGGGGGGGGCGCACGAAATTTTTGGGGTATTTCATGTGAAAAATCACGATTATAAGCCAAAAAAAATCATATTTTTTCCAATTTTAGGGGGGGCGCGCGCCGGGTGCGCCCCCCCCCCCCCCTGAATCCGCCCCTGGTCCGCCCGGGTGGGCACTTGTGACCTATTGTATAAGCCTGTATAGACTGCATTGAAACTGCCGGGATCACTACATAGGTTGAAGGATGTTTTCATCTTTGACTTTGGATTTACTTTAAATATATTGTCACTGTTTTGGGCCTCATTGATGTAATGTGGGCATTAGGATATATGGCGTGACTTTCCATAAAATAACCATGTTTTCCAACCATCTACATTTTATTTGATTCACACTGAAAGTGAGAATAGTTTTAAAAGAATTTACTATAATGCAAAACAAATTATTATTTACTGAAATGAACCGCTGAATAATTTAGAAAAGCTGGACAACCCGTAATTAATGAAAGTATACAAAAGCATAAAATGCTACCTGAAAGTAGGGAACCAAGTTATCAATCCCAAACCAGCCTGGTACTGTATTGAAGTGTGAATGTCAATCAGTGGACAAGTTAGCGAATATACATAGATCCAAAACCAGGGCGGGAATACATGCATGTGATATTCGTGCAAAAAGGTAGAAAGGTGTAGTCATTTCTCCGTCCGTTTTTATGAATGAATGAATTTATGAATGAAATATATTAATGATGCAAGATACTACTACTTACCTTTAAACGTAGTATGACCCGTTTCTTATAATACGGCGACAATATTTTAAGACATATAGAATCTAACACCGGCAAAAGTGCAAGACTGGGAAATCTCCGACACCCGAGGGTAAGATTTCAATCGTTCGCTGACGAGGCTCGATTGAAATCTTATCCGAGGGTGTCGGAGATTTCCCTGTCTTGCACTTTTTACCGGTGTTTGATTTTATTTCTCACTTTTATCAGTAGTTGTGTATTGTTTGACAGCTAAAAATTGGAAAAAATAGGATTTTTTGGCGTAAAATCGTGATTTTTCACAATTTTTTTAAGTGCGCCCCCCCCCCCCCCCCCCCCCCTAACTTGAAATCCCGGATCCGCCCCTGAAAGTGTCCCCCGGACAATATTTTATAGAGACTGCGATATGTTGTTGAGGTAGCTGAGTTATATGGCTTACCATATCCGTACGACTTATTTGATACTCCACCTGGTAAATATCAATGGAAACAGCTAGTGAATAAAGCTGTATATATCTATCATTCCAACAGATTAAGTCCTCAAACAGAAGAAGCGCAAGCAAAATCATCGTTAAAATATATTTATTTCAACTACTCAAAAGATGGGAAAGTACATAATATCTAGAAACCCTGTGGTTCTGAACCATATGCTGTGTCATTAGCCGCTCTGAATGCCAAGATAGCCACTGGCACCATAATTCTGCAAAAACAAGCTTCAAGATTTTCCAACAATACGAAGACTCCAATATGTCAGCTATGCAGTAAGGAGATAGAGGATATTTTACATTTTATAGTAAGATGCTCTGCATTACAGAAAGTACGTTCTCCATTCCTGACAGCAATCCAGAGTTCCGGATGGGTGGTTCATACACTCCAGGATGTGCAGCTTCTTCTTCTTTCCTTCGTATAAACTTCCAATTATGGAACACCTCCGGTTATATGTCGGAGTAATTAAAATCCAATCACAATATGAATATTTACATATGAATTTTATATAGTACACAGGGGCGGATCCAGGATTTGGGATTAGGGGGGGGCGTGAGTAGGAGAGGGATCTAGGGACCGCTTTAATGTCCCCAGCGGGTCCAGGGCAGAGCCCTAGGAGGGGGTCCAGGTGGGCGAAACCCCTCCCCCCTAAGTTCTGGGGGTTTGAGGAATTACAGACATTTATTTGAACGACAATTTTGAACCAACCACACCATTTTTACTTTGAGTCTTAATTTTGTCGGATAATTGTTAACAGTATATTTTTGTCAGATTATAAGAACCTGAAGTAAAACTTTTTTTTTGAACAACCGTGATGCGAATTGTTCAACTCATGACTGATCGATCACGATATGTTAACCCTTCAAAGAACTATTGGTTTAGTTTTAACGCATTCCTGGGGTCCGGATGTCTCAATGAGTTAGGTCGTTGGATCTAACAGCTCATACAAGCCTATCACCAATACGGCGTGGGTTCGCGCCCAGCTTTGTAAATTACAAAAAAGGGTGCACTCGACTCGCAAGTGATAAAGTTTATCAGTTGCGTCAAGTGTTTGAGCAACGGGCGTAAAAACCTCATTACACTAAAAGATCAAACAAACAAAATGTATCAAAGTTCTCGAGAAATATGTTTACGGAAATCAGGTGTGAGATATGCATAAACCATTTTGTCGAGATTATTTTCACACTTTCATGTGCAGTTGTAGATATTAATTTATTACAAATAAATTGTAGTCAGAATTTTTTGTTAAAAATGTGTAAAAAAAAATTGTACAGACATCCATTGGTAGATATAAATAATATAAACGTACCCGGACAAAGGATTTGTTCACACTTTATTGTGTGCAGATACCTCGGGAATATGCAGAGATTGTTACAAATAAATTGCCGCTAATTTTTTTTTTATTAATATGTTACTTTTGTATTTTAATGTACAATATACCAACGCGTATTTTTACTGATCTTTACTTGAAAAGTAAAAGGCAACATTTTCGGGTATTTGTATACAAATCAAACTTATATTTTTTTTTCATATAAAATTGCAGAATTTCGAATTCAAGAACTATTTGAACCATTATTTAAAGAGAAGTGACCATTTTCTTGGATCACTCAAGTTTCTCCACACTGGCTCAGTTTCATCATCTGATTCTCTCGTTATAGGTTTTCATTGTATGTTTTATAAATGAGATCAATTGTTAAATTAATTATTCGAAGTATTGATTGAATTTACTTTTTAGTTTACCTTTGACTTTTCTCGTCTCGTCGAGGAATCAGAAATGTATCCAATCTTGCTTATTTTCTTGGCCTAGAATTTTCGTCCATTTTATAATTTCTAAATAGCACGTGTACATGTAGTTGTAAAATTGACTGCAGAAATAATGTTTAATTAGCGTGAGAAAATAGTTGATGATTATACCTCGGAACCAATCAGAATGGAATAATCTTGAACTACTGACGGCGAATGCATATATGAATCAGCGAACACATCCAACATGTATTTACAATGTGTAAGAATATTTTTACTACAGGTCACGAGTTAACCATTCATGAAAAAGTTATTTATTGAACTGCTTAATTAACGTTGTATAACATATGCTTTGCGAATTTTAGGGGGGGGGGGGGCGCACGCCCCCTCTAAATCCGCCACTGGTACACCTCCGTGTACAGTGTCTGTTGTATAGAACAGTTTTTTCTTAGTGTTTTTAAAAGCAGTAATATTTTAAACTTGTATAAGTGCGGAAATACTGTGATATTGACGGATTTTATAATTATACGAGGAACTCTATAGAAGAATTCGGTTCTCCTGACAAAGGAGGGAACTTCTGGATATGTAATCAGGTATGAAATATTGTCCGTTGCTATGAAATTGTGGTTAGGGTTAGGATTAGGGTTGCTAAAATGTCTGCTGGACACTATTACATATGTAAAAGTGTCCGGCGAACACTTTGAACTGGAGTACACAATTAAATGCTGCACAATAATAAACAATGGGATAGGACACAAGTTTCACAACTTACAAACGTCTTCTCCAATACATACAAGAATTAATACAACATGAACTTATATATACATACATATTTCATATACCCCCCCCCCCCCCCCCCCTCCAATGTTAAGAGTCATGCAAATTGATTATCCAAGCTAAAGTCATTTATGAAATAAATCATGGAAGCCAGAATGTGTTGGGAGTATTATAATGGATTGGCGGATATTAGTATTTTATCCCCAGCCAGAAGCGAGGGATAAAATTTACTAATATCCGCCAATTCATGTTAAAACTCAAAACACATTCTGGCTTCCATGATTTATTTCGATTCTGATATGTCTTAGAGTACAAATACGGTAGTATATTTTGATTGGAAGACTGTCATTTATATTTACGCTTACGGAAAATGTAGCACACAATTTATGCTGCCAATGGAAAAATCAGACACATTCACCGGCGCATGTGCTAACGAGATTATACCGAATGGATAACTCGCTCGTTTGTTAACAAAGCGAAAGGAGGTTATGTTAGAATCCCTTTTATCTTAATGACACGAACACACCGAACATTCAATTTGGATAGAACTTTCTAATGGATTTATATTTAAAGTTCGATAAATGTTCTGGGTGTTGTTTTTGTTGTTGTTGTTAAAAACAGTTATTTATGATATGACGACTCGTGAGTGATTGTTGTTTAGCGCCAATTCAGCAATTTTTCAGCTATATCATGGCGAGAATAAGTTAATTTTCAATGAGATGATGATGAGGTCCGCTGAGTTGGATCTTTATAGTGCTAGCTCACTGAAACAACAGTCCATGGGTAGACATGTCGCTCCACCCGGGCACATTATTCTGATTCCGAGCCAACCGGTATTTGCTCTTTCTCCTTAATGGTGTGTGCTTAGCGGAGAAGCAACAAATACCAATCTTATAGTCTTTGGTTTGACCCGACCGGGGCTCGAACCCATGATCTAACACACTCGAGGGGAGCTTGCTAGCCATTACGTGGCCGGTGCGGTTATATAAGGCCTGTTGTTTAATTCTTAACCATTAACCTGGTTTTAAACTTTTTTATGGTCGAGTGTTTTTTTACGGTGTGGTTTTAACCATGCGGTTAAATGGTTAAGGAACATCTTAACCGGGATCGAAGCACGGTTGAATATGTTTGAACCTTGTTAATTATCAGTATATGTTTGTAATAGGAACATCTGTGTATTATAAACCCATTTCCAAGTTGTTTATTGACATTCTGCATTGTTGTATTTGTTTATAAAGAATTAAATTATTTTATTTTATTGTTTTTTGTGTTGTTTTTGTTTTGTTTGTGTGTTTAACAGTTGAATTGTTTTATTTGTTAATGAAGAATTAATTTTAATTTGTTAAAAAATAATCAATGAACTAGAAAATTTCTCTTAAATATTGTTCTTCAACCATTGCATTTTTTATCTATCTTAAACATGTTTATGGTTCATGATTTAAACATGTTTCAGGTTGTTTTCAACCATAAACAAGTTTGAGAATATGACGACTCGTTAATCAAGTTGCATGAGACTGTCTCGAAACTAAATCATACGATCTTGATCAATAAAGTAAGACATATATCTATTATAACCCTGTTTCATGTTACAAATATGACTAATTTACACATTTATATAACCATGACATAGAAAAGCGACAGGTAGTTTTGTATAGCCAGAAATATGCAACAAATTACATCACAGCTAAGTTTTTCATTTCAAAATAATAAGGGCCTGGTGGCTCAATGAGTTAGGTAGTTGGATTACCTAACGACTCATACAAGCCTATCACCAATACGGCATGGGTTCGAGCCCGACTTTGTAAATTACAAAAAAGGGTG
Organism: Bathymodiolus brooksi; assembly: GCA_963680875.1. Classification (NCBI taxonomy): domain Eukaryota; kingdom Metazoa; phylum Mollusca; class Bivalvia; order Mytilida; family Modiolidae; genus Bathymodiolus; species Bathymodiolus brooksi. The sequence continues at coordinate 90,977,264 of OY804581.1, read as the reverse complement.
CACTTGACTCGCAAACGCAAGTGATAAAGTTTACCAGTTGCTTGCGCATGGTCGGCGGTTCTCTCCGAGTACTCCGGCTTCTTCCACCACTAAAACTGGTCGCCATGATATAGTTGATATATTACTGAAAGTGACGTTAAATACAATAAATCAATCAAAATAATGATAAGTTAATATTTACCGGAATTCCAATCAAATTCAACTTATTTATTTCAAATAACATAATAATACGCATTACGGCAAATCTGTAACAGTGTGAGAAGTAATGCTCTGGATTGTCATTAACGTATCCACATAAACAATTAGAATTTACAATATAGAGGATATAGATGATATAGGGAGGGGCTCCGGGTGCTAATTGGTAAAATATTGTTGAATATGGCGTTAAACACCAGTAGCCGTTTTCACAAAAATTCTTACGATAAAAAATTGTCGTAAGTGTAAAACTAAGATTAAAAAGAGTTTCACAAAAATACTTACGATAATCTTAAGTGTAAAAATAGTCCTAACTTTAGGTGTAAAACTACCCTGTCCTAAGTGTAAAATTTTGATCGTAAGAGAAATTTTGGTCTTATCTTTTATCGTAAGTGAAAAAAATAGAAAACCAGAGGCTCTCAAGAGCCTGTATCGTTCACCTGGTTATAAAAAGAACCAATTGGTCCTTTGTAAAAACTATGTCCTGGAGTGGTAGTCATCTTGGAATTACGATCAACATAAAAAACACAAAGTTTGTAAAGGACCTTCCAATGATTGATGCACAGTTTAGGTTCAATCAGTGCAATAGCTTCAGAGAAGAATATATTTCTGTATTTTCCCCATATGGTCCTGTGTTAATACTATGACCTGTGGTGGCACCCATCTTGGATTTCCGATCGGCATAAAAAACAGAGAACCTTCCAATGATCATTCCTGGGCAGTTTGGTTTCAACTGTCCAAGTGGTTTCAGAGAAGAAGCGTTTTGAAACATTTTTCCCATAGGGTCCAATGTTAAACTAAGTCCTGCCGTAGCCGCCATTTTGAATTTCATATCAGAACAAAAAACGTAAAGTTTGTAGGGGACCACCCAATGAACATTCATGTACAGTTTGGCTTTAATCATATTTGTAGTTTCTGAGAAGAAGGCATTTGAACATTTTCCCATAGGGTCCACTGTTAATCTATGTCCTGCGGTGGTGGCCATCTTGGATTTCCGATCGGCATAAAAAACACACACTTTGTAGAGGACCTTCCAATGATCATTCCTGGGCAGTTTGGTTTCAATTGTCCAAGTGATTTCAGAGCAGAAGCATTTTGAAACATTTTCCCCATAGGGTCCAATGTTAAACTAAGTCCTGCCGTATCCGCCATTTTGAATTTCATATCGGAACAAAAAACCTTAAGATTGTAGAGGACCATCCAATGAACATTCATGTACAGTTTGGCTTTAATCATATTTGTAATTTCTGAGAAGAAGGCATTTGAACATTTTCCCATAGGGTCCAATGTTAATCTATGTCCTGCGGTGACGGCCATCTTGGATTTCCGATCGGCATAAAAAACAGTAACTTGGTAAAGGACATTCCAATGATCATTCATTTACGGTTTGGGTTCAGTCAGTTCATTAGTTTCAGAGAAGAAGATCTTTGAAATTTCAGCCAATCAGAGCATATTATTGGCCCTGGCAGCCATGTTGAATATCCGACTGGAACGAAAAACAGTAACTTTGTAGAGGACCATCCAAGGAACATTCCTGCTAAGTTTGGTTCCAATTGGCCCAGTGGTTTCGGAGAAGAGGCTTGAAATGTGAAAAGTTTACAGACGACAGACGACAGACAACAGACGACGGACGCCAAGTGATGGCAATAGTTCACCTGGACTTTGGTTCAGGTGAACTAAAAAGATGGACGATGTAATGGCGCTTCGACTTGAAAATAAGAGAGCAATTCATCGTTAGCGTATTTTCTCTGACCGTATGACAAACCTATTTACACATATTGATAAATGTTTATTGAAATGAATATGGTTTAATACAAACAGACGCTACAAATGGCATTGTTGTTTACTCCTTTTTGGCGTAACTAATAAGAGTCTGTCTATAACGATGCATTCCGTACATTTACCCCTTCAATGCAGCAGTGATTTTTCACACAAAATACCCCAAAATATTTCGCGATTTTTTTAAGTGCGCCCCCCCCCCCTAACTTGTAATCCTGGATCCGCCCCTGTCAAGGGTTTGAACAATAGCAGGGAAAAATTATAATTTAAGTCTATTTAATTTCTAATTAATTTTAATTATTTTATATCTATTTATATTTTCATTTAGAGTTTAAAATATGCTGTATTCATATATTTTCAAAACAGAAACTCGTGTATTTTTTGTATTTTTTTTTTTGTAATACAGCATAAAAATAAATAATATCTAAAAAAGAATTTCCTTGAAAGAGCCTCAATTTACAGGTGTTGGTGGTTATACCTATATGAAATTGTGACACTAGACATGTTTATATAACGGTTTAAGACAATACCTGATTAATTGGTATTTTGACAATACATTCATAAAAACTTCAAATAAACTTGAAAATTTGATTTAGCATAATTACTTATAATTACCTCTTTGAAGATTAATTCAATACAAAGAAATCAATTTCTATTTTCTTTTACTTTCACCACACAGATCGAAACCATTCGATTAAAAGCCATATCGTGACGTTAACTAGCCTTGAAAAGCGTATGTTAATATATGTGCTCGACTTATTCGACGGGGGGGGGGGGGGCTGGGGCTAAACCAGCCCCCCCACCTTTGAATCCGCCACTGAGTGCATCGTTTACATGACCAAAAAATCATCAGGATAATCTTCATTAATTTTATGTTTCAAATTGGGAACGATGGCCAATCGAAAAGACTACATGTACTTGCAAACTTGGGGAGAATTTTTTTTTTCATTTTTTTTGGGGATAAAAACAGGAATACGGGATTTTCTTCTAGACATCTACTTCGCTTACAAAAATTTTGTATGAACAGCCGCTTTAGGCCGCTGGAATTTTCTGGATCCAATGATATCGTTTTGATTTTGCCTTTATATTAGTAATATAGTTTATTAATTTCTGGCAACTTCGATGATCATCGAACACTCTGGCAATACATAAACTTGTGTACATTCTTCTGTTATATTAATATTAATATATAACAGGGATATTTATTCGTCTTCATGATTGATAGATGATAAACACATCTTTATTTGGGCCGTTATCTCAGAAAAATCGGGATACATTTTCATCAGTAAAAGAACAAGCGTTTGATTTTATGTGGGATGGGATTAATTGGAAAAAAGAGGTAAATATTCTGCTGACAAATAACCGATAAAATGAATTATATGAATAGGGTTTTTTTCACACTCCAGATGCACTCCCTTAAAAAATACTTCTACCAAAAGTAACCACGCGTGGATGATGACGCACAACTCCAAGTAGTGATAATTATTATAGATCATTTTAATTTACATGCATTAGAAATGTTCCTCTATACGAAAATCATACCCGTTCATATTTTGTGCAGTTATTGATGACCGATTCATATACATTTTTTTGTATTAGATACAAATTCAATATAAACATACAAACACATCATAGCATAAACATTGCTTATAAATTAGTGCCGGGGATATTTTTTAGAATAATTTTATTTAAAAAAAATGCTTTGTTGTGCTATGGAAATGAAACTAGGTTGCTAAGGAAGATGGTTTATGGTGTTTAACGCCCCTTTCAACAATATATCGGTCAGTTTTATTGGTGGAGAAAACTGGAGTACTCGGAGAAAACCATTGACCTGTCGCAAATCACTGACAAACTTTATCACATAATATTATATCGAGTACACCTAAGGAAGAATTTTTTATCGTAAGTGTAATTTTAGTCGTAAGATTAAAATTTGACGTAAGATAATCTTTGTGAAAAGGACTTAGGAATTGTCGTAAGACAATTTTTTGTGAAAAGGGCTACTGTCTCCTCTATCAAACATTCAAGGCAGCTGTCTCCTCTATCAAACATTCAAGGCTGCTGTCTCCTCTATCAAACATTCAAAGCTGCTGTCTTCTCTATCAAACATTCAAGGCTGCTGTCTCTTCTATCAAACAGTCAAGGCTGCTGTCTCCTCTATCAAACATTCAAGGCTGATGTCTCATCTATCAAACATTCAAGGCTGCTGTCTCCTCTATCAAACATTCAAGGCTGCTGTCTCTCTATCAAACATTCAAGGCTGCTGTCTCTATCAAACATTCAAGGCTGCTGTCTCTATCAAACATTCAAGGCTTCTGTCTCCTCTATCAAACATTCAAGGCTGCTGTCTACTCTATCAAACATTCAGGGCTGCTGTCTATCAAACATTCAGGGCTGCTGTCTATCAAACATTCAGGGCTGCTGTCTCCTCTATCAAACATTCAAGGCTGCTGTCTCCTCTATCAAACATTCAAGGCTTCTGTCTCCTCTATCAAACATTCAAGGCTGCTGTTTCCTCTATCAAACATTCAAGGCTGCTGTCTACTCTATCAAACATTCAAGGCTGCTGTCTCCTCTATCAAACATTCAAGGCTGCTGTCTTCTCTATCAAACATTCAAGGCTGCTGTCTCCTCTATCAAACATTCAAGGCTGCTGTCTCCTCTATCAAACATTCAATGCTGCTGTCTCTATCAAACATTCAAGGCTTCTGTCTCCTCTATCAAACATTCAAGGCTGCTGTCTCCTCTATCAAACATTCAGGGCTGCTGTCTATCAAACATTCAGGGCTGCTGTCTCCTCTATCAAACATTCAAGGCTTCTGTCTCCTCTATCAAACATTCAAGGCTGCTGTCTACTCTATCAAACATTCAGGGCTGCTGTCTATCAAACATTCAGGGCTGCTGTCTATCAAACATTCAGGGCTGCTGTCTCCTCTATCAAACATTCAAGGCTGCTGTCTCCTCTATCAAACATTCAAGGCTTCTGTCTCCTCTATCAAACATTCAAGGCTGCTGTCTCCTCTATCAAACATTCAAGGCTGCTGTCTACTCTATCAAACATTCAAGGCTGCTGTCTACTCTATCAAACATTCAAGGCTGCTGTCTACTCTATCAAACATTCAGGGCTGCTGTCTATCAAACATTCAGGGCTGCTGTCTATCAAACATTCAGGGCTGCTGTCTCCTCTATCAAACATTCAAGGCTGCTGTCTCCTCTATCAAACATTCAAGGCTTCTGTCTCCTCTATCAAACATTCAAGGCTGCTGTCTCCTCTATCAAACATTCAGGGCTGCTGTCTCCTCTATCAAACATTCAAGGCTGCTGTCTCCTCTATCAAACATTCAAGGCTGCTGTCCCCTCTATCAAACATTCAAGGCTGCTGTCTCCTCTATCAAACATTCAAGGCTGCTGTCTCTATCAAACATTCAAGGCTTCTGTCTCCTCTATCAAACATTCAAGGCTGCTGTCTCCTCTATCAAACATTCAAGGCTGCTGTCTACTCTATCAAACATTCAGGGCTGCTGTCTCCTCTATCAAACATTCAGGGCTGCTGTCTCCTCTATCAAACATCCAAGGCTGCTGTCTCCTCTATCAAACATTCAGGGCTGCTGTCTCCTCTATCAAACATCCAAGGCTGCTGTCTCCTCTATCAAACATTCAAGGCTGCTGTCTCCTCTATCAAACATTCAGGGCTGCTGTCTCCTCTATCAAACATCCAAGGCTGCTGTCTCCTCTATCAAACATCCAAGGCTGCTGTCTCCTCTATCAAACATTCAAGGCTGCTGTCTACTCTATCAAACATTCAGGGCTGCTGTCTCCTCTATCAAACATTCAGGGCTGCTGTCTCCTCTATCAAACATCCAAGGCTGCTGTCTACTCTATCAAACATTCAAGGCTGCTGTCTACTCTATCAAACATTCAAGGCTGCTGTCTACTCTATCAAACATTCAGGGCTGCTGTCTATCAAACATTCAGGGCTGCTGTCTATCAAACATTCAGGGCTGCTGTCTCCTCTATCAAACATTCAAGGCTGCTGTCTCTATCAAACATTCAAGGCTTCTGTCTCCTCTATCAAACATTCAAGGCTGCTGTCTCCTCTATCAAACATTCAGGGCTGCTGTCTCCTCTATCAAACATCCAAGGCTGCTGTCTCCTCTATCAAACATTCAAGGCTGCTGTCTCCTCTATTAAACATTCAAGGCTGCTGTCTACTCTATCAACCATTCAAGGCTGCTGTCTCCTCTATCAAACATTCAAGGCTGCTGTCTACTCTATCAAACATTCAAGGCTGCTGTCTACTCTATCAAACATTCAAGGCTGCTGTCTACTCTATCAACCATTCAAGGCTGCTATCTCCTCTATCAAACATTCAAGGCTGCTATCTCCTCTATCAAACATTCAAGGCTGCTGTCTCCTCTATCAAACATTCAAGGCTGCTGTCTCCTCTATCAAACATTCAAGGCTGCTGTCTCCTCTATCAAACATTCAAGGCTGCTGTCTCCTCTATCAAACATTCAAGGCTGCTGTCTCCTCTATCAAGTATTAATTTATTAAACCTATATATAGTTTTAACCTTGTTCAATTGTAATTTGCAACCTCTGACATAATCTTCAACTTGTTGGGTAGTTGCATTTACAACTACATGTGCAATCAGTGCCTATCACCACTAACGTTGTGATAAAGTTTGTCAGTGACTTGCGGCAGGTCTGTGGTTTTCTCTGGGTATATTGGTTTCCTCCACCAATAAAACTGACCGCCACATTATAACTGAAATATTGTTGAAAGTGGCGTTAAACACCATAAACCTAACTCTCAACTTGGTGGAGGCGGACAGTATGTGGTAGAACTAGGAGCAGAAGTACATGTAGAATTATTGATCAAAACTTGTTGCTCTAATATCAACGTGAAATTTTTAATCTGCTGCTCATATGTTCTATACCAATTAAATTACACTACCAGCTTTTTTTTGCTTTTTTTAAATTTTATTAGAAATAATTCTAAAAATAGAAGATAAATAATTAATATTAAAAATATATAAAGAATCATCAATATACTATATAAATAAAAAATATAATTTAATTTACAACACAAATATAACAATGATTTCAATTACTACATAAATATAACAATTATTTCATTTACAACACAAATATAACAATAATTTTAATTACTACATAAATGAGATAAAAAAAAAACCAAACAAACAAAAAAACAAATAGAAAAAAAGGTATAAAATTAATTTGTATTTATATATATAAATAGTATAATAACATTTAACATCACAGTTTTGTAGTCAAGAATAATTCTCAATCCAGAAACAAGTATACAATAAAATGCAGTCAGACCTATTATAAGGATAGTTTGTTTCTAATCTTGACTCAACACTAGCCTAAATTTTTGGCCAGTTTGAAACTGTTTCCTTATATTAATTAAAAATCATTTGAGATTTTTGAAAAAAATGCATTATTTTAGTGACTTTCATATTTCCATTATAACAGTACTTTATAGATAAATAAAAACCACCTATCTAAAATTAACGATTTACGAATGTTACTAATAAATGATCTATTGCCTTTATATGGCATGCCTGAAAACTACAAATATATAGTCAAAAAGTATTGGTCAATCACATCTCATAAAAATATATCTATTACAAATTGTGATGGGATATCCATTGTTATTAAGACGGTGGCGAAATTTTATCATATATTATGTTAATTTATTAAAGTGAATTAATTCTTGTATTTTTGACCATTTCTATTTTTATGATATGAAAATATTTTGTTTACAACATATTGTATAAATACAATGTGCAAAACAAACAAATGAGAAAAAAAATGTAATGCATAATAATATTAGACCTGAGATATTTATTTGTCCCTGATTAGACTAAGAAGGAATGGACTAATTTATACTGAGTATGGCAACACTTAAAATTCAAAATAATATGTCAATTCATGACTGCTTACCTTTTATGGGCATTTATGTTATGACAAGACACAAGTCAAAAGTTCAATCTCTAAAAGAACACTTCTAGAACATTTTATCCTGCAACCATGATTTTCAGTACATTGTATGAATAAAGGTTTAGGTTTATGGTGTTTAACGCCACTTTCAACAATATTTCAGTTATATTGTGGCAGTCAGATTTATTGGTGGAGGAAATCAGAGTACTACCTGGAGAAAACCACCGACCTGTCGCAAGTCTCTGATAAACTTTATCACATAATGTTGTATTGTATACACCTCGCCATGAATTGGGTTCTAACTCACAACTTTAGTGGTGATAGGCACTGATTGCACAGGTAGTTGTAAATCCAACTACCATACAATCACCATCACGACGGCTCTTGTACTAATAAAGGGGTCAAATAATCTCCAGTGTTATTTTAGTTATTGACCTAATAAAGCCTCTCCTGGTACCCGATTCATGTAGAGCTAATGTTTAGAAACAGTAACAGTATAAGCATGGACGTGAACGAGGACATCTCTGGAAACAATTAGAACGATGCTTGTTTCAGCTCTTTTTAGTAAGATGTGTTTAAAGATACCAAAGGGGTAATCAGAATCCGTAAATCAAAGGACAGACAACACAATGGCCAAAAGAAAAAGGACAAAAGGACAAACAACGATCTACAAAACATACACATAAAACTAAAGATCAAGTAACACGAATTTGGCAGTTATTTTAGAAGTTAGACATTGCAAGATAAACACAATATACCGGTGCATAAATGGTAGGTAAAAATCAAATTAATTTGCACTAACTGCAAATCAAAACAGGTCAGAAAAGCTTGCCAAAGACTCGCCATTCAACCTATTTCAAAAGCTTGTGCGATTTTTTTTTTAATAATTTCATACAATACATACATATATTGTATATTTCTATGTCCTAAATTATAATTTGTGAAAAAATATAATCCAGGAGATTAACTGTAACAATTGTAACACAATGTAAAATGAAATTACGTTACCAGGTATGTATGGGTAGATATACCAGTAAGTAAAACAGCATTTCTTAGCCCCTAAACAACATGGTTAATAATATGAGTGAATCGTCCATCATACAATAAATATTAAATGTCTTCCAGCACCATTGAACTATTTCGTCAGAACCATTGCACACGATTTTCCATAATTTCCAAATCCACAATGTGTACAAAGTTTTCCTGTAGTACCCATATGAGTTTTCACTTGTCCATTTTCCTTCGGAACACGCCTTTCACAGTATAAACATTTAGCAAGCATATCATTACTACCAAAGGAATGAAATGAACATAGATTTGCTGGTATCTTATTTAAGTTGAGACGACCCCTACATACAACGCAACAGTCCTGGTTCCTGGTCCTGAATATTTGATCTTTACTTTTATTAGAACAAGTCTGGCAAAGAATGACTGGTGTACACTGTGGTATGACGCTATCTGCCAACGATTTACACCTGATGGTCTACAAAAGACGTAAAATTTACTCTTATAGGAAATCAAAATATCTGCCTGTACACGATTAGTTACATTAATCATTCAGGATCCTGGCTAAAACGAATACATTGAGACCTGTCTAAACTGAATCTCATTAGGACTAATTTTTGTATTCTGAATTGACAGGTGTTCGGTTTAAACAGATTAAATGAAAAAAATATTTCTTACCATTCAATTTATTTAAAGTTTGGATAAAGGATTCTGGTTTATTCAGGGTTCGTTTTACACAAGTTTTCACTGTATATTTATATCTATATGAAAGAAAGTTATACATGAATATAGCCTTGATAACACCCTTATAATGTATTTCAATTATTCGTGAAAGTTGACTTCCAGGAAACTGCATCAGTGGTGTAATGGTTAACATATTCACCTAGAGTGTGATAGATTGTGGGTTCGAGTCCCAGTCTAGTAATTTATTTCAATAACTGTACATTCACAAATTTATATAAAGTTTTTAAGTGGTAAATGTAACAGAACCAAGATGACATTGTTCTCAACCTCACATTTGTAAATATATTTTCCTGATATTTGTATGATTTGCCTCCCCTTGATTGTGTGAAATGGTCTTTTAATCAACAGATTATACCTTCCTAGCTAGTAGCCAGTTACCAACGAGTTTTCACTGATCCTGCTATTCTACTGTCCATGTTTATGTTGTCATTCACTGATCCTGCTATTCTTCTGTCCATGTTTATGTTGTCATTCACTGATCCTGTTATTCTACTGTCCATGTTTATGTTGTCATTCACTGATCCTGCTATTCCACTGTCCATGTTTATGTTGTCATTCACTGATCCTGTTATTCTACTGTCCATGTTTATGTTGTCATTCATTGATCCTGCTATTCTACTGTCCATGTTTATGTTGTCATTCATTGATCCTGTTATTCTACTGTCCATGTTTATGTTGTCATTCATTGATCCTGTTATTCTACTGTCCATGTTTATGTTGTCATTCACTGATCCTGCTATTCTACTGTCCATGTTTATGTTGTCATTCATTGACCGTGCTATTGTACTGTCCATGTTTATGTTGTCATTCACTGATCCTGCTATTCTACTGTCCATGTTTATGTTGTCATTCACTGATCCTGTTATTCTACTGTCCATGTTTATGTTGTCATTCACTGATCCTGTTATTCTACTGTCCATGTTTATGTTGTCATTCATTGATCCTGCTATTCTACTGTCCATGTTTATGTTGTCATTCATTGATCCTGCTATTCTACTGTCCATGTTTATGTTGTCATTCACTGATCCTGCAATTCTACTGTCCATGTTTATGTTGTCATTCATTGACCTTGCTATTGTACTGTCCATGTTTATGTTGTCATTCACTGATCCTGCTATTCTACTGTCCATGTTTATGTTGTCATTCACTGATCCTGTTATTCTACTGTCCATGTTTATGTTGTCATTCATTGACCTTGCTATTGTACTGTCCATGTTTATGTTGTCATTCACTGATCCTGTTATTCTACTGTTCATGTTTATGTTGTCATTCACTGATCCTGCTATTCTACTGTCCATGTTTATGTTGTCATTCACTGATCCTGTTATTCTACTGTCCATGTTTATGTTGTCATTCATTGATCCTGCTATTCTACTGTCCATGTTTATGTTGTCATTCATTGATCCTGTTATTCTACTGTTCATGTTTATGTTGTCATTCACTGATCCTGCTATTCTACTGTCCATGTTTATGTTGTCATTCATTGATCCTGTTATTCTACTGTCCATGTTTAGGTTGTCATTCACTGATCCTGCTATTCTACTGTCCATGTTTATGTTGTCATTCATTGATCCTGCTATTCTACTGTCCATGTTTATGTTGTCATTCACTGATCCTGCTATTCTTCTGTCCATGTTTATGTTGTCATTCACTGATCCTGCTATTCTACTGTCCATGTTTATGTTGTCATTCACTGATCCTGCTATTCTACTGTCCATGTTTATGTTGTCATTCACTGATCCTGTTATTCTACTGTCCATGTTTATGTTGTCATTCACTGATCCTGCTATTGTACTGTCCATGTTTATGTTGTCATTCACTGATCCTGCTATTCTACTGTCCATGTTTATGTTGTCATTCACTGACCCTGCTATTGTACTGTCCATGTTTATGTTGTCATTCACTGATCCTGTTATTCTACTGTCCATGTTTATGTTGTCATTCATTGATCCTGTTATTCTACTGTCCATGTTTATGTTGTCATTCACTGATCCTGTTATTCTACTGTCCATGTTTATGTTGTCATTCACTGATCCTGCTATTCTACTGTCCATGTTTATGTTGTCATTCACTGATCCTGCTATTCTACTGTCCATGTTTATGTTGTCATTCACTGATCCTGTTATTCTACTGTCCATGTTTATGTTGTCATTCACTGATCCTGCTATTGTACTGTCCATGTTTATGTTGTCATTCACTGATCCTGTTATTCTACTGTCCATGTTTATGTTGTCATTCACTGACCCTGCTATTGTACTGTCCATGTTTATGTTGTCATTCACTGATCCTGTTATTCTACTGTCCATGTTTATGTTGTCATTCATTGATCCTGTTATTCTACTGTCCATATTTATGCTGTCATTCACTGATCCTGTTATTCTACTGTTCATGTTCATGTTGTCATTCACTGATCCTGTTATTCTACTGTCCATGTTTATGTTGTCATTCACTGATCCTGCTATTCTACTGTCCATGTTCATGTTGTCATTCACTGATCCTGTTATTCTACTGTCCATGTTTATGTTGTCATTCACTGATTCTGCTATTCTACTGTCCATGTTTATGTTGTCATTCATTGATCCTGCTATTCTACTGTCCATGTTTATGTTGTCATTCACTGATCCTGTTATTCTACTGTCCATGTTTATGTTGTCATTCATTGATCCTGTTATTCTACTGTCCATGTTTATGTTGTCATTCACTGATCCTGTTATTCTACTGTCCATGTTTATGTTGTCATTCACTGATCCTGTTATTCTACTGTCCATGTTTATGTTGTCATTCATTGATCCTGCTATTCTACTGTCCATGTTTATGTTGTCATTCACTGATCCTGTTATTCTACTGTCCATGTTTATGTTGTCATTCATTGATCCTGTTATTCTACTGTCCATGTTTATGTTGTCATTCACTGATCCTGTTATTCTACTGTCCATGTTTATGTTGTCATTCACTGATCCTGTTATTCTACTGTCCATGTTTATGTTGTCATTCACTGATCCTGTTATTCTACTGTCCATGTTTATGTTGTCATTCACTGATCCTGTTATTCTACTGTCCATGTTTATGTTGTCATTCATTGATCCTGCTATTCTACTGTCCATGTTTATGTTGTCATTCACTGATCCTGCTATTCTACTGTCCATGTTTATGTTGTCATTCATTGATCCTGCTATTCTACTGTCCATGTTTATGTTGTCATTCACTGATCCTGTTATTCTACTGTCCATGTTTATGTTGTCATTCATTGATCCTGTTATTCTACTGTCCATGTTTATGTTGTCATTCACTGATCCTGTTATTCTACTGTCCATGTTTATGTTGTCATTCACTGATCCTGCTATTCTACTGTCCATGTTTATGCTGTCATTCACTGATCCTGCTATTCTACTGTCCATGTTTATGTTGTCATTCACTGATCCTGTTATTCTACTGTCCATGTTTATGTTGTCATTCATTGATCCTGTTATTCTACTGTCCATGTTTATGTTGTCATTCACTGATCCTGTTATTCTACTGTCCATGTTTATGTTGTCATTCACTGATCCTGCTATTCTACTGTCCATGTTTATGTTGTCATTCACTGATCCTGTTATTCTACTGTCCATGTTTATGTTGTCATTCACTGATCCTGCTATTCTACTGTCCATGTTTATGTTGTCATTCACTGATCCTGCTATTCTACTGTCCATGGTTATGTTGTCATTCACTGATCCTGCTATTCTACTGTCCATGTTCATGTTGTCATTCACTGATCCTGTTATTCTACTGTCCATGTTTATGTTGTCATTCACTGATCCTGCTATTCTACTGTCCATGTTCATGTTGTCATTCACTGATCCTGTTATTCTACTGTCCATGTTTATGTTGTCATTCACTGATCCTGCTATTCTACTGTCCATGTTTATGTTGTCATTCACTGATCCTGTTATTCTACTGTCCATGTTTATGTTGTCATTCACTGATCCTGTTATTCTACTGTCCATGTTTATGTTGTCATTCACTGATCCTGCTATTCTACTGTCCATGTTTATGTTGTCATTCACTGATCCTGCTATTCTACTGTCCATGTTTATGTTGTCATTCACTGATCCTGCTATTCTACTGTCCATGTTCATGTTGTCATTCACTGATCCTGTTATTCTACTGTCCATGTTTATGTTGTCATTCACTGATCCTGCTATTCTACTGTCCATGTTCATGTTGTCATTCACTGATCCTGTTATTCTACTGTCCATGTTTATGTTGTCATTCACTGATCCTGCTATTCTACTGTCCATGTTTATGTTGTCATTCACTGATCCTGTTATTCTACTGTCCATGTTTATGTTGTCATTCACTGATCCTGCTATTCTACTGTCCATGTTTATGTTGTCATTCACTGATCCTGTTATTCTACTGTCCATGTTTATGTTGTCATTCACTGATCCTGTTATTCTACTGTCCATGTTTATGTTGTCATTCACTGACCCTGTTATTCTACTGTCCATGTTTATGTTGTCATTCACTGACCCTGTTATTCTACTGTCCATGTTTATGTTGTCATTCACTGATCCTGTTATTCTACTGTCCATGTTTATGTTGTCATTCACTGACCCTGTTATTCTACTGTCCATGTTTATGTTGTCATTCACTGACCCTGTTATTCTACTGTCCATGTTTATGTTGTCATTCACTGATCCTGTTATTCTACTGTCCATGTTTATGTTGTCATTCACTGATCCTGTTATTCTACTGTCCATGTTTATGTTGTCATTCACTGACCCTTTTATTCTACTGTCCATGTTTATGTTGTCATTCACTGATCCTGTTATTCTACTGTCCATGTTTATGTTGTCATTCACTGACCCTGTTATTCTACTGTCCATGTTTATGTTGTCATTCACTGATCCTGTTATTCTACTGTCCATGTTTATGTTGTCATTCACTGACCCTGTTATTCTACTGTCCATGTTTATGTTGTCATTCACTGATCCTGTTATTCTACTGTCCATGTTTATGTTGTCATTCACTGATCCTGTTATTCTACTGTCCATGTTTATGTTGTCATTCACTGATCCTGCTATTCTACTGTCCATGTTTATGTTGTCATTCACTGATCCTGTTATTCTACTGTCCATGTTTATGTTGTCATTCACTGATCCTGCTATTCTACTGTCCATGTTTATGTTGTCATTCACTGATCCTGCTATTCTACTGTCCATGTTTATGTTGTCATTCACTGATCCTGTTATTCTACTGTCCATGTTTATGTTGTCATTCATTGATCCTGCTATTCTACTGTCCATGTTTATGTTGTCATTCACTGATCCTGTTATTCTACTGTCCATGTTTATGTTGTCATTCACTGATCCTGTTATTCTACTGTCCATGTTTATGTTGTCATTCACTGATCCTGTTATTCTACTGTCCATGTTTATGTTGTCATTCACTGATCCTGCTATTCTACTGTCCATGTTTATGTTGTCATTCACTGATCCTGTTATTCTACTGTCCATGTTTATGTTGTCATTCATTGATCCTGCTATTCTACTGTCCATGTTTATGTTGTCATTCACTGATCCTGTTATTCTACTGTCCATGTTTATGTTGTCATTCACTGATCCTGTTATTCTACTGTCCATGTTTATGTTGTCATTCACTGATCCTGCTATTCTACTGTCCATGTTTATGTTGTCATTCACTGATCCTGTTATTCTACTGTCCATGTTTATGTTGTCATTCACTGATCCTGCTATTCTACTGTCCATGTTTATGTTGTCATTCATTGATCCTGCTATTCTACTGTCCGTGTTTATGTTGTCATTCACTGATCCTGTTATTCTACTGTCCATGTTTATGTTGTCATTTATTGTAGTAATAGTGTTTATGAGTGGAAGCTAATCTGTTCACAGTTTTTTATTGTTTGTTTATATCTGTATTGTCATTGGAGATCCAAATATCAGAGGGGGGATTGGGATCCCATTTACTGGTTTAACCTGCCACATTTCTGTGCCTGTCCCAAGCCAGGGCCTGGATTTTCATCAACAGATGTCATGGTGTTTTTTGTGTTCATTGAGTTCACCTAAGATGGGAGGTGATTGTTCATTTTGTTGATATTTGTGGAATTATTGACCATCACTGTTTAAACTTTCTTTTCCTAATACAATAATTTGTAAATTAACAATAATTTCAAGATTGTTATCTAAAATGATAGAAAATACAAGTATGTAGAAGTTTCAAATTTTACCTGAAAACATTGGCTTCTTTTCCAGGTAGATACATGGCGAGCTGCTATATCATTGGTAAAAAAATCAACCAATCTAAAAAAAAAATTGTTTTTTCTTCTAAAATTAAGAATTGCAATGATGAGCAGATTGTAAATTGTCAAATTTTGTTCTGTTTTTTCATTGGCAATAAAACTGTCAATCACAGGTCAGGAACAGATGACTTAATATTCAGGATTACTGGTTGATAAATAACTAATTACTCAAATCACATTGAACTTAGTAAGTTACAGTGAAATGCTGAATAAACCAGAATGTGTTATAAACTGAACTTTAAATTAAGTCTCAATGTAGGAAATCTTTGTCAATTTAACCTATATAAACAGAACACAAGTTCTGTCTATTCCAAACAAACACAAATTGTACCAAGGAGGTTTGGTTGAGAAAGGTTTCATTGTAACAAGATAGATAATTAGTGGTTAAATGAATGAATCTCAGGTTACATTGTAAGATGGCTGACATATACTCTACTGAATTAAAAAAGATTGTCCAAATATGACTGACATATAATGTGTGGTTACTAAGTAACAGATATAATTTCAAAGACTTTACACAGTCAGTGGACCATGACAATGATGTAATTATATAACATGTTCTTTTTTGACATGTAGAATGCAGATCTATATGTAGACCATAAATAACTGATGTTTAACTAAGGAAAACAGACTATTAGAACAAGGGGCTGTTGTGGTCGTGATCGCTTGGCAATTGGATTTATAACTACATATGCATTCAGTGCCTATCACCACTAACATTGCGAGTTGGAATCCCACTCGGGCGAGGTGTACTCGATACAGCATTATGCGAAAAGGTTTGTCAGTGACTTGCGACAGGTCTGTGGTTTTCTTCGGTTACTCCGGTTTCCTTCACCAATAAAACTGATTGCCACGATATAACTGAAATATTGTGGAAAGTGGCGTTAAACACCATAACCCTAACCCCCATAACCCAGACTATTATAACCTAACTTGGACAAAGGGAGATAATATATCTTGTATCAAATATGGAATACAACCAAAAACTGATGAAAGAATTTTAATTACTGACACAACAAAAATACATCCCATCCCTACCGCAGGGCTCACCAAACCAGGCAAAGTGTGGTGAGCCCTACTACCTAAAATCTTTGGGTGAAAAGAAAAAGTTTCTGGCTATTAAAGATTATGAACTTACTCTAATTTTAAATTAGCATTCATACAATATGTTGGAGCATAAAGTGACCTTGACCTTTCATCTGGACACCATTTTGTATAATACATGGCCAGTATCTTGTACCATTCACTTCGTTTTCCTAATAAAACCTGGCTAACACTCTGTGAAAAAAAAGTATGAATTTTGTTATTTTTTCAATTATCTGACCCTTGTTTTTCCTGTATTCTGGGTAAAAAGAGAAAACAGCATTTAAAAAACTTGAAGCAGCTTTGGTGACCCAAGCAACAGATGAGGCATGATACACACCATCATCATATCTATATATAGCCAGATGATGTATTTCATTTTTATATGAAGGTAAATTGTGGGGGGAGGGCTACCTCCTGGTGGTTGACCTGTATTCTGTGCCAAGGATCACTGTGTTAAACTCAAGTTATTGTAAATAAACATTAACATTCTGTCTATAGAAGGAAAATAACAGTAATGACACACTATAATATAGCCTTAAAAAAATAGAAAATGTGTCCAAGTGACACGGTTGTCCCTGGTTACAATTAAAGTAAACAGAAGCATAACTCCAGAATGGAAAAAGTAGTCAAATATTAAATCAAACGTGCCCTTCCTTTTATAGTACCCTGACATTGTCAATAAATTTCAAATGATTTGCTTAAGCTGAACTTAATGTGGGATGTACAGACAAGACATAAACAAATTTGATGTTGAATAATAATTGTAAATAATTGAATTTTAAAACTGTTAATCATTGACAATCAGAAAGTACACTATGATTGACTTTCTTAACTTTTTCCTAATATCTGATATTTCCTATATAAGTTTTGTAACAGTTTGTATGACACATATTTCATAATCAAGTTTTCAACAGAAAACAATTATAATGTTTTTTATAAATAGTAGTTGAGTAGGAGCACTCGAGTTCACCCCAAGTTTTTTTTTTAACAACATAATAATTTTATTTATTCTGAATTCTTGCTTGTTACAAATCTAACCAAGAGTCCAAGCTTCTCTTGATGTACACTTACACTCCACTGATTATCCAGGGAATTAATCAGCTGGTACAAATTTAAATACATTTTAAGAATAAAAATAATAATATTTAAGAATTATTTATTTTCTTTTTCATAGCATACAAAAAACTATTATTCATAGTATGATTTTTTATCTCATCAATTCTTTTATCTAATTCGTATATAAAAATTTTTAGACATTTACATTTTTTGTCTTCTGTTCAGAAAAATAATATGATTTATATATTGAAAAAC
The DNA here is from genome assembly GCA_963680875.1 of Bathymodiolus brooksi. NCBI lineage: Eukaryota > Metazoa > Mollusca > Bivalvia > Mytilida > Modiolidae > Bathymodiolus > Bathymodiolus brooksi. Next base: position 90,958,877 of record OY804581.1, on the reverse strand, counting down.
TGAAAATTGTGATAAAATAATTAGCACCATAATAATTATTATCAGATTTCTTATAACCAAATATAAGATGTTTTAACTTTAATGTAAAACTAGTTTTTAGTGGGATTAACATTGCTCAATCTTTGGTTTTCTGCTTAGAGTGTTTGTCCTTTTTCTTTTGGCCATTGTGTTGTCTATCCTTCTTTCATATACAGTACACTCCAAGTGTATCAACGATCAAACTCTCAGGTCCGACATATTCCTCCCAAAATGTCCGACAAATTTGAGAGTCAACACTCTCTAAGTCCGACTATTTGGTCGGACATTTTGGTCGGACGTGAGAGAGAGTGGATATTAAAAGATTTTTTTTTACATTTCTCGAGGTGAATATGTCAAACATTTTGTGATCGATGCGTATTTGTAAGCGTACTTTCTTTCCGGTGTGTAGAATGTGCGGGTACGTAAATACCCTAGTGTATTTTTACCTTGCACCATATTCGCACCAGGAAAGGTAGCTCCAAGGTCAATATTTGTCACGCTCAGGCACAACAGTCGTTCGATGCATAGGAGCACCTCATAATCAAAGAATTGTACAATAATTTCGAGTTGCACCGTTTGTGTTTCTTTAATCTGTTTAATTTTAATAGATCTTTCTAGTACATTTAAATTTTACGATTACAATCGGAATGCTAGAAATATCATAACTTTTCCGAAATCTAAACTTTAAAATTATATACGCCGAGTCCGGCCCTGGCTTGGATTTCTCGAAAACAGTTTTCTTAACAAACCAAATTAAATTTGAGTAAAAACTCGACTTAAGGTTGCGTTTTGACTTTGTTTGTTTGGAGAAATCACTGACGATTTAAAAAAAAATAATCTGTTGTCACTTAAAACAGTCAATGAGGCCGGTACGCTGTGTACATGAATGAATAAGAAATAATTCTTTCGGAGTGTGATATCCATATAAAGGTGAAATAACGGATGCAAAAATCACCGGCTAAAGATACACAATATTCCGTTTACAAATATTTCAAGTCCCTATACTTGTTCATCTGTGACGGCAATATGTGTATTGGACTAGGTATTACAGCCAGCTTGATATGAATTAATTAGCTCAGGTTACAGGTGTCAATAATGGAAGGAACATCTTGTCGACACAAATTTCCAGGTGCCAGTGGGAGAACAATTATAATTCATTCTATTTAATGTTGTTGTTTTTTATTACTATTTGTTTGTAGGTACATTTGCAATCATTGAAGTAAATTTAATTTGAGAGTCAACACTCTCTAAGTCCGACGTGAGAGTGGATATTTAAAGTTTTTTTTACATTTCTCGAGGTGAACATGTCAAACATCTTGTGATCGATGCATATTTATAAGTGTACTTTCTTTCCGGTATGTAGAATGTCCGGTTACGTAAATACCCTAGTGTATTTCTACCTTGCACCATATTCGCGCCAGGAAAGGTAGCTCAAAGGTCAATATATAACTGAAATATTGTTGAAAAGTGACGTTTAAACACCCATAGCCTCATATAAATTATTGCAATAAAATATCGATTAAGTAACGAAATTGATATAAATTATTTTCCAGTATATTTAGTATAAAAAGCTTGTTCTACACGTTCACTGTGAGATATATTGCAACCACCATTTTTAACTACAATCACGTGCGCATGCTCGTGTTTGATGGAAAGCTATAGCTATATTTAGATATTTTGTGATAATAATTTCATATTGTAAATCGATCCACCCTGTGATTTTTTTCAACAAGATACATTTTTTATAGTATATATTTTATTATAAAATACAATATTGAACTGATTTTCGATAACACTTCAATCATTGAATATTGATTTTTTCGAATGTTGAATATTTTATCCCCAGAATTGCACCCCCCTGTTAGTATACTTTTATTGCTTTATTTAAAAAAAAAATAACACCAAGAACATCGATGATACGAGTCTTCTTATTCAGAAATAAACCTACAGCAAAATAAAGGTATACATTTTTTATACTGTGAACAAAATCGTCATTTTTATCTAGATTTATCGTCCGAAAAATACGGTACTCCTCTACTATACTAATTTGGATTAGGTGATTGGAATTATGTGCCATCATCAAAATAAAGATTAAAAAATGTATTTCATGATAATGATGGCTGATTAAAATTGTTTGTCATGCATTAGCAGTCAGTTGTAATATACAGGATGTAACCAATATACAGGAAGAGCCCCTACTGTGAAGCCATTCAATGAAAATAACAACCTGACCATATTGTTAAATAAGAATATGAATTAGATAAGAAATTAAAATTTATAGAAGGCAAGGATTTATATAATTAACACATTAAGTCACATTTCATTTATTTAGCTTGGGTCAGTTATCAATTAAAAAGACAAAAATGGTTTTAAAAAAAATCTGTCTAATAAGTATTTACCTAAATAACGATATCATGACGTATAATAATTTCTCACCGTAAATCTATTTATTTTATTAAGATATTTATACACATATATAAGAAAAAAGATATAAATTTATTTTTGAAGTACAAATAAATTGGAAGACGGCTTGAAAATCGAAAACGTAGAATAGTTATCTATGTTTATAAGTCTTAGTAAAAAGAGTCTTGAGCAACGTTTTTTTTCACACCTGTGATAGGTGTATTTGTATATCATGAATGCATGATGCGACAACATGCTGAGATGGGTGATGTTTTGACAGGTAAACTGTAAAATAAAACGTAGAATACACTAATAAAATATTATTTCACCTATATCAGGACTCCGCAGACTGCCAATTTTCAAGAAGAAAAAACGGGATTTACGGATTTATGACCCATTCACCATGAACAAAATAAAACTTAAATTTTACTAAATAATTTTAATCCAAATTTGCCTTTAAAGAAATAAATGTATAAATTAGAATTATTTACCCGGGTTCGTTCGCCCTACATTTGGCAAACACGTAAAAGAGCAAACGCACCCGATATCGTAAACCGGCAACTGTCTGCAGCCAGTGAAAGGGCACTTAAAACATGGGTACTGCATGTTAATACATTTTATTCATGGATATTATTGTATATATCGCCGTTAACATATCTATACTTTCCGTACCACTGTATATCACTCATTTACTTCAGCTTTACTATGATACGCATGTTTCTTTATGCACAAATTTATTGGTTAGCAGAATTTGGGGACGTTTCCTGTTTACAGTTTAACTATCTGAGAGTGGAGACTCTCACTACGACCTGGGAGGATTTGGTCGGACAATTTGGTCGGACATTTGTCGGTGTGAAGTCCGACAAAACTCTCTGTCCGACCTGAGTGTTTGATCGTTGATACACTTGGAGGGATCTGTACCACTTCAGATTACTCCATTGGTATCTTCAACTTTTCTTTCTTCAGTAATAAAATACCATTTACTTTTACATACGAAATACAACATACATATGATATCAATACAGTCAAATTTTGTCATTTCAAAATCAGAATTCAAAGTTGCCAAGTGAGTGAATGAGTGATTATTGTTAAAAGTTCATTAAGAAATTTTTCAGCTATATCAAGGTAAAAACAACTTTTTTTTTATCATAATGAATATGTCCGCTTTGTGCTGAACCAAAATGTAAGGTGGATTCTTATATTGCCACATTGTAACTCAATGAAATACGATTCACGGGTAAATATGTCGTTCAACCACTTGGACGCATTCATTATGAATCTGAGCCTTAATTCTTAATGCTGCAAGCTTAGTATAGAAGCAGGAAATACCAGTTTTATTGTAGATCAAACTATCATCTACCACATTCAATGCGAGCAACTATTACACCACTGAGATTTTTTAATTTAATATCAAAATAATCAGAGGTAAATTAAAATAAAAACTTCTCCAAACAGATTAAACTTTTATAATAATTTAATCCAAGGAAAAGACTTGTAGAGTAGTCCCCCTTTTATAAAATCTTTCCCACTAAATTCCACACATCTTATCAGCCCAGATTTCAGATACACTGAGATGGTAAAAATACTACTTAATTTCTCCCTTAAAAGAGACCACTCCTCTTATAAGTCCACTTTTTCATTGAAGAAGGGTTGTCCTTACAAGAGGAGGCCTATTGTATCTGAGTATGAAAAGAGGTTTGACAATATTTACCTTATATATCTCCATGTGATAAAATGATATGTTGGCTTCAATGCCTATCTCCTTAATATAAGGTTTCAAAACTCTTCTTGTCTGGGACCAGTACAATGGAGCTACTGGTTCCTTGTTATTGATGTCACCTAACATGTTACATAAATCTTCTGTCTTAATCCCTCCTATAGAACACACCAATAAATACAAAGCCTGAAAATAAAACATTTGAAAGGTTACAGAATGGTTTATGATAATTATTTATGACTTTTTTAATTATAGTATTAGTTCTAGGTTACATGTTGTACACTACAGATCTTTACTAATTAATTGAAAAACCTTAAGCTTACATTATGTTTCTATCGAGTACATCCCACTACTGATGGGAGTAAAACTCACAATTGTCCACATTCTACTACTGATGGGAGTAAAACTCACAATTGTCCACATTCCACTACTGATGGAAGAAAACGTACAAACCATAGTGGAGACAGGCATTAATTGAGAAAAATATAATTAAAGTAATAATTTTTTGATTAGAAAACGGAAAAATCTAAATATTTCGTAAAGCGTAGATTTTTTTTTAACGCATCCAACGAGAGTTTTGTCAGGAATTTTACTACCATTTTGGAATTGTATAAATATTTACGGTTGAAATTATTCTGAAGGCCCTGCTCATCTGAAAAATTACCAATTTTTGGCGTTATTTTGGTCTTTATTTCAGGCCAAGTTCTTCAAAATAGGCCAAGTTTGCTCGTTAAATGTGACAGCCAACTCACCGTGGACGTAATCCCATATAACGATAGGAACGACGGTGGTCCCGCAGCTGGTCTATTGTCTCTCGTCGAAGTGCCGGAGAAGGCTATTGTTCCCTTCATGGTTAATGCATTTGACTACGTGACATTTATACACATGCTTACCTGAGATTTACCTCGAAAATTTTGAAAAAAAATTGAAATCATAAATTTCCATAATTACTGATTTTTAATTTGACCAAGCTATTTCAATCTTTCTGAAATAATTCGAAAAAGAACGGTCTTTTCTGCTAATAAATTCACTGAAGTTAGACATAGAGTACACAATTATTGGATATGAATAAAATTTTATAGGTAAAAACGTTATGTACAATCTGTCATTTACAACCGGTATACCCGTTCAATATGTAATCATGTTGGACTGGATTCAGCTTTCCTCGTCGCTGGACTCGTCGTCATCAAAATCAATTATTATTGGGGGAATCTCACTCCTATCAATGCAATTCTCTTTCCCATACTCCTTTTCTATTTTTAATACATGGTCTTCTGCCTTCGCCCAAACTTCCTTTGTAATTCTGCCAAACCCCCCATAAACAAGTTCTTTCACATCCTTCAAACGAAAAGTTGTATTGTTTTCTACAACAAACCCTTTAACCTGTGCCCAAATAAGTTCTATGGGGTTCAATTCGCAATGGCGAACAGGGGTTCTTAGAACTTCGTGACCGTGTAGGTTGGCAATTTTATCAGTTTTAAAAACGGAAAGGAGTTTCTTAAATTTGATTTTTTCATAAAGTTGTTTTTTAGTTTCAAGGGGCTGAAAAGGAATGTTGTGTTTTGAAAGATAATCTTGTAAGACAGCTTTTCTCTGATTAAAGTTTGGCACAACAGTTTCTTCAGTCTTGATGTTGTGATAACTGGCATTATCTAAAACGATAACACTTGGGCTTTTTAATGCTGGCATAAGCTGATTTTCGAACCAGTTTAGAAAGATGGGCCCGTTCATTTCTTGGTGATAATCCCCATCTTTAGCTTTGGCAAGAAAAACCAAATCACACCTATCAATCAAACCCTCCTCACGATACCAGCGTGCAAAACTATCAACCTTTTACCTTTTCTTGAAGGGATCTTTGGGGCATCAGAACCATCAACTGGTAACCACATGTAGTCAGTGGCATGATTCTGATTAACCCATGGCCAGGTCTCATCCAAATATACAATTTCATACCCATCCTCTCGAAACTTCCTGATTTTTCGGAGGTAATTACACCGATCATTTATTACTGACCTCTGATCATATAAAAACCTCCTATTATCGCCGGATTTTTTGTACTTATAACCAAGATCTAATAAAGTTAAAGAAAGCGTTGATTTCGAGATTTTAATTGTATCTTCAATTTCTTTCTTAATTTTTGAGACTGTTGGGGCAATTTTCCTGTTGTACATGCTATGAACGGTCCGTTTAATAACGCAACGGTCAAAATCATCAAGAGTTTTCTTTCTTTCTTTCGGTCTGTTGGATTCAGGAGGACTTTTACCGTTTACAACTCTATACACAGAACTGTAAGATATGCCAGCAGCCTTGCATGTTCTTTTAATCAAATTATCTGGGGAATAAAATGGTCTTCCCCTGGCCTTCTCAAGCTGAAAAAACTTGAATAGATTTAACACAATGTTTTTACAATCTTTTGACAAGTCCTTTGTTTTACCCATTCTTGCGATGTTTATATATATGTTAAGATGTCAAAAAATAGGTTTATGAAGAAATTTTATGTGAACTTTTAGAAAGATTTTAAAGTTTAAAAATGGAGTGTCAAAATATGCCTGTACACGTGTCTCTGTCTCTATCAAGGTAAGATTTACCTGGCTGCTACCTCTAGTTAGTTTACTCCCACCTCTATTTTGGCGGTAAAAATCAGGGAAAATGTCAAATTTCAGATGAGTGCAGCAATAATGAAAGGTTATTGTTAGATGAAATGCATATTTTAAAAATGGTAGTAAAATTCTGCACAAAACTCTCGTTTACTATGTTTTAAAAAAATGTATTGTTTTCGAGAAAACTCAAATTTTCCGTTTTCTAATCAAAAAATTATTACTTTAGTACTTATATAATAGTTACTTATGTATACGGCATTATCTGGATTTATTGACTGTCTCAAGGGCAATAATCTCGCCTATTGTGTTAACTAACCGTATCACAACTCATCGCTATCGCTACTCGTAGTGATACTGGTTCAAACAACAGGCTCGACCTGATACAAAGTCTTGTACCAACACACTATGTATGCAATGGGTATTTATCAAGCGACAAGTGTGGAATAAAAAAATTATATAGTATGCCTGGTTTACAATATGAATATGAAACTTGATTGATTTCTTCAGACACAACTGAAATAAGAGGAACAAGATAACAAACAAATTTGATTTCCTTATGGATTAAAATTTTGTTTGATCCACTTTATGATCATTGAATACAGAAGAGATATTTTCTAATACAAATTGCTTTTTAGTGTCATATTTGCTATCAACTATCAACCGATACTGTACACATACGATATGACTTGAAGAAGGTATCAAATATTGTTCTTAATCATGAAAAGTAAGATTAAACAGTGATGGTCAACAATTCCACCAATATCAACAAAGCAAACAAACACCTCTCATAATTAACTCATTAAACATAAAACAGACAATGACATATGAAGTTGGAAATCCAGGTCCTGGTTCCTGTCTTGGGAATGATACAAAAATGTGGTGAGGTTAAACTAGTTAATGGGATCCCAAACCCCCCTCTTGATAATGGGATCCCAAATCTCCCCATCTTGATAATGGGATCCCAAACCTCCCCCTCTTGATAATGGGATCCCAAACCTCTGCCTCTTGATAATGGGATCCCAAACCTCCCCCTCTTGATAATGGGATCCCAAACCTCCCCCTCTTGATAATGGGATCCCAAACCTCTTCCTCTTGATAATGGGATCCCAAACCTCCCCCTCTTGATAATTGAACACAAAGTTAAATTCATCCAACCTTTTTGACAAGTCCTGTGCTATCCTCTGATATAAGCCTACCAACTATCTCTGTTAATAAACTTTCAACTGAGTCAGATATCTGATCAATCTTCGTATCTAACGTCCGAAAATCTCCAAATATTCGTAATTCCTCTGATAAAATCTTAAGCCAGAGTGGATTGGTGGCACAAGGTCTAGAAACTATCAAAGATAACTGGTCACTGTCCAATTTCTGTAATAGATATCCACATATTACTAAACCTATATAAAACCCCTGACTCATCTAGATCCTTATTAGTACTTACCTGATTGTTTTTTTACCTGAATGACATATTTGAGGGAAAAAATATTGACAAGAAATATCCACATTCCTTTCATTGCCTTTTTAATAACTGATTATAATAGGTTTTTTTTAGTTTTTTATTTCCTATTTGGGTTTGATGGCAGCTATCCAAAGGGATATTGTGCCAGATTGCCTTATTGTTAAGAGAGAAGAAAATAAAATTTAACTCTTATTTCATAAAACTTTGAATTTTTGAAAAGTTATTTCAAACTGTATTTTTTTTTCCTTTGCTTACTTAATTAACATATGTAAATATATACTTTTCAGTGATTAATAGTTTTTATGGTATACCACCTTATAAGTAACCCATGTTTCAATTGGTATTGAGAAAGCAGTTTGACAAACTGGAAAAGGAATGATTGATCCATTGTTTGAATACAATTGCCTTTGTTTACAGGTGAATCCTATTGTTGGACATGTACACTTTTTATTGTATGACTGGAAAAAAAGTCAATCAATCATTGATTAAAACTCACCTGAAAAAAATTCAACTCATCTGTTATAGGATTTTTATCTTCTTTGGTGCAAAAAAAAATATATATAAAAAAATGTTAAAAAAAGAACTATATACAGTTTAGTCTTATAATTTCAGAGAAGAAGAAATGTTCATGGATGGATGATATATGATGAATAATAATATCAGAATAAATAATTGTGATAATTACCTCATACGGACCTCAGTTGGTACAGGCGAGTTTAAAAAATGGGTATACAGTAATCCATCTCTTGTAAGACTTCAAATGCACTGAGATAGTAAAATATAACTAAACTGACCCCCTAAAGAGAGACCACTCCTATTATAAGGCCACTTTTCATTGCATGGCCTTATAAAAGGGGGATTACTCTAATACACAGTTAGATACATAAAAAAATACCTTGTTAAATTTTTTCAATGAATGTGTTACTATCAACTCTGCTGCTTCTTTTGTTATTGGTCCAACTTCACATACATAACACGAGTGTTCCGTCAACCGTGCAATTGTAGGGGGATTGTCGTCTGCTGAGCTGATAATACATTTGATGTTGCCAGGCAACCTTGGTGGTAGCCATGACAAGTGATTGTATGTATCAGAATCTGGTAACTAAAACATACAAAGTACATTCATTGCTTTTTGTTGCTGTATTTCATTGGTCAACTTTATCGAGAAAAAATATCTGATTTAGAAAAACAAAACTCATATCCTATACACAGATCTTCTAAATCTAGAAAAATAATACCAATTATCCCTAAATTGCATGCCACACACGAATGCCTAGGATTTTTTGGACCAATTTTTGAAGAAGACAACTGTGACAAGCTTAGATTTAGACAAGAAAGTTATATGCTTGTATCTTTGCATATTCCAAAGAAATAAAATAAAATTTGATTAGAACCCATGAATATATATATAAAGACCACGGTGGATCACATGGACATAAAATCTAAAAATCAAAAATGGATTTGTTTAAAGTGAAAACTTACCTCGACACCTGAGGAACATTTCAAAATCATCTTTTCCAAATATTAGCAGTAAATTAACACATGTATCCTGGATACGCACAAGTCTTTATGCTTGATTCATGATTTTTATATCTGATTAATTTTCGTTTTTGTGGTAATTGGCATCTCTGCATTTTTGTCTCATTTGAAAGGGAAAAATAACAAATTGATATACTAAAGATCGCTGAACAATGATGACACATTAAGTTTTTGCTTTAAGACTTTTCCTTCACCCGCACTACTAATTTAGACCTCATTTTCCACATCTAATAAGATGGTGATAATTGGTACTGTCCCCTTCCGATTAACTGCAAAAAATCAACAACTGTGCAAAGGGTCCTTATATGTGTGTGCACAGAAAAATTTAAAAGGTTTGTATCAAAGGTTAGTCTTAGGGTAACATCTAAAAAAATTGGGAATTTAAAAGGATGTACTGAATGATATAGAAATAATCTGACAAAAACAAGTACAAAATGGTGATAATTGGTCCTCGACCAGTAATTCTATATAAACCGACACACTTATTTAGTTATTAATGTTTTATATTGTATGTGTAGATAAAACTGTGCTTTAATACAGGATTTTTGACTTGGCCAGTCTTTTGTACTCTTATGAAAAAAAGTAAAAGGTTGTATATTACACCAGAAGTATTATTTAAACATTTCTGTTACCATATTTGAAGTTATTTTTCAGGTTGCAAAAATTATTTTGCATTTTGTTTTTTATTTTGGTCATGATGATGAAATGTGTGTAAAATTATCATCATAAATAAACAAAAGATTGGACTCAACGAAAATGACTTACAAATGTTATAACATCTGACATCTAAACCAGTAGATGTTACCACAACTATTCTTCCCATCCCCACCCTCACTGACAAACCCACCAACACATACAACCCCCATACTGTACCTCATTAACAGCATCTAAGATAATGATAAGTTTAGTTTGTTGTTCTCTCAGTTTTGGTAGAAGTTCTTTCATCCTTGTCATCAAATTTTTCAGAGAATTTTCTTTCGTTTTGTTTTGTTCATCTTTTTCTCCTAAAATATGAAGAAACATCATCCAACTGTCACTAATAAATAATATAATAATTAATAACATAAAACAATTAGTTTGACCAAAAGCTCTGAAGATTCTTTAATTGCTCACTTGATTCATATATGCCTAATTTGTATAATCTGTATAAATTGGCTGAAAGAAAAATTTCACAGAAAATATATGTTAAACTACTCATTGCTTTGTAGCTACAGTTAAAATTTGAGCTCATTATGATTTATAATAAAGCAATAATGGTCAATTGAAGAAAAAAATTATAATTTTAATAACAGCAGCCATCTTGAATGGAGGACTAAACTGTCGGACATAATTTTGAAAGGGACCCACCTAAGAACCATCACTGACAGGATTAATTTAATTCGGTTCAGTGGTTTCAGAGGAGAAGATTTAAATGTGAAAATTTACTACAGACATCAATAATGGTATATATATATAAGGGAGTGGATGTAGTCGAGTGGTCTAGGGCGCTGGACGTAAGGCTAAGCGAATGGTGCTGCAGTGTAACAATGGTGTGGGTTCAAATCCCGTCGAGGGAAGAACAAAAATTTGACAGCTCTAAAATCTAATTCTAACACTGTTTGGTTTAATTTTCAGACGTATATATATATATATATATATATATAAAATCTTTTTCGATATATTGGGTCAAATACCAGACTAATTTTTAGTGGGATTCATGTTGCTCTTTCACAAGTTTTCTATGTAATGTTTTCTTAACTTTTGTTTGTCTTTTTGTCCTTTTTCGTCTGGTCACGGGTTGTGTCTGTCCTTCTTCATTTACGACTTTGGTTTGGTATCTTCAAACTTTTCTAATAAATTCTGTATTTTTAATTTACTTACCATGAATTCTCCCCTCTAAAGCCTTCAGCAACCATGTGAACATAAATTCTGTATTTTTAATTTACTTACCATGAATTCTCCCCTCTAAAGCCTTCAACAACCATGTGAACATAAATTCTGTATTTTTAATTTACTTACCATGAATTCTCCCCTCTAAAGCCTTCAACAACCATGTGAACATAAATTCTGTATTTTTAATTTACTTACCATGAATTCTCTCCTCTAAAGCCTTCAACAACCATGTGAACATAAATTCTGTATTTTTAATTTACTTACCATGAATTCTCCCCTCTAAAGCCTTCAACAACCATGTGAACATAAATTCTGTATTTTTAATTTACTTACCATGAATTCTCTCCTCTAAAGCCTTCAACAACCATGTGAACATAAATTCTGTATTTTTAATTTACTTACCATGAATTCTCCCCTCTAAAGCCTTCAGCAACCATGTGTACATAAATTCTGTATTTTTAATTTACTTACCATGAATTCTCTCCTCTAAAGCCTTCAGCAACCATGTGAACATAAATTCTGTATTTTTAATTTACTTACCATGAATTCTCCCCTCTAAAGCCTTCAGCAACCGTGTGTACATAAATTCTGTATTTTTAATTTACTTACCATGAAATCTCTCCTCTAAAGCCTTCAGCAACCATGTGTACATAAATTCTGTATTTTTAATTTACTTACCATGAATTCTCTCCTCTAAAGCCTTCAGCAACCGTGTGTACATAAATTCTGTATTTTTAATTTACTTACCATGAATTCTCTCCTCTAAAGCCTTCAGCAACCGTGTGTACATAAATTCTGTATTTTTAATTTACTTACCATGAATTCTCTCCTCTAAAGCCTTCAGCAACCGTGTGTACATAAATTCTGTATTTTTAATTTACTTACCATGAATTCTCTCCTCTAAAGCCTTCAGCAACCGTGTGTACATAAATTCTGTATTTTTAATTTACTTACCATGAATTCTCTCCTCTAAAGCCTTCAGCAACCGTGTGTACATAAATTCTGTATTTTTAATTTACTTACCATGAATTCTCTCCTCTAAAGCCTTCAGCAACCGTGTGTACATAAATTCTGTATTTTTAATTTACTTACCATGAATTCTCTCCTCTAAAGCCTTCAGCAACCGTGTGTACATAAATTCTGTATTTTTAATTTACTTACCATGAATTCTCTCCTCTAAAGCCTTCAGCAACCGTGTGTACATAAATTCTGTATTTTTACTTGAAGCTGAACATCCAACAAAATGGTAAAAGATGTCATAGCCCTCCTACAAATACAAGGAAAAATATGTCTGACGATTTAATTCACTTCCAACAAATTACACAATGTGACCAGAATACCCCCTTCTTATTATTTTGGAAGTGAATGCAGATATTGTAATATTTCTGCAGTATGAAAAACATTAAAGGAATATTTGGCATGAATGTGTTGATCAAATACTAAATATTGATATAAAGACAAAATATGGACTATTTTCTGACTAGCCTGAACTTTGGGTATATAACATTACATTTTGTTTCAAGTACGAAAGATACCAATAAAATTACAAGATGAAAGCTTTAATATATACAATTAATATCATTAATGTTGACACATGTCGCCTGAAGAAAATTATTATAAATATACTGCCCTTGGATAAGGGTGTTATGGTAGATTATCACACGAAGAAATTTTTTCTGAGTGTGATAATCTACCATAACATTCGCATCCATGGGCAGTATATTTTTTATTATACTGAATGCGTTATGATTTCTATGTTTATTTTGTTTGTTGTTACTACATTATTTGTGTGATTTTTTTGGTGTTTTTGCTAATTGTTTTTGTTATAAAAAAGTCTTATCATAATACATGTCATAAACATCAAGATAAATAATATAAAAGCAAAAAGTGAAAAACAGCAGAAATTGTAATAACAATGAATTTCACCTTCGAGAAGGTTTCAAAGTCTACAGACTCATCTTTTTGTAATAAATAGTCTTTGAAAAGTTTGATACTTCTCGCCACAGAACGCTGCATAGACTTACTGTCCTTGCTACGTAACAAAGATGAAATGTTGTCCTCATTTATGTTGGCAAATGTCATGTTTTTAAGGAACTGTCCATTGTCGTCTGGTAATGGCGGAAGTAGTGTGACGAATCGGAAAACCTCAGCCGGAGCGGGCGTTAATTTTTTCCGGTTCGGTAATCTTCGGTCACAGCGGGTGTTAATTTTACACATTATCACATGTTGCTAAGTATGGGTGGAGCATATAGAAATTATGGAAAATTAACGCATGCTGTCTGTCCAATAAAAATACTGGATTATTAAAGAAATTTGCATAAAGTATAATAATACAATTTATTCCCATATGTTGCTTACTGTATTTTATTTTTCAATTAAAAAGGGGGAAGGGCATACAGCACCCTAATCAAACTTTGTTATTTAAATTGTCCTTTATTATAGGGTAATGTTCAAATCATGGGCATACTAGATGATTAAATGTTTCATCAACATCAAAACTACTAACCTTGACTGAATCACCAACAACTTTAGACAGAAGTGTAGATTTACCAAAACCAGGATGTCCTTAAAGACACAGTATCAAGTTGTCTTCATCTAAGGGTTCACCCCAAAATTGTGGATCTCCTTAAAAATAGTTTATATATACAAATGATAACTGGCTTGTATATAAATTTAATACTATTATTGGTTTTAATAATCACAGAAATAAAACAATCAATACACAACAAAATATGTATCAGTGGAAATAGGGTTGCCATGTTTACAATCACATAGTCGTCGAATTTACACCTACCAGCTGGATACTTATATCACAATAATTCTATTCTTACTAGAATTTATCAATAACTCGTAATCCGATTGGATATCGTCACTTATTCTACGTCATTCGACAGGAATTTATAAATCAATATTTCCGTTTGCCAGACTACTTTTTCCCCCGGTCATTCCACGCGTATAAATCTACGAGCAATGATACTAAGGAGTTCTGCTGGAAGGATCTGCCATCTTGAAAATGTGAAATTCTACATGTCATATTTACAACAATACACAAAAATAATTAAAAAACTTGCCTTGAAAACTTATTTTGGTTAAATTGTATCAAACTTGAAGCGTACACGAAGCACAATAACGTCTAATATTTATGTTTCAAACTGGAAGTCTTCTTATGACGTCAATGACGTCATGTTGGTTATGTTCCAAAGTCGTCAATAAATTTCACGGATTTTTTTCAGTTTACAATCGTATGTGTATTGTATGTCCATTGTTTGAGGTGCTCCTTGGGTATTTCTTTAATAGTATTTAGCGTCGAAAACAAACATGATGTCCAAGAATATGAATTATAAGGATTAAACACTGTGTTTTTAGGAAATTATGTATGTATAAACTCTGGCAGCTCACTCACAAACTTTACATAAAGTCCTTCGGACTTTATTCAGTTTGTGAGTGAGCTGCCGGAGTTTATACATAGATAATTTCCTAAAAAACAGTGTTTAATCCTATAGAAACTTTGCTTAGTTGGATTTTAAGCCATGGCGAGTTGTACTCAGTAAAAAACTTAATGTGATAACGTTATCTAGTTACTTACAGGAGGTCGTGGTAATTAGTTTTATTTAAGGATGAAACCAAAGTACCCACAGAAAACCATTGACCTGTAAGTCAATGACAAATTTGATGACATAATGTGTATCATGAGTACCTCCTTACCATTTGTAGCAGTCTAACTCATATAAACAATTATTCTATATGTCATATGATTGTTGCCACAGAGGCCACACATAATTTTCAAATTCTCTAATTATCTAACAGCATTTTAATAAAATTTGTTATCTTGTGTGTCCATACAGTACAATCTATATTTCAGTGGTTAATTTTTGTCTTAAATTTTAATGTTTAAAAAAAATATATAAACTAATATAAAATATTTGTTTATTTCAAATAAAATTTGCCCAATTTTGATACCAATATATCAAAAATAAGGACAATTTTTCTCAGCCTTAACACATGACTGCTGTCTTAGGAAGGATTAGTTTTTTTTCCCTGAGCCAGAAAATGCAAAGCAATTCTACCAAAAATTTAAGTTGAAACCTGCAGGATCAGAGTATTTATTTTCTTGCATCTTTTAGGTCAATTAACTTTTTTCTATAAAATTTGATGATAGATCTTTAAAAAAACCCATAGTACCATCCCCCCTCAATGGTTGTTCCCTTATTTATACCACTTACTAACAAATGCTTTACTCTTCTTTGATACTGTTACATCCTTTAGTGGCTCCCCCTGTAGGTAGGGCTTTAAAGTTTTCAGTAATTGATCCTGTCCTACGACCAATTCTGATTTGTTCTCTATATACAGCCTCTGATTTTCTCTCTCTGAAACGACAAATTCTTATTTCAATAAAACTTTACACTCAAGCTAAAGAAATGATTATTCATGTAGGTATCATATCCTTTATTTTCCAGATATCATAATATGTTATTCAAATAAAAAAATATGTTAACTATTTATTGTATTAATAGTGGTGACTACAAGTTCTGTAAATAAACAAAATGGAGTATTTCTCAGAGGATGTGTGTCACCTGTTACCATTCAATCTAAATATCATTTGTTTTCATTATCTCTGTAAGACTCAACAAAGACATGAATCATTTTGTTTGTCGTACAATATCTGTCTCTGGAACTGGCTGTCACAGTATATAGTTTTGAGTAGCTCAGTTGAAACAGCTGAGACTGCTGTCTCCTCTAAGAAATACTCATTTTTGAAACTTGTAAATAGTTTTAACCTTTTTCAATCGTCATGTGAACCCCTGAAATAATCTTAAACTTACGGTGGTCAATATTTGGTAGAAGTAGATGTAGTAGAAGTATGAAAAACCATGAAAAAGGGTCATGTTTCCTACTCACTTTGGTTAATGGAATGCTAGCATTTTATTACTATCTGTTTCCCACTCACTTTGGTTAATGGAATGCTAGCATTTTATTACTATCTGTTTCCCACTCACTTTGGTTAATGGAATGCTAGCATTTTATTACTATCTGTTTCCTACTCACTTTGGTTAATGGAATGCTAGCATTTTATTACTATCTGTTTCCTACTCACTTTGGTTAATGGAATGCTAGCATTTTATTACTATCTGTTTCCTACTCACTTTGGTTAATGGAATGCTAGCATTTTATTACTATCTGTTTCCCACTCACTTTGGTTAATGGAATGCTAGCATTTTATTACTATCTGTTTCCCACTCACTTTGGTTAATGGAATGCTAGCATTTTATTACTATCTGTTTCCCACTCACTTTGGTTAATGGAATGCTAGCATTTTATTACTATCTGTTTCCCACTCACTTTGGTTCATGGAATGCTAGCATTTTATTACTATCTGTTTCCCACTCACTTTGGTTAATGGAATGCTAGCATTTTATTACTATCTGTTTCCTACTCACTTTGGTTAATGGAATGCTAGCATTTTATTACTATCTGTTTCCCACTCACTTTGGTTAATGGAATGCTAGCATTTTATTACTATCTGTTTCCCACTCACTTTGGTTAATGGAATGCTAGCATTTTATTACTATCTGTTTCCCACTCACTTTGGTTAATGGAATGCTAGCATTTTATTACTGGTCATGTTTCCCACTCACTTTGGTTAATGGAATGCTAGCATTTTATTACTGGTCATGTTTCCCACTCACTTTGGTTAATGGAATGCTAGCATTTTATTACTATCTGTTTCCTACTCACTTTGGTTAATGGAATGCTAGCATTTTATTACTATCTGTTTCCCACTCACTTTGGTTAATGGAATGCTAGCATTTTATTACTGGTCATGTTTCCCACTCACTTTGGTTAATGGAATGCTAGCATTTTATTACTATCTGTTTCCTACTCACTTTGGTTAATGGAATGCTAGCATTTTATTACTATCTGTTTCCCACTCACTTTGGTTAATGGAATGCTAGCATTTTATTACTATCTGTTTCCCACTCACTTTGGTTAATGGAATGCTAGCATTTTATTACTATCTGTTTCCCACTCACTTTGGTTAATGGAATGCTAGCATTTTATTACTATCTGTTTCCCACTCACTTTGGTTAATGGAATGCTAGCATTTTATTACTATCTTTTTCCCACTCACTTTGGTTAATGGAATGCTAGCATTTTATTACTATCTGTTTCCCACTCACTTTGGTTAATGGAATGCTAGCATTTTATTACTATCTGTTTCCCACTCACTTTGGTTAATGGAATGCTAGCATTTTATTACTATCTGTTTCCCACTCACTTTGGTTAATGGAATGCTAGCATTTTATTACTATCTGTTTCCCACTCACTTTGGTTAATGGAATGCTAGCATTTTATTACTATCTGTTTCCTACTCACTTTGGTTAATGGAATGCTAGCATTTTATTACTATCTGTTTCCCACTCACTTTGGTTAATGGAATGCTAGCATTTTATTACTATCTGTTTCCCACTCACTTTGGTTAATGGAATGCTAGCATTTTATTACTATCTGTTTCCTACTCACTTTGGTTAATGGAATGCTAGCATTTTATTACTATCTGTTTCCCACTCACTTTGGTTAATGGAATGCTAGCATTTTATTACTATCTGTTTCCCACTCACTTTGGTTAATGGAATGCTAGCATTTTATTACTATCAGCTATACAATGGTGACCATTTACTTTGAAGTATGATTAATGCTCTCCAGTAGACTTCACAGTGACTGTGATGAAGAACGGCAATATAAGTATTTCTCCTTTACTTTGAGTTTTACTGCACTCCTAAATGGCCGTAATCATATTGCAGTTGGATTTACATCTACCTATGCATAATCAGTGCCTGTCACAAATAAAGCTGTGAGTTTGAATCCATCTGATGACGAGGTATACTCAATACAGCATTATGTGAATAAGTTTGTCAGTATCTTGTGGCAGGTTTGTGGTATTCTCCAGATATTCTGATTTTCTCCACCAATAACTTTATAGTGACGATATAACTGAAATCTTGTTGAAAGTGGTGTTAAGCAGCCATATTCCTAACCCTTGACCTCAAACAAAATTTATACAAACCCATATCCTCTTCGTCAAATTCCCCAGCGTTTTTGTCTCCATACATTTTAGTTATAGCTGTCTTGAAGAATTCAGTCACCTTCTCAGAAAATTGGTCCAGTTCAGATAGTTTTACCTACAATTAGTTTATTAAATTTTTAAGCCAAAAATGAAATATGATGAAAAGAAATTTTAAATAGTGATAGTCAACAATTCGACCAATATCAACAAATTGAGCAATCACTTCTCACCTCAAATCAATGAACATAATAAAAAGACCACGACATATGATGTTGAAAATCCATGTCCTGGCTTCTTAAGTTTAAAGAACTCCATGTCCTGGCTTCTTAAGTTTAAAGAACTCCATGTCCTGGCTTCTTAAGTTTAAAGAACTCCATGTCCTGGCTTCTTAAGTGTAAAGAATTCCATGTCCTGGCTTCTTAAGTTTAAAGAACTCCATGTCCTGGCTTCTTAAGTTTAAAGAACTAGGGGACAAAAGTCATGATCCTTAGTTAAATATACTCAATTCGTTCTAAATGACATGACGGAAACAGTAAACAGATCTTCCCACAGACACTTTTTAAGTTTTTACTGTTTTTGTTTTTTTGCTTATTTGTTTCCCTGAATTTGTCTTGTCCATTCCTAACCTGGCAGGGTATAAATTTGCCAAATACAATATAGATTCTACTATACAATATAGGTTCTACTATACAATATAGATTCTACTATACAATATAGGTTCTACTATACAATATAGGTTCTACTATTTTTAAATCTTTACCTTTTCTTTTCCAGTAACATCTGTCATTCCATCTACCTTACAGTTATATTCATAAAATTGATCTGGAAATCTGGTTTTTATTTTTTTCTTTAATTTCTGTAATAATAAAGATTGTTCTGCAACAATGGATACCTGGTTTGGTTTATGGTGTTTAACGCCACTTTCAACAATATTTCAGTTATATCATGGTAGTCAGTTTTATTGGTGGAGGAAAGTGGAGTACCAGGAGAAAACCACAGACTGACCTGTCGCAAGTCACTGACAAACTTTATCACATAATGTTGTATCGAGTACACCTCGCCATGAATGTGGTTTGAACTCACAACTTTAGTGGTGATAGGTACTGATTGCACAGGCAGTAATAAATCCAACTACCATACGATAATGACCATGACGGCGCCCAATGGATAACTGAAATTCATCTAAAAATAGATGTCTTTTTACTCATGAACAAAACATTGATGTACATATGAAAGAGTTATTCAGTGGTCCCCCTCTTATAAGGTCAACCTTTCTGCAATGAAAAATTGGCCTTATAACAAATAATAAAAAAGAATGGTGGCCTCTCTTGAGGGGGGGGGGGGGACAATTTAGTGGTATTTTACTATCTCATTGCATCTGAAATCTGGCCTGAAAAGAGGGTGATTTTTGGTGGGAGGTGCCTTATTTGAGGGGGGACTACTGTATATAAATTTTCAAAATAAGTTGCTGGAGAATAAATTCTGAACATCCAAGGCAAAAAGACATTCAAAACACTAGTATATGGAAATATGGGGTCCATTTATTTTTTTAGATCTAACAAAGACCATTAACAGACTTTTTGATAAATTATCATAGGACCTGTTGAAGTCTTTTCATTGGGCAATAAAATACATTTCTAAAAATAAATAAATATTTACATGCAAGATGTAAAAAAAAATATAATCTGGTTTTGTATTAGCTAAGCTAATAGGATAGTATCTAGTATTGAAAGAAACCAAACTTCTTTGTGTGAACTAACCGATTGTTATATCACTGAATGAATACTCATCCTAAATATAGCTGAAATAATGCTTAAGAGGTTAAGCAATAATCAATCAATCAATATGAATGAGTACAGTTATTATCTCAAAGTTACCGACTCGATACAACATCATGAGATAAAGTTTGTCAGTGGCTTACAGCAGGTTGGTGGTTTTCTCCTGTTACTCTGGTTTCCTCCACCAATAAAACTGGCCACCACGATATAACTGAAATATTGTTGAAAGTGGTGTTAAACACCATAACCAAAAACCCATGTCCTTGTAAAATATAATCGTTTTCAGATGTTAAGACACAGAATCATATTCCATCAAATCATACTTGTATTCCTACAGGAAAAGATGTAAACGTAAATGTTTGTCAGTGACTTGCGGCAGGTTGGTGGTTTTCCCCGGTTACTCTGGTTTCCCCCACCAATAAAACCGACCACCACGATATAATTGAAATATTGTTGAAAGTGGTGTTAAACACCATAACCCTAACCTTCAAAGCTACATACAAATATTTCTGTATCTATATAACAGTATTTGTACTTACAAGTATATGTTGTTGATTTAAAGGTTCTTTGTCCACAAATCTTTTAACACTTTGTTCTGGTAGAGATTTGACAATATCATCTGATCTGAGGAAAAATACAGCATTTGGACTCTTACATCTGAAAAATAAAACTCAACATAAAAAATAACTTGTCGGTGACGTACGGTAGTTCAGCGGTTTTCTCCTGGGTACTCCAGTTTCCTCCACCAATAAAACTGACCGCCACAATATAACTGAAATATTGCTAAAAGTGGCGTTAAACACCATAACCCTAGCCCCTACAAAAAATAACTTCTCTACATATTTATTTATTTTCAATACTGTTAAGCCAAATCATATGTGAGATATCAATTTTCATGAATTCTGTTGATCTTTCAAGCTGCAAAATTAAAAACCCCCAACAAAATATTTATTAATATCAAAGCTTTAAGGAAATGACTTGATTTAATAATTATGGAACCTATCAATTCCTGCCAAACCACTAAGAAGCTATATCTTCCTTTCAATTTTCTCCAATATTTATTTTCTAACAAATTTTCACACTGTGACATTTGTTGAACTTTGGAGCCCAGTGTTTCAATCCCTTAGACTATAGGGCCATTATTTGTAAATGCTTGAATTATCATTTCATAATGATCTATGATTCAAATCACATCTAGGTTTTTATGTAGCTGGTTTGTATACAAAATTTTAAGAAAAAATATTCCAACTTACATTTAATATTAATCAAATTGTGATAAAAAAGGATGTTTAAAAATCTTCCCCAATTTTACTTGTATCACCAGACCTTCTTTCTGTTCCAAATAAAAACTTTGAACCCAAAGTTGTTTAGTACACTTGTTAAACAATAACAATGTTGTTAAAAAAAAAACTATAACTAACCTGTATGCACCGTGTAGTATTTCCATAAATGTTATAGAGGTATTATTGACCCACTGGAATTTCTGTTTTATCTCATCTGACAATTCCTCTTTGCCAGGTATCCAACCATACCTAAATTAAATTAAATAAAGAAGGATTGGTAAGTGAAATAATGAACTGTAACACAGGTTAGGGATTTGGTGCTTAACACCACTTTCAACAATATTTCAGTTTTATTGGTGGAGGAAACCGGAGTACCTGTCGAAATTCACCGACCTGTCACAAGTCACTGACAAACTTTATCACATAATGTTGGATCGAGTAAGCCTCGCCATTAGAGAGATTCGAACTCACAACTTTAGTGGTGATAGGCACTGATTGCATAGGTAGTTTGTAAATACAATTACTACTATACGATCACGACAACCCTTGAACCGTAACAAAAATCTCCATAATATCGGTAATGTATAAGATTCAATAATGGACCCCTTTTCAAAATAAAATAATTAATTGCATTTATTGGTCCATGAATAATTCATTAAGATGCAAAAAAACTGCATTCAAAAAATTGGAAGAAAAAATAAAATCATTAAAATTTTGGAAATTGACACTTTTTGGACCCTTTCGGTCAAATTTATCTGGAAATCTGTAAGAGATATAGGAATTTCTTGTACATATTGCCTAAAGCCCTCAACACAGCCATTTCAAAGAAAAACACATAAAAATTGGTTGAAATATAAAAATTATATTAACCTGCCAAATCAGAAATTTGGGCCCCTTTTACACCTCCTTTTGAAATAAAATAACTATTTTTTTTCACTTGCCCATCAATAACCCATAAAGAAGAAAATCTTTCCTAAAAAATCACATTAAACTTCTATGAAAGTTTTTTAAAGTTCAAATTTTAAAATCCCCTTACTCCTATTTTGACCCCTGTTATGTTAAAAAGGGTAATATGAAAGTGGGCAGATCTGTCAGACGTACTTCTGAAAGGAGACAACCCAAGGAGCATTCCACCAAACTTTGGTTCAAAATGGTTATGCAACTTCAGAGGAGTTGATGTAAATGTGAAAATATTACACCAACAAATGCAAAATTATAGGAATACCTCACCCTTTTGGGTCAGGTGAGCTAAAATGTGTAGTTCTGAATAATGACCTTTTACCAAGGAGTCCTAGAAAGAATGGTTGTCCATCTGTTTCTTTATGGCACCTGTCCAATTCTTCAAAACATGTACTGATGACATCTTGTGTAGTTGCCTCCCTTGGTACTCCCCATCTCAAATCACATTCTATTAAATGGATATGTCTCGTACTGCACCATTCCCTCAACTCAGGAAAAACCTACAAGAAAAAGAAAAGCTACAATGAAAGAAAAAAAACCTTCAGTACATTTACATATACAAAAACATGATAAGAAGAGTTTGAAGATACCAAAGGGGTAATCAGAATCTGTAAATCAAAGAAGGACAGATAACACAATGGCCAAAAGAAAAAGGACAAACAACGATCTACAAAACTACAAAACATTACACATAAAAAAATTAAAGATAACCTACTTTAGTACTTGTTCATAATACATATACAATCTATCATACAATATTGAAAGGGTCGCCATGGTGAGGAAATTACAAAGGTTAGTGAGTGTGACTTCTGTCTGCTGGGGGAGAGATAATAATTTATGTATGTATGACTTTTTATTTAATAACTCACATATTTGATACAAGATAAATTTGAAATACACTCTAATTCACTTTCTTCTTATCTGACCTAAAAAAATACTTCCATGCAAATTGAATTGATAAATTTTATAGAATCCATTTTTTTTTATAAAATATTATTGTTCTTTATGTTCTATTGTGCATTATTATTATATGAATGTTGGAAGGTACAAAAATAAAAAATAAAAATCAATAACGAACCAAAGGTGCGAAAGCCGAGTTGCGAACATGTGACCTTGACCTTTGACCTACAACCTCAATAGGCTTCCTCCTCTCATCATACGGCATGTATGTACCAAGATTCATTTAGATCCGACATTTCGTTTTTAAGATATCGTGCGGAAACAAAAAAAGTATCTAATTTTTGTTCTATTTTTAGAAGTTGTGACCTTGACATTTGTCCTACAAACCTCAATATCCATTGGCTTCCTCCTCTCACCATCAGGCATGTGTGTACCAAGTTTAATTTAGATCCAACATTTCATTCTTAAGATATTATGCGGAAACGAAAAAAGTATCGAATCTTTGTTCTATTTTTAGAAGGTGATCTTGACCTTTGTCCTACAAACCTCATTATCAATTGGCTTCCTCCTCTCACCATCAGGCACATGTGTACCAAGTTTCATTTAGATCCTACATTTTGTCCTTAAGATATCGTGCGGAAATGAAAAAAGTATCAATTTTTTTTTCTATTTTTAGAAGTTGTGACCTTGACCTTTGTCCTACGATCCTCAATATCAATAGGCTTCCTCCTCTCACCACCTGGCATGTGTGTAACAAGTTTTATTTAGATCAGACATTTCATTCTTAAGATATTGTGCGGAAACGATTGCACCGCCCTGACGCCATTCATCATATTATAAGCCGAGTTCGACTTCGTCGCAACTCGGCTAAAAATAAAAAATAATTCTAATTATAAAATATATAGAATTTTTTTTCTTTGCAATTTTGGATGAATTTGCACAGCTTTATGTTTATACACATATTGGGGACCTTTTTAACTAGAATTTCTCTTTCATTGAAGAAGTCTGTAAAGGTAGAAGAGACAAACACTCTGATGACCTTCCACCCTGATGACTGTTGACCTTGTTTTATTGTAGATGGTTTGTAGGCTTCACATTGTTGTTCTATCTCCTTCCAACAAGATGTTATAACCTGATCACCCCCTTCCTGTAATAAATAATATAGTTCTAATTTTAAACAAACAAGTAAGATGTACAAGTAGCATTTATCTATCAAAGGAGCCAGATCACAATAATATAGTTCTAAGGATATAGCATTTATCCGTAATGGCATTAAAGTACAATTTGCTATAACACTGAAGAACAAACGACTGTTTACTAACCTTGTCAGATGTAATAATAGAATTAGTGATAATTTTTAATGCCAAATGAGCAATTCTTCAGCCATATTGTAGCAAGAACAAATTATGTTTTGATGAGATGATGATATGTCTGCTTTGTACTAGACCAACACACTGAATTGAATTTGTGTAGTGTTAGCTCACTGAAACAACAGGTCATGGGTAGACATGTCGCTCCACTCGCACACATTATCCTGATTTCGACAAGCCAATCAGTCTTTGCTCTTCCTCGTTAATGCTGCATACTTACTGGAGAAGCAGCAAATATCAATTTTATAGTCTTTGGTTTAACCTGACCAGGGTTTGAACCAACAGTCTACAGCACTTCAGGTGGCCACATTAATCATTACACCACCGATACAGTTTTCATATGTAATAATAAATAATGTTCATTATCCATTGGCCCATTAACAAGTTGGTGTTGACGTATGACGGAGCACCCAAGTTCACCCTCAGATTTTAATGGGGTTCGTGTTACTCGATCTTTAGTTTTATGTGCATGTTTTGTAGATCGTTGTTTGTCCTTTTGTACTTTTTCTTTTGACCATTGTGTTGTCTGTTCTTCTTCAATATACCGATTCTGATTACCTCCCTTTGGTATCTTCAAACAAACTCTTCTTGGTGTTGATGTATGACATTTGTCAATTCTAACTGATATATACTTCTAACAACAGTTTTAATATCAATTACTGCTAGTCATAAACATCTAAAGAAATTAATGGTCTTTGTGAGAGATCAGAGTTGGAATCAAATATTGAACATAAAATAATAACATAATATGGAATTAAATATAAATATACTGACAGTCTACGCTTTTAGCATTGGTCCTATTGCCTGTGCTTGCCAGTAAAAATCTGATCAGGTCAGTAAGCTTAATTGATTTTTCATTGCAAATGTACCTATAATTTGCTGTGGTTTTTTTTTAAGATCTGGCCAGTAACTTCTGAAGTCTAATATCATAGACTGTACTGATTGAATTGCTGGTTGGATCTATTAGTTGAACCAGCAGATTGTCTTTATTTTTAGTAAAGAAAACCTGACTCCATTGTCCAATAGTCAACTATAGCTGCTAAATCAATTGCATCAGTTAGTGTCAGATCAACACAAGCAAAGGGTTTACAATCCTGGCTAGTTTTCTTCTTATAATTACCTCTTCCTTATTTTCAAGTTGTTGTCTAAATTTTCTATACATAGCTTCTGTATACACACATTACATCTGAAAATATACAGTAAATGTAACCTACCAGTGCACAAGAGATTCTTTGGCCACCTTTTTCTAAGGTAACTAATAACTCTTGAACCGAGTTTTCACTATTAAGGTACAAGGTAAAACCCAGAGGTATAGAAGTTGAACTCAATGTCCAGTCTGTTTTTATGCATAAATATACATGTAGGTGAAAAATGTAAAATATTCCAATGGCATGCAATAATTGTACCGTAAATGTAAATAAGGTAACATGTTCAAAATGTTCTACTGCCAGACAACATACTGTAATGGGCACATTCCATTAACTGCCAGACAACATACTGTAATGGGCACATTCCATTAACTGCCAGACAACATACTGTAATGGGCACATTCCATTAACTGCCAGACAACATACTGTAATGGGCACATTCCATTAACTGCCAGACAACATACTGTAATGGGCACATTCCATTAACTGCCAGACAACATACTGTAATGGGCACATTCCATTAACTGCCAGACAACATACTGTAATGGGCACATTCCATTAACTGCCAGACAACATACTGTAATGGGCACATTCCATTAACTGCCAGATAACATACTGTAATGGGCACATTCCATTAACTGCCAGACAACATACTGTAATGGGCACATTCCATTAACTGCCAGACAACATACTGTAATGGGCACATTCTATTAACTAAGGTTTCAAATATATGCACTTATTTTTTTCTTTGTTTGCTGGTACTACTTTTGTGGGCTCATGACTAGGTATTATAAAATGTATAACCTGATTTTTACGAGTTGAGTAAAGAAGGTAATGAATTCTAGTAAGCATAATATAATCACACAGGTACTTCGGACGGGTATCATCCCCTCCCCTATTTAAATTGCTACATTGTACTTCCATTGATTGAGGTCCAAATGAGACAAATTGCCACCACCACTGAGTTTGGACAGTAGTGAAAACAGTTTCTTTTTTTCCATTTTGAACTTGATAAAATTTCCAATTTCTATGATTTCTGTAACAAAATATATAGTGCGATCGTCTAACATTATTAACTTAACTACCACGGTACCATAGAATAGGACGCCGATATACATTTGTACATGTACATAATCATACTTTCCAGTCAAAAAAGGTTTAGCCTAGTGAAAAAGACTGTTGTCATACCTGTTAACCCTCCCCCTTTGCACGGGAGTCTCCCGCATGGACTGGGTCTCATGCGCGGGAGACATTAATTTCCCGCACGATCTCCCCCCAACAAAAATTTTCCACATGTGAAAAAAATCAAGTACAATAAAATCTTGACCTACATTTTGCGATCAATATTTCTGGAAATTCCCTCATTTGGAACTACCGCACTGACGAAAAACGCCAAGAGATACGATTTAATGATATCCGGTTATTGATCTGTTTGACACCTTTACAGATAAATTGGGTCATGGTGATAATTAAGGTGTTGATGATTATACAACAATTATCCACTGATTGACAATTAATTGGGGATAAGGAAGTGGGTTTGTGGCACACGCTTATAAGATGATTAGAAGTGTGATAGCGGCAATTAAAAATAGCTATAAATCGTTGTGCAAACAGGAGTCAGACAACCTTTGATGCAGAGGAAAACTTCTTGTTTCGATCAAACGTGCAATGAATTCATCTCGGATTGAGTTGCTATGGCTTGTTTGGGACCAAAGCCAATCAAAGTATTATTTAAGGACTAAGTTCCAGGATGGAATTGATAAAACATCAATAAACAATAAAAACACGTCGATAAAAAATCTCCAGTTATGAGACCAAATCTCCAGCCAAAAATTTACAAATCTCCAGTTGTAGCATAGCAACTCTATCACATGTATGCAACTACAAGCACAGGCGCTTGTGTAGAGTCAAAAATATGCTCGCTATGTACCTAAAATACCACAAGGCCGGACTCACTCCTACTACCCCTGTCACTTCAATCGCTATTTCCCCTGTCAAAATGTCGATAGGACGCAAATCGCTTACTAATTTGCGTAGTGAAATGATTTTTCTTCAAGGAAAACCGGTTTTTTATATCTTCCTACCATCTACACCCCCATACTGACAGATAATCCTCAGATTTTGTTGACAATGGACACCTACATGTAAGTGGCAGCAAAGCGAAAGTAGGTCACGTGCGACATATTTCCGCCTTTCGGTCGTTCTCGGGTTTTATCATTGCCTTACGAAACATACCTGAGAAGTTCAGAAAGAAAAGTTCGGGAAACGTAATTATATATCACTATTGTTACTGTAAAATTATAATGTTTTTTAAATACAATTATTTCCTATGCCTTATTTTTAGTATTATTTGCATACCAAGAAGCACTGAAGTTTTCATTCATTTTGTCAGTCATATTTTGGCGCCTTGTAATGTTTCTAGTGTTTAGTAATTATATATGATAAAACCCAAGAACGACCGAAAGGCGGAAATATGTCGCACGTGACCTACTTTCGCTTTGCTGCCACTTAGGTGTCCATTATCAACAAAATCTGAGGATTATCTGTCAGTATGGGAGTGTAGATGGTAGGAAGATATAAAAAACGGGTTTTCCTTGAAGTAAAATCATTTCACTACGCAAATTAGTAAGAGATTTGCGTCCTATCGACATTTTGACAGGGGAAATAGCGATTGAAGTGACAGGGGTAGTAGGAGTGAGTCCGGCCTTGTGGTATTTTAGGTACATAGCGAGCATATTTTTGACTCTACACAAGCGCCTGTGCTACAAGGTACAATTTTGTGCGTTTAAAGGCGATGCACAAAATCTCCCCCTTAGAAGAGTTGGTAGGGGGGAGATCTCCCCCCTAGCAGTTCCCAGAGGTTAACAGGTATGCTGTTGTTGTGATGTATACTAATTAGAATAATTGTCTCATGGATATGCATCAACGTCATACATAGTTCTAACAGTATATATATACCTCTATTCGTATATATTGGCTGCTGTCTTTTGACACAGGCTTACATGACATGTAACACGATGTTGTCATTTGCAATCAATTTTTGTTTACATTCATGATCAAAACAACATCACCCGTGCGTTTTCATTAAATGCATCAACAAAACGCGCGAAAATGTAATTTCATAGTCAAAGTCGGAAATGCTTCCGGGAAAAGTAGGCAAGTCTGAGATATAAAGCAGATCAAAGCAGCTTATGTTTGAGCTTTCATAAAATTTCAAAAAAAGTTTAGTTCTTGCCGTACTTTCCGAATCATCCAATCAGAAACCAAGTGCGAGAAATATATAATTTAACAACAGCTGTGATTAGAACATTCAGTGGAGTAGTAAGGATTGCAGTTAATTAATGGAGTGTACACACAATCCGGCTAAGCGGAGAGGAGTTTGGTAGACTCCTATAAAGGTATCAATTG
This sequence comes from Bathymodiolus brooksi, assembly GCA_963680875.1. Taxonomy (NCBI): domain Eukaryota; kingdom Metazoa; phylum Mollusca; class Bivalvia; order Mytilida; family Modiolidae; genus Bathymodiolus; species Bathymodiolus brooksi. The sequence goes on along the minus strand of OY804581.1, from coordinate 90,929,356 downwards.
GGTACGGATGGAGATAACTCTCGGTGGGTGTCCGGGGGAATTTCAGCAAATAATTTGAGATAATTTGTAATTGAAAATTTGTAAATAAACGGCAACATTTATTTTACATGTGTGAACAGTGAACATTTTGCTACTAAGTTGAAGACTGTCATCTGGAAATCTCTATCAGTAACAAACTTGCTGAAAGACTCACCAGCAGAAAACTTGTTTGAAGACATGTCATCATGTCATCGGAACTATCTTGCTGAACAACTCACCCACCAAAAACTTCCTGGAACACTCATCAGCAGAACACTCGCTTGAAGTTTGTCATCATCAGACAACCTACTGGACGAATGTTATCATGTCATCAGCAACAAACTTGAAATAAATGATACCACAGGTGCAGCTAGGTCTGCTTCATGTCTTGATCTACACCTCGAAATTGACAGCGAGGACCGGTTCAGAAAGAAACTATATGACAAAAGAGATGATTTCAAATTTCCCATAGTGAACTTTTCATTTATATGTAGCAACATTCCAGCAGCACCTGCATATGGAGTACATGTGTTGATCCGATATTCCAGAGCTTGTGGCTCCTTTCAGGATTTCCCTGATGGAGGGTTGCTGCTAACAAGGAAGCTACTGAATTAAGGGTTCCTATTGGTTAAGGTGAAGTCATCACTTCGAAAGTTTTACGGTCGCCACCATGACTTTGCTAACTGCTACGGAATATCTGTGTCACAAATGACCTCTTATGTTCCATTTGTCGTAATCACGATCCGGTCCTTTCCTCATGCATTGCTTATCACCGGGTTTGTAACACGACGGGTGCCACTAGTGGAGCAGGAACTGCTTACACATGAGTTCATCTACAGTTTTTAGTGGAGTTCGTATTACTCCATCTTTGGTTTTCAGTGTTGTGGTTTGTAGATAGTTCTTTGTCCCTTTTCTTTTGGCTATTGTGTTGTCTGTTCTTCTTCGATTTACGGATTCTGATTACCTCTTTGGTATCTTCAAACTTTTCTTACAATCTTGCCATCAACAAAAAATGTTGGAAAACGGCAGTCCTCAGCAGATAACTTTTTAGAAGACTGTCAATAAGGGAACGACCACTTAACTTGAAGGAGGGGGGGCTATGGTTTTTTTCTAAAAAAATATTCTGATTCCCAATGTTGCTGAAAAAAATATTCTGATTTTGGTGGAGGAAAAAAAAAATAATCTGATTCAGAGTTTTTGTCATATAGCCTAATGTTAAATTCTGAAGAAAAAAAAATATTCTAACTTGTTTTGTCCGAAAAAAAAATTCTGAACGAAACAAAAAACCATAACCCCCCCTCCCCTTCAAGTTAAATGGTCGGTCCCTAACGAAACCACAGATAAAAACAAACAGTGTACCTTTTGTTTTAGCCTTCGTCGTGGTGATCGTATGGTAGTTGGATTTACAACTACCTGTGCAATCAGTCGCGGCCTATGACCACTGAAGATGTGAGTTCGAACCCGTTCATGGCAAGGTGTACTCGATACAACATTATGTGACTAAAGTTTGTCAGTGACTTGCGGCAGGTCGATGTTTTTCTCCGGGTACCCCGGTTTCCTTCACCGATAAAACTGACCACCAAGATATATATATGATATAACTGAAATATTGTTGAAGGGACGTAAACACCATAAACCAAACAAGCAATTTTGTTTTAAATCCACGAATAGACAAAGTATGAACACAATGAGAACTAGGAATTTCCTACATACATTCACCCTCTTCTAGACAATATTAGATTTCCTATTTGACCACTGATAATTATAAGGCTACTGGGGGTTAAAAGTTTGTATCCTCTATATGACACCAGAAAATGACACAAATGCATAAACCGGATTCCATGGGGATATCACACAGACCCTCAGGTTTATGTTTAATATATCAATGTGATTAACTGAATATTCTATTCAGTAAATGTCACAAATAAACACACCGATTCATTTTACCACTTCTAATTCAATTGTATTAAGTTGTAATGTGTTCTTACAGAAAACTCAGTAAGAACACGTTGGTTATTTAAACGTTTTTGCCACTAATATCTAGACATGACAGTATTTGTTGTCACTAATATCTGGACATGACAGTATTTGTTGTGACTAATATCTGGACATGACAGTATTTGTTTCACATGTATCCCGAGTCTAAAAACAACGTTCATCGTCGAAAAAGACCCTTCTATGCAGCAGTTGGTTTCAATTTTGATTATTTTTCTTGGTATTTTTTTGAACGGTAATAAAAGGTACAATACGTCAAAAAACATCATTGAAATTCCCAAATCAGTACACGTTGTGAAGTTCCGTTTCGAAAAGAATGAAATGAAAGAATGGTTTCCAATGACTTCGAATAAAAGTGGTCTTGATATGGACATTACAAATGTATAGAGAAAAACTAGAGGCTCCCAGGAGCCTGTATAGCTCATCTGGGTATAATAACAACATCAGTCAATAAAACTTTATAACTTCGGTAAAAAAAATAACAAATGTAGCCCTCGTCATTGCAGACCTCTTCTCCAAAAAATTTTGGGGAGGAGTTCCCCCTTTAATGTAAGTTATCAAAATTCCTGTAACAAAACATATATGTCAATGATTCTCAAAATGTTGCTTTTGCTACTTCACATTTTGTAATAGAGTTGCTTCCCTTTGATTATTTGAGTAACCAAAAGCAGTGAGTCAACAAAAAAATAGTTTTTGAGATTAAGATGAAAGTATTAAAATTTAGAACATTTTGATGAAAAAAGGGCAATAACTCCAAAATGGGTAATGGGATTTACGTCAAAATTGTGGGATAGGTAGACCTTGACATGCTACACATTTTTGCAATTTAAACTTAACCTTTATCTCTTATAGTTGTTGAAATATAAGACGAAAAGTATTAAAATTTTACAAATTACCTCTTTGGTATCTTCAAACTCTTCTTACAATCTTGCCATCAACAAAAAATGTTGGAAAACGGCAGTCCTCAGCAGATAACTTGTTAGAAGACTGTCAATAACGAAACCACAGAAAAAAACAAACAGTGTACCTTTTGTTTTAGCCTTCGTCGTGATGATCGTATGGTACATTCTTGATCTGAAAGGGCAATAACTCCAAGATGGGTAATCAGATTTACTTAAAAAGTGCAGGTAGGTAGATTTTGACATACTGAACATGTTAGGTTTTGAAATAAAGGACGAAAACTATTAAAATTTAGAAAATTTGATGAAAAAAGGGCAATAACTCCAAAATGGGTAATGGGATTTACTTCAAAATTGAAGAATAGGTATATCTTGACATGCTGCACATTTTTGCAATTTAAACTTAACCTTTATCTCTTGTAGTTTTTGAAATATAAGACGAAAAGTATCACAATTTTACAAATTTGATGGAAAAAGGGCAATAACTCCAAAATGGGTAATCAGATTTACTTAAAAATTCCAGGGTAGGTAGATCTTGACATACTGAACATGTTTGATGTTTAAACTTAACATCTATCTCTTATAGTTTTTGAAATATAAGATGAAAGGTATTAAAATTAAAAAAAAAAATTGTTGAAAAAAGGGCAATAACACCAAGATGGGTAATCAGATTTACTTCAAAATTGCAGGGTCGGTAGATCTTGACATGCTAAACATGTTTGCAGTTTCAACTTACCATCTGTCTCTTATAATTTTAGAAATACAGGACGAAAAGTATTAAAATTTTTAAAATTTGATGAAAAAAGGACAATAACTCCAAGATAGGTAATCAGATTTACTTCAAAATAGCAGGGTAGGTAGATCTTGCTGTGCTGATCATTTTTACCTCGTGTCAGATTTTTGATATTATTAACGGTTTTTGAGTTATTACCCAAAACCTGCAATTTTACCATATGTTCTATTTTTAGTAACAGCGGTTGGTGTACGGCATCATCGGACACAATTTTGAAACTAGACACCCTAGTGATGATTCAAACCAAGTTTGGTTTCCATTGGTCTAGTACTTTCAGAGGAGAAGATTTTTTAAAAAGTTTACGACGTACGACGAACGACGACGACGGACGCCAAGTGATGGCAATAGCTCACCTGACCCTTGGGGTCAGGTGAGCTAATAAAGGGCTATGCAGAGCGAAGCATGATACGACCGCAGCATGTCGACAAGGGAACGTTTAACAAGTGTATATAATTAAAAGCAAGTGTGGACTGGGTATTTTGCTTGACAATAATTTGAAATTGAAGTATTAAAAATTGATTATTTGATGCAAATATTAAACTTGGTTACCCATATAATAAAGTATTTAATCCAGTGAATTTGGTGTTTTTGCTTTTGTCAATACAATCTATTAGACTGACTACATCCTGCCATATTTTTGTATAACAATTAATGACTGATTTCAATTTATTTTAATCACATTTATTATCACAGAGTGGTAACAATACAGTTTTGTTGTAATAATGACAGGTTTTTTTTACCCAGATAATCTCATTTTTCTGTCTGGTTTAATTTAATTCTCTGTTCAGTTTATGTTATAAATTTTGATTATTGCTGTTAAATTAATTCTTTTTCTATCTTCAGTGAGTTTCATTTCATTACCCCAAGAAGTAAGAGGTATATATGTTATTAAAGCAGCAGTGGAAATGCAAAATAATCTGCCATTTTGTGACTAATGGAGAGCACTTGTATGTATTTTCCCGGTAAAATCGGCCATTTTCTAGAAAATGGTGGAATCTGAATGATCAATCATCATATTTTCAAAGTATCTTAAAATACAATTTGCTTGGCCTACATTCCAGAAACGGTCATGAACTGTCGGATGACGATTATGTCAACAAACCGTTTACAGAGATAGAGAGCCTGCAAGGAGCGACAACTCTGTATGGGAGATTGCTTTTTCTCATCTCTTTCTATCGTGTCAATATTTGTTTACGTTGAGAAAATATAGAGTGCTCTCCCTTGTTAGGTAACTAACGTAAATTAAAAACAATTACCTCCCTTTGACCAACGTCAAATAACTTTTTTACAGGCATTTATCGTATTTTATTGTGAAATACATTAAACATACTGCCAAGACACTATAAATCGACAATTTAATTCAACAATGGAAAACAATTTTGCTGGAAAAACGGCGTGTAGCTTTTCTTACCCTGGAGCCGGGGTAAGATAGAAAATCTGTTTCACCTAAATTAACGGACTACTTTATCCAAGGGGTGAGAAAATCATCTGGCTCACCCTTTCGGGTTCGCCAGATAATGGTCCTGATAAAGACAGTATCGAAAACAAAATTCCCTTTATTCTATATATACATGTACATGTAACATTCTCAATCCTGTCTTTTGTTCATAGCATCGTGTTATCGGTTTTCGTGCTATTATCGATTTTCAGATATACCGATTAACAGTGTTAACCCTTCATTCATATGACGATTTGAATTTTCAAAGAATGGCTAGTTAAATATTTCTTTGTACATAAGATTGTTTTTAAAGCCATTCTTGTATTTTAATATACTCTCGATTATCTGGCAACTTTTGCTGTCAGTAAAATGGCGTCATCTGTTTTCGTTTGAAGTAAAAACAGGGCCGATATACGGGATGGAAACGAATATAAAATCCGGAAATGGCTGGTTTTAAAATTCATGGTTCTGGCCATCTACCCAAATCATACTACATCTAAATAAAATAACAGAATGTTTGAAAATGACCACTTTCAAAATTGTGTTTACTTTTGATGTTTTTTTTAGTGCTGAAACCACAATGCACTGCAAAGTGACATGTATTTTATATAAGAAACAGGCACATTTCAGTCAGCTCTTGTTTACAAGTACGATCAGTGACTCCATGACAGTTACATGACAGGAAGAGCCGGTGTCTGAGAGGCAGACGACATAGTTCAATTTTATATAGCCCTTCTGGATTTTTTCCCAGCTACTTTATAAATGAAGTAAATTTTTAGCATTACAAAAAGTATGGTTCAGTAGGTAGGTTCACTGTTTTTGGTACTTACGTCTTTAAAAGCAAACTTTAACATCTTTTACAGATGTCACGCTATTGTCTTGTTTATGTTCCATAAATAGAAACCGGAAGACACGTTAAAAATAATGCGTGCGCTGTGGAAATCAAAATAAAATGGATAAAACGAAAACAGAGGACATACGAAAACACATACCGTGACGATACAAACAAGTTTTACATGTCCTTATGCAATGTTGACAGTTCACATGGGCATCCTGTTTAAATCTTATATTATCATGTGGTCAGTGCTATCTTGAATGATGATTATGATCAACATGACAAAACAGAACCCATATTTTTTCCTTTTAAGGCTCAGAAACAATCACTTATCAAGGGCGTAGCTTACGCTGAGGCAACCGAGGCAGCCGCCTCGGTAAAAAATATATGTAAAAAAAAAAAAAAAAAGACAATTAAATAGTATTTCCATGTTCTCAATAAAGGGACAATAAATAAGTTAACAGACTAAGACTCAGTTACTAACGGAAATGGCACCTAGTTGAAGGGTTTAGGCCTCATTGCAACTTCAAGATGAAGAACAGCAATTATAAGGTGCTGTTCCTGTATAGCAATCACGAACATAGTATGTTCAAGTTTATATGTGTGATTTTGTCTAATGCAATCCATAATAGTTTTGAATCGGCAATTAACAAAGTTTCTTGGACTAAGTTGTACATGTTAAATGACCATTATGAATGTACAATTGTGTATAGCTGTGACATATTTTTATGACTATTTTGAAGCAAAACTGGTCCCAAATATACTCTAAATTGCTCAAAATTGTTTATGGGGGCTTTGCCCCTGTACCCCACTGGCGGCTTCAGGCAGCCCCCAGATCCCCTGCCTCGGTAGAATAACATAGTAAGCTACGCCCCTGCTTATTAATAAGATACCAAATTGTCTGTGTTTTTATCTGTAATAAATAGAGTGAGTGGGTGATATGTAGTTTAACGCCAACTCAGCAATTTTTTAACTATAGCATGGCGTGTACAAGTTAATTTTCAATGAGGTGATGATGGGATCCGCTTTGTACTAGACCAACATGCTTTTTTAGCTCACCTGACCATAGGCCAGGTGAGCTTTTGTCATGGGTAAGGGTCCGTCGTCCGTCCGTTAGCTTTTCACATTTAAATCTTCTTCTCTGAAACCACCGAACAGATTTCAACCAAACTTGCCAGAAATGTCCATTGGATGGTCCTCTACCAGATTTGTGTTTTTGGTGTAGATCGGAAATCAACATGGCTGCCAGGGTCCATAATGTGTTCTCATTGGCTGAAATTTTAAAAATCTTCTTGTCAAAAACCACCAAGCCAATTGAATTGTGACTTTGCAGTAATGATCATTGGGTGGTGCTATACTAAACTTGTGAATCGTTTGCCGATCGGAAATGAAAAGATGGCCGCCATGACTCGACTTAGTTTTAACATAGGACCCTATGGAAAAAATGTTTAAAAGTCTTCTCCTCTGAAACCAGTAAGTCAATTTAAAGCAAACATGGCATGAATGGTCCTTAGGTGGTCAACTTTCAATATTATGTCCTGTGACCCCGACCTCCATCTAAGACGGCCGCCTTCTGCGGACACAGTTTGAACATAGGACCCTATGGGGAAAATGTTTAAAAAAAATTCCTTTGAAGCCAGTAAGCCAATTTAAAGCAAACATGACATGAATGGTTCTTAAATGGTCAACTTTCAAAATTATATCCAGTGACCCAGACCTCCATCCAAGATGGCCGTCATCAGTGGACATAGTTTTAACATAGGACCCTATGGGGGAAAATGTTTTAAAATCTTCTCCTCTGAAACCAGTCAGCCAATATAGCAAACATGTCATCGATGGTCCTTAGGTGGTCAACTGCCAAAATTGTGTTCAGTGACTCCGATCTCGGTCCAAAATGGCCGCCGTCAGCGGACATAGTTTTAACATAGGACCTATGGGGAAATTGTTTAAAAGTCTTCTCCTCTGAAACCAATCAGCCAATTTAAAGCAAACATGGCATGGATGGTCCTTGGGTAGTATACTTTCAAAATTGTGTCCGGTGACCACGACCTCTATCCAAGATGGCTGCCATGAGCAGACATAGTTTTAACATACATTGTAAAACCCTATGGGATTTGAATAGTAAAACTTAGATGTATTCGGCATGCAGAGATTCTTAAGAGGGCTTATTTATGTCAGGTGAGCGATACAGGCTCACCTGAGCCTCTAGTTTTATTTTTAAAGTGCTATCTCACTGACACAACAGTCCATGGATAGACATGTCGCCTCACTCGGACACATTAGCCTGATTCCGTTCCAGTCAGTCTTTGCTCTTTCTCCTTAATGCTGCATGCTTAGCGGAGAAACAACACATACCAATTTTATAGTCTTTTGTTTGACCCGATCAGAGTTCGAACCTACGATCTACCGCACTCGAGGTGAGCACGCTAACCATTTCACCACCGATGAGATTCGTAATAAATAGAGATATCTTGTAATTCGTTTTATACGACTGTAAAATTTAGCATCAGAATAACTTTCTTAAATGAAATGAAATGAAATGTAGTCAACCAATCAGAGCCTGAGCTTTTACAATTTGCTATGCAATAGTTAAAAAAGGCGCCAAAGGCACTGTTAAGATTTTGCATGCAGTGCTTTCATTGGCTGATCATGGGTTCATCTGGACATGACCTCTAATTAGGTGGTTCTGTCGGATGTTAAAGGGAGTGGTATAGCCTATTATGAAAAATGATTTTCATCCGATTTCCCGATGATTACTTTTGCTGTTGCCAGAGGAAGCCCTTGTCGACCACAGGCGCATGGGGCATGGATTTCGTTTCCTCCTCCCCCCCTTTTCTCTACTACCCCCCCTTTTTTCAAAATTTTCATATAAATCATTCCTTTTTCAAAATTTTCATAATCATTCGTTTTTTCTTCATTTGACAATATCAGTAGACGTCATACATCATGAATAATACGTGTATTCTGTGTCCACATTAATGTGGACACAGAATACACGTTAATGTGGACACAGAATACACGTATTATTCATGATGTATGACGTCTACTGATATTGTCAAATGAAGAAAAAACGAATGATTATGAAAATTTTGAAAAAGGAATGATTTATATGAAAATTTTGAAAAAAGGGGGGGGGGGTAGTAGAGAAAAGGGGGGAGGAGGAAACGAAATCCATGCCCCATGCGCCTGTGTTGTCGACCTGCTGTCGTCGTATCATGCTGCAACAGGCGTAGCCCTGAATATTTTTTTAAACTAGTATTTCAAGTTCCGTTCCCGTTGATTATTGTTTTACTGTAGAGTTATGCCCCTTGGAATTAGGAAATATCAAGAAATTAAAAATAATAAGCATTTTTTTGCAGAAAAAAGGGCACATTTAGGGCATAGATATCATATATGATATTTATATCATTTTATAAACACCTTATACTCTTTACAACAGCTAATAGAACATAAAAAATACTGACAATAAAACAAGACAGAGATACATCTTGTTCATCAAATAAATATGTGCCCTAGCTGTTAACTGTGGGGTCGACATGTTTTTTGGCTTAACAATCACGCACCACGTATTTTTTTAGTGTGAACCAAAGCGACCAGTAATACAAATAGCCTCATTGCAATATAAGGGACGTTACCTGTTTTAGGATTTAAACATTAAGCCACTAACAATAGCTATTTATCAAGACTGAGTTGCACAAACGTCAATTTAATTTATAGTCAATTAAGTTTTAATAGTCTATTAAATCGCTAATTGTAAATAAGTTAAATTTGTAGTATGAGATAATAGCGTTGCTAGATCGTCAATTTGACTGATATTTCTCCTGTAATAAGTATTTTGTCGTGCTCAGGCGTGACGTAGACATCTATCTATCTTAACTAATATTCAGTTAAATTAAAAAATAATCATCAGTTCCCGATTCTAACAACGATTACAATACTACAAGTATCAGATGATTTTACATGCACATTCACAATTTTCAGTTAATATACCCATCGACGAGTTAGTTCTGAACTAATATGTTAGAAAGTCTAGTTCTTTCTCGACTTGTCAACATTTAAAAGCCAATTTGTTCACTTGCTAAATGCAACTATTCGACTTTTTTTTCATGACATCTTGTTGAGTTGTTTTGTCGACTTGACGAAATCGCAAACATGTTAGCATATATATAATCAAAAGTGTACTTGAGGTTCTAATCATTTCAGGGTTTCCCATAGCAAAACCTTGACTGCCATATATGAGGGTATGCATTAGTTAAAATATCAGTTTCACAATGGCATTATGTACTGCAACAGGGAAATCAGTATGTGTGTAGAGACAGTCACATATCATACTTCGAACACATTTTTTTTTACAATTGTATAAAATTATTTTGAGAGTTTTATTAAAGTTCGTTCACTTGTTAAAAAGAGGGCGTGGATACAGCTGCCTGAACAATTTAAACGTCCATGTTTTGCTTTAGGACATCCCTGTAATTTAATGGTATTTATCAATTTATAAAATGAATAATAATGTACCGAGTATTTCAACAAAGAGTCACTACTTTAAAATAAAGGACCGTCGTGGTCGTAATCGTATGGTAGTTGGATTTACAACTACCTATGCAATCGGTGCCACTAATGTTGTGCGTTCGAATCCCGCTCATGGCGAGGTGTACAACATTACGTGATAAACTTAACAACACTCTACAAATTACATAATTGTATATACTGCCACGTGTAGTATAAATGTTTACATTCTTGCCACGAACTGCACGTGACGTTGTTTGAGTCAAGCTACCCTATTTGTATATTGTTGTAAATTTCTAATTGCAATTGTCTATTTCAATGTATTGAGTTTATATGTATTTATGTTGTAAATGTCTAACTACTATGTATTTGTTTGATGTTTTGACCCCTTGTACACTGTATAGTGTCTGGGGATAATAAAGTATTTGTTTGTTTGTTTGTCAGTGAAATGCGGCAGGTCGGTGGTTTACTCCGGGCACTCCGGTTTCCTCCACCAATAAACCTGATCGCCACGATATATAATTGAAATATTGTTGAAAATGGCGTTAAATACCAGAAAACCAACCAACCAACTTTAAAAATAAGTTGCTTCACATTGCCCACTTCCAACAATACTTCATTGCACCTTAAAAATTTCTTTACATTGTGACACAAATGGGTTGGTTATTAATAAAGAATATAGAATAAATTCATATGATTATTATTACGTTTTGTGTTAAAATATACACAAAATTCATAGTCGAAGGCAGATTTCCACATTTCTGCATATATTCAATGAACCAAATCATTTTAAAGTTAAAACGTATCTTTTTTTTTATTTAATAAAGCAATATAATAATTGAAACTAAAGTGTAGTGATTTTCACAAGACGTAAACGTACACATCCAATAGAAAACAATGCCATATTTACATAGCATAGAATAGATAAATATTATATTGACTTGTCATAAACGAGCTTTTCTCAATGAAATACGACATACATAAAAATTTTCAGTTTCTTTCTAAAATCTAAACAGTTCCCCAATTGCATAAAAAAATAATATTATTGCATATATAAATACATTTAAAATACAACAAATCTGGGATTTATCACACTGTTAAAATAACAGTATATGTTTTACTAAAGATAAAATGTCAGTAACAAGAAAATTTGGTCTATACCACACCTATTTCAAATTATAATATATCTAAACTGTTCAAATCAGCCTAAAATCAGTCATGAAAAAATCACATCAATTTAAAGTATTCACTTCTCTCTTATATAGATTTTTTTTCTTCTTTAACTCACAACACATTTATATTCTAGTACAAATACAAAGATAAGTAATAGTAGAATTATTTAAATTATATATATAATTTTTTTTATGGTCGCAATTTCACTTTGAGAAAGTCGCCGTCAAAATATATAATTAAATTAAATTAGATTGAATTAACAATTTATTTCAAAATAAAGTATGACCACAGATGGAGTTAATTTTCATAGGAATTTAATAGGTACTGGTCTCATATATGTACCAGCTTCCTTCAATGTTTCTTGACATTTATATAAAAAACAGTACCGATATTTTCAGTAAAGTAAAAACCGTGATCTCCAATCAGTAGTTGAATTTAATTAACTGACGGGAAGTCAACGAAATCAATGGGTATACAGGGGCGTAGCTAGCCTTTTTTGCAGTGCAAGCAACCATACCTTGGAGAGGAGGTCTTTTTTTTTACTAGATGCAAAATTGTGCGTTCTGAGGTGTTTTCATGGGTAAATTGAATACATAAGCAACACATTGATTTCATGATTTTGTTAGACAGAATTTACTTAGAATTGCCCAAAATCTGTTCTACGTGTCTTAGCAGACACGCACTTCTCCATAACTTTGTCTAAATCCACACTGAAATCGCGATGGATATACATTAATGCTAGCGATGACAACCTATCGTTATTCATTGTTGATCGTACATATGTCTTCAACCGACGTAGTACACTGAACGATCGCTCTGCGGTAGCACTTGTTACCGGCATTGTCAAAATGATACACAAGATGGTATCTATAGAAGGATATAGAACCGGGTTTACTGCATCAAGTGTCTCACAAAGTGAAGTTGGCATCTGATGGCGAGGTGTTATACTCCAGCGTGTTCGCCATCGAGCGACCTCCCTCTTGAATTCGTTTAAATTACATGTCAGGTCAGTCTGGTATGTCTCATACAATGTCGCGATTTGTTCGTTCGTAATATTTCCTATAACACGAGGAAGCAGATACTGTGCATAAAAGCGATTTTCTGATTTTATCAGACGCGACTCCAATTCCATTATCATGTGGTCTATAAACGCAAAGTACAAAGAAACTTTCCAATACTGTTTTGGCGTGTCTGCAGGGTGATTGGCTCTGGTAGTCTGTCTTCCACATCGCCTCGGCATATTTTCAACGATATCGAAAGGTTCTGATAAATCTAATGCCGATTGATACAATTCATTCCAAACTGATTCATCGAGTCGTTCAGCTCGTAACAACTCAATGACAGCTTTACATTCTTTTGTAGCCTCCAGCAGGTCACATTCGATACCTTGCAGGAATTTCGACAGAAACACCGTACTCTGTAAAATGTGTTCTGATACTACCAGAGCTATAACAAATACAAATCTGGTAATAGATGCAAGGTAGTGTCCGGCTTTGTCATCTCCTAGTCCCTGTAATCGTTCCAACGCATGAACCACTATAGGAAATGATGTTTTAAATGTGTACAGTGCGTCGGCTTGACTCGTCCATCGCGTTTCGCAAAGTGTGCGCAGATTGGTCCGCTTGTCCATATTTTCGATGTAACTCATACTAATGATACGCCGTAACGTCATTTGAATAAAATTTGAAATGCCGTAATTTTTATGACATTGAATTTTCACAAAAAGCCACAACGAGACTTTGTTTTCCACTTTTTTTTTTATTTTTATTATTCCTTATTTATTTTATTTGTTTTACTCTTTATTTTTTTTTCTTCAGCACGCCGATGTGCACGCAACTGCGTGTTGGCGTATAGGGAGCTACGCGCCTGGTATATATATACAGTATATCATGACTGGATAAGTTGTTGTCGTTGATTTCAGAGGGGAAAAAATCGACTCTCAAATTTTCAAAAACTGAACATTATAGCATAAAATGATTTGTGTTCTCTGCATCATTGCTTTAACATCATTGACAACTATCATTTTGTCTTAACGCGTGCGATGCAGAACATCATTTATTTCTTGTCAGTAGTTTTAGTTTTGAAGTTTTCAATATTTCTGAGATTTTTTTGCGTCACTTCATTCTCATTTGCTCGATACATCAAACGCGCTAAATAAAGTGTAACATAAGCGCGGTTTTTAATCGTTAATGTACTAAAAGGTGCCATGTTTACCTATTGTTTATACCTGTTTCTTTAGCTAGATGTCCCCTGCTCAACAACGGGGAGATGTAACCTGCCTTAATGAATACAATTACGAACGACTATCATAAAATAACCCGAATACTTCAAAATATTCAAATTGCAAATAAAACTTTTCTAATACATTAAAACTTGCACTTCAAGTCGTGCATTTTCTAAAAAAAAAAATAAATAAAAAATAAAAAATAAAGTTGTGTGCGTTACACACATTTCCCAATTGCAATCTTCGTTTTACACGTTTAGGTTTCAATTTGTTAAATATGCTTCTTCTTGTTGACGTTGTTGATAAAAATACAAGATGTTTTCATTGAAAAAGCTAGAGAGCTTTGAACGTGATTATGTCATTTTGTTTGCTTTACGAGTCAGTTAAACTTAAATACATTTGTATGATATACAAAAATGTATTATTGTTTGAAGATCAGTTTGAGAATATAATAATATCATATCTTTCAAACTTAATCATATTTTGTTTATCTTTATGATGTTTTAGTTAAGATATTGTCCGTTCGTAATTGTGTCCCGTGAGTTCGTTATTGGTAGGGGAAATATGGCTTATTTGTCGGGTGTCTTCTAACTAGTGGCTTATTTTTTCATTGTCATTTATACTTTTTTACTTAACATAAACATTTATCTTTAATGCAAGCCGGTGCAAAGGTAATTAATTTTTAAGTCATTCTCTAAATGCAGTGTTGGTCTGGCACTAGATATAGTTATTATCTAACCCAGTATTGGTCTAACACCAGTTATAGTTTACAACTGACTCTAAATGAAGTATTGTTCTGACACCATTTCCATCCTCTAACCCTCCCATTTCCCTTCACCCTCCCCTTCCCATCACCTCTCCCTTTTCTCTTAATCCTCTCCCTTTTTTAGCTCACCTGATGTGAACTATTGCCATCACTTTTCGTCCGTCGTCTGTCGTCCGTCAGCATTTCACATTTTAATCTTCTCCTCAGAAACCACTGGGCCAATTGCAACCAAACTTTGGTGGAATGGTCCTTGGATGGCCCCCTTCCAAAATTGTGTCCGGTGATCCCGACATCCAACCAAGATGGCCGCCAAGCTAAAAATAAAAAAAAAGGGGGGATGACATTTTAATTGTCCATTGCTGCTTTAGTATTAGTCAAAATATGCTCAAATTTGAACTGTAGCTGCATGGCAAGGAGTAGTTTAACATATATTCCGGGTTGTTCTGTGAAATTTTTCTTTCAGCCGATTTATACCGATTATGCAAATTAGGCATATTTTGATAAAAGATCACATTTAAATCTTCTTCTCTGAAACCGCTGAACCAAGTTAAACCAAACCTGGCAGGGATGGTCCTTGGGTGGGACCCTTTCAAAATTGTTTCCGACAGCCCCGCCCTACATTCAAGATGGCTGCTGTTGCTAAAAATAGAAATTTC
This sequence comes from Bathymodiolus brooksi, assembly GCA_963680875.1. Classification (NCBI taxonomy): domain Eukaryota; kingdom Metazoa; phylum Mollusca; class Bivalvia; order Mytilida; family Modiolidae; genus Bathymodiolus; species Bathymodiolus brooksi. The sequence continues at coordinate 90,914,053 of OY804581.1, read as the reverse complement.
TTCAATTGTCCATTGCTGCTTTAGTGTAAGTCAAAATGAGCTAAAATTTTAACTGCAGCTACATGGCAAGGAGTAGTTTAACATATATTCCGTTTTTAGCTTACCTGGCCTTTAGGCCATCTGAGCTATTGCCATCACTTTTCGTCCGTCGTCCGTCCGTCAACATTTCACATTTTAATCTTCTCCTCAGAAACCACTGGGCTAATTGCAACCAAACTTGGTGGAATGGTCCTTGGGTGGCCCCCCTTGAAAACTGTGTCCGGTGATCCCGACTTCCAACCAAGATGGCCGCCAAGCTAAAAATAGAAAAAAGGGGGGATGGAATTATGAAAAAATCTTCTCCTCTGAAACTACTGAGCCAATCTCAACCAAACTTTGCTGAAATGATCCTTGGGTGGTCCCCTTCCAAAATTGTGTCCAGCATTTCAGACCTCCGACCAAGATGGCCGCCATAGCCAAACTTGATTTAACATAGGACCCTATGGGAAATTCCCATAAAAATATTCTTGTCTGAAACCATTTGCTCAATAAGAACTAAATTTTGATGAAATAGTCATTGGATGGTTCTCTTCCAAAAATGTGTCCGGCGGTTCGGCCTTCTGACCAAGATGGCTGCACAGCTGAACTTAAGTTTAACATAGGACCCTATGGGAAATTCGCACAAGAACCAGCAGCTCAGTTAGAACCAAACTTTGATGGAATAGTCATTGGATGGTCCTTTTCCAAAATTGTGTCCGGCAGTCGCACTCTCCCACCAAGATGGCCGCCACAGTGTAGTTGTGTTGTTATTGAAAGCAGCTTTGATCCAGGTGAGCGATTACAGACTCCTGGGAACCTCTGGTCTCTTTGCCTTCCCTTAACCTTTCCCCCCTTCAACCCTTCTTTTCACTTTTTCCCCCTCAACCACAATCTTCCTCCCTTTGTCCCTGTTAAGGGGTTGACCCTTATTCTGGGTACCAGTAATATACTTATTGGTGTTACTGTGCTAGTACAATGTTAAGCCCATTAACATAAACATAACATCTACAAGTGAGAACTGGATTTGTAAAGGAAGAAATGTAATAGAATGTATTATAAAATTCATGATATTTGTATAGAAGAGGTAAACATGGCAAATCATGTTAGCAAAGAAACTATTATTTAAAAGGCGAATTAGAACAAAAAATTAGTTAAAATATGTTTAGCTTGTCATTATAGAATTTGTTCATATTTAAACTTTTGACAAAAATGTCTTGAAAAAGTGTTAAGCTAGAATTTTCGAAATACTATTTCTAACTAAGGGACGTAATTATTTTATTAATAGGAATACATGTACGTAATGTCTTTGTTTTGCTGTAGGGCATGTGTATAGTTAGTTTATTTATACTCACTTTAACATAAATGGATTATGCAATACTAATTTTCTTGCAGTATAAAAAGGTAAATATATTGTAAACATTTCTGATGGAAATTATGTTCAATTTATGTTTTCATGGATTGTTATCAGGGGCGGATCCAGGATTTCAAGTTAGGGGGGGGGCGCACTTAAAAAAATTGCGCCGAGCGGAGGGAGGCACGAACATTTTTGGGGTATTTCGTGTGAAAATTCACGATTTTACGCAAAAAAAGCAGATTACAGAATCTCCCTCCTACCCTTAACCTCCAATTCTAAAATTAAAACCGTGGTGAGCAAACTACATTGTATGTCAAATTTGTAGTTTAAGTTTCACTTCAATCCATTGAGTGTTATTTAGGAGTTGCGGGTTGCAGAATCATCCTCCTACCCCCTCCACCCGGCCTTCGATGAAAAATCTAAAAACCATTGTGCACAACTACAATGTATTTCAAGTACATTATATAGTTTAACGTCAATCAATTGCGTGGTTACAGCCAGGAAAGTTGCGGATTGCAGAAATCTTACAGACGGACGGACGGACGGACATCAAGTGTTTGAGCAACGGGCGTAAAAACCTCATTACACTAAAAGATCAAACAAAAACAATGTATCAAAATTCTCGAGAAATATGTTTACGGAAATCATGTGTGAACCATTTTGTCGAGATTATTTTCACACTTTCATGTGCAGTTGTAGATATTAATTTATTACAAATAAATTGTAGTCAGAATTTTTTGTTAAAAATGTGTAAAAAAAATTGTACAGACATCCATTGGTAGATAAAATAATATAATCGTACCCGGACAAAGGATTTGTTCACACTTTCTTGTGCAGATACCTCGCACGCCCCCTCTAAATCCGCCACTGGTTATCAGAGGCGGATTTAGAGGGGGCGTGCGCCCCCCTAAAATTCGCAAAGCATATGTTATACAACGTTAATTAAGCAGTTCAACAAACAACTTTTTCATGAATGGTTAACGGGTGACCTGTAGTAAAATATTCCTACACATTGTAAATACACGTTGGGTGTGTTCGCTGATTCATATATGGATTCGCCGTCAGTAGTTCAAAGATTATTCCATTCTGATTGGTTCCGAGGTACCAGACATCAACTATTTTTTCACGCTAATTAAACATTATTTCTTCAGTCAATTTTACAACTATAAGAAAAACAAATTTTTACAGATCAAAGCATTTAGTAAACTTAAATCCTGATACTGATGTTCTTCCAACATCAGTATCATTCATAACCAGATACAAATTGATGAATTACACGCAGAAGCTCCATTCGGACGGGCAGTATTAACTAGAACCACCCGAAAGGACAAGCACCGAAAGTACAGACCAATTAGTAAAATGAGGAATGCGTTAAAACTAAACCAATAGTTCTTTGAAGGGTTAAAATATCGTGATTGATCAGTCATGAGTTGAACAATTCGCATCACAGTTGTTCAAAAAAAGTTTTACTTTAGATTCTTATAATCTGACAAAAACATATTGTCCGACAAAATTAAGACTCAAAGTCAAGTTTTTTTGGTCTGATAAAAATGGAGTGGTTGGTTCAAAATTGTCGTTCAAATAAATGTCTGTAATTCCTCAAACCCTCAGAGCTTCAGGGGGGCTTCGTCCCCCTGGGCCCCCTAACAGGGCAGAGCCCTGGACCCGCTGGGGACCTTAAGCGATCACCAGAACCCTCGCCTACTCACGCCCCCCCCCCCCTAACCACAAATCCTGGATTCGCCCCTGGTTATACTTTTCTTGAATGGAACCAAGTTTTTAGCTCACCTGACCCACCTGACGTCGTCGTCGTCCGTCGTCCGTCGTACGACGTAAACTTTTTCAAAAATCTTCTCCTCTGAAAGTACTAGACCAATGGAAACCAAACTTGGTCTGAATCATCACTAGGGTGTCTAGTTTCAAAATTGTGTCCGGTGATGCCGTGAACCAACCAACATGGCCGCTGTTACTAAAAATAGAACATATGGTAAAATTGCAGGTTGTGGGTAATAACTCAAAAACCGTTAATAATATCAAAAATCTGACATGGGGTAAAAATGATCAGCACATCAAGATCTACCTACCCTGCAATTTTGAAGTAAATCTGATTACCCATCTTGGAGTTATTGCCCTTTTTTCATCAAATTTGTAAAATTTTAATACTTTTCGTCTTATATTTCAAAAACTATAAGAGATAAAGGTCAACTTAAAATGTGCAGCATGTCAAGATCTACCTACCCTGCAATTTTGAAGTAAATCCCATTACCCATTTTGACCGATTATGCAAATTAGAAAAAAGGGGGGATGAAATTAAAAAAAAATCTTCTCCTCTGAAACTACTGAGCCAATCTCAACCAAACTTTGTTGAAATGATCCTTGGGTGGTCCCCTTTCAAAATTGTGTCCGTCAGCGCCGTCCTGTATCGAAGATGGCCGCCAATACTAACAATAGAAATTTCTTCAAATGGCCAAAACTGCTCTATTTTAAGCCAGAAAGTGCCCAAATTTGAACTGTATAAGCATAATGATGAGCTTTTTAACATATATTACGGGATTTTTTATGAACTTTGAACTTTTGCCTATTTTGACCGATTATGCAAATTAGAAAAAAGGGGGGATGAAATTTAAAAAAAGTCTTCCCCACTGAAACTACTGAGCCAATCTCAACCAAACTTTGCTGAAATGATCCTTGGGTGGGCCCCTTTTACAATTGTGTCCGTCAGCGCCGTCCTGTATCCATGATGGCCGCCATTACTAAAAATAGAAATTTCTTCAAATGGCCAAAACTGCTCTATTGTAAGCCAGAAAGTGCCCAAATTTGAACTGTATAAGCATAATGATGAGCTTTTTAACATATATTACGGGATTTTTTATGAACTTTGAACTTTTGCCTATTTTGACCGATTATGCAAATTAGAAAAAAGGGGGGATGAAATTAAAAAAAAATCTTCTCCTCTGAAGCTACTGAGCCAATCTCAACCAAACTTTGTTGAAATGATCCTTGGGTGGTCCCCTTTCAAAATTGTGTCTGTCAGCGCCGTCCTGTATCCAAGATGGCCGCCATTACTAAAAATAGAAATTTCTTCAAATGGCCAAAACTGCTCTATTGTAAGCCAGAAAGTGCCCAAATTTGAACTGTATAAGCATAATGATGAGCTTTTTAACATATATTACGGGATTTTTTATGAACTTTGAACTTTTGCCTATTTTGACCGATTATGCAAATTAGAAAAAAGGGGGGATGAAATTAAAAAAAAATCTTCTCCTCTGAAGCTACTGAGCCAATCTCAACCAAACTTTGTTGAAATGATCCTTGGGTGGTCCCCTTTCAAAATTGTGTCTGTCAGCGCCGTCCTGTATCCAAGATGGCCGCCATTACTAAAAATAGAAATTTCTTCAAATGGCCAAAACTGCTCTATTGTAAGCCAGAAAGTGCCCAAATTTGAACTGTATAAGCATAATGATGAGCTTTTTAACATATATTACGGGATTTTTTATGAACTTTGAACTTTTGCCTATTTTGACCGATTATGCAAATTAGAAAAAAGGGGGGATGAAATTTAAAAAAAATCTTCTCCTCTGAAACTACTGAGCCAATCTCAACCAAACTTTGCTGAAATGATCCTTGGGTGGTCCCCTTTCAAAATTGTGTCCGTCAGCACCGTCCTGTATCCAAGATGGCCGCCATTACTAAAAATAGAAATGTTTTCAAATGGCCAAAACTGCTCTATTTTAAGCCAGAAAGGGCCCAAATTTGAACTGTATAAGCATAATGATGAGCTTTTTAACATATATTACGGGATTTTTTATGAACTTTGAACTTTTGCCTATTTTGACCGATTATGCAAATTAGAAAAAAGGGGGGATGAAACTACTGAGCCAATCTCAACCAAACTTTGCTGAAATGATTCTTGGGTGGTCCTCTTCCAAAATTGTGTCCGGCATTTCAGAACACCGACCAAGATGGCCGCCACAGCCGAACTTAATTTTACATAGGACCCTATGGGAAATTCCCATAAATATCTTCTTGTCTGAAACCATTTGCTCAATAAGAACAAAATTTTGATGAAATAGTCATTGGATGGTTCTCTTCCAAAAATGTGTCCAGCGGTTCGGCCCTTCGATCAATTTTTTTTTTTAATTTTAATACTTTTCGTGTTATATTTAAAAAACTATAAGAGATAAAAGGTTAAATTTAAATTGCAAAAATTTGCAGCATGTCAAGATCTTCCTACCCTGCAATTTTGAAGTAAATCCCATTACCCATTTTGGAGTAATTGCCCTTTTTTCATCAAAATGTTCTCAATTTTAATACTATCATCTTATATCTCAAAAACTATTAGAGATAGAGGGAAAGTTTAAACTGCAAAAATGTTCAGACGCTACGCGCGATGTTCGTTCCTATAAACGTAACAGACGTAAAACAAAATAAACGACGTTTTTTAATGTTTTTTTTATGTTTTGTGTTTGTATATCGTAGTTTGTATAAAATAATGGATGTGTTTTTACACTAAACTGCGTAGTAAATGGATCTCGAAATATTCCTTCCAATTAAAAAAATGTTGACTGTTTTACATTTTGGTGTAAAAATTAAATTATAAGGAATATTTGAAATTGTTGAACAGGTTATACTTGCATAACCTGATTTGGGTCAGTTAACGCTTTTCATAAACCGCTTCTCTGTTTATTAAGCGTAAACTGACCCAAACCAGGTTATATCTTATAACCTGTTCAACAATTTCAAATATTCCTTAAATGTCAGGTCCCGGTGTTTGTTTTGTCTCATGTACATTTATCCTTTTCTTCAAGAAATAAAATGATTTTTGTTCAATCGGTTAAAAAATACAATATAAATTTTCCGCAGAAAAATATGATGTTTTGTATTTTGCTGTTTCTGTCGGATCGTTGTCTCATGGACAATTATTCCACGTCTCAGTATTTCCATTGACCTCATAAAAGAAAAAAACACTATCAAAACATATATATGCAAATCGTTTTATCACATTATACTTCCATTTCATCTAAAACTGATAAAATATCCAAATGTGTAGTTTTTATATGAATAAAACACTTTTCGTTGATTAAAAAACACTTTGCCTGTTGGTACTGAAGACATTTTTTTTCATGTTGCTTGTTTTAAAATTAAATTGTTCATTTCCGAAGATTTATCATCAAAAATGTAACATTATCTTATGAGTCTTTTTCCATTTTTGTTTGTTTGTTTTATGCTTTTGTTTGTTTTTTGTTTTTTGTTGGTTTTTTTTTCTTTTTTTTTGTTTGGTTTGTTTATTGTTATTTTACTTTTTTGTGACAAACATTACGTTTCGCATAGGTTACATACAAAATTGATCAATGCGACGTCGCATTGCCGTCATCATGAAAAATCACGGAGGGAACATTTATTTCACCCTTTTTTAACGTTCCATATTTCAAACCCCGTGATTCCTATGTTTATAATTTTTGTAGATTTAAAAAGAAGAGAAAAACAACATTTAATCATTTATTTTTGATTGCTCTCTGCCTTGAATTGGTATTAACAAAACCATCCGGAAAACGGTTGCCTACATTATTTTATTAAAAATAAAATAAAATAAAATATTTTTTCGAATTTTGCCTTTTTTCTATTTGTCCTTTTCAAATTTTGAACTCCTTAAAAACAACATTTTGATAGTTACATTATTTACTCACCAATTTGCATGATAAAGCTGTATTTTTGTCTTGTTTGTGAAGTCTGAGTTGTGATTGGATGAATGGGATACAATGTAACTGTTCTCGAACTTGCCTTGGAAATCGACAAATGACGTCATAATGACATCATAAGTTACGTCATCAAAGATTGCCACTCTGGGCACTTCGTGGCAAAAAAAAAGAAATCGGACAAGAAATTAAAACGTTAACAAGGCTTTAACTTTTATTTGCAGCGTAAAATGTTACACGGGACAACGACTTTTTTCACCGAAATCAACATTTCACGGCTTATAATTACAAAATAACACATTTTAAATCGGAATTAATTACAAAGAGTAATGGGGACAGACTTAGACTTTCAATAAATATACATTTCTCAATGCAATATTTCTTTTCTATCTTGGCTGCACGGTCTTCATAAAGCGACAAGCTTAATTATGGTTAAACGTACGAACATCGCGCGAAACGTCTCAGCATGTCAAGATCTACAAAAAAATTCCCACAGTTAAAAATGTGCGACAACTGTGTGAAGAGTTATTCCTCTTGAAATGCATTTTTATGTTGACTCACTGCTTTTGGTTACTCAAATAATCAAAGGGAAGCAACTCTATTACAAAATGTGAAGTAGGAAAAGCTAAATTTTGATAATCATTGACATATATGTTTTTTTACAGCAATTTGATAACTTACATTAAAGGGAAACCCCTGCCCAAATTTTTTGTTATTATACCCAGGTGAGCTATACAGGCTCCTGGGAGCCTCTAGTTTCTTTTTTCATTGAAATGGTCACATTTTAATTGATAATGGAACTCATTTCCAAGATCTGCTGTGTTACATAAATGACAAATTCTGAGTTCCCTAGGTATATTGTTCCATCGTCCGTATTCAACAGATAGTTTATGGTTATTCAGTCTAAAGCGACAAAAAGTAAATATATCTCTATCATCCATGATATTAAAAAATGTTCAAATTCAAATTTATTTCTAAAAAGTATAATAACTATTGTATATTATTAACATGTTGACGAGAAAGACTACATTGTATTTTTTTTTCAGAAATATCCCTTTGAACATCCAGAATATATGTTTAATTTGTTCAGAAGGAAAATATAAAAATATAACTCTTTAAAGGAAAATTAAATTATTTTAGACAAATGGTAATAGATGTACATATGAAAAATGTCAACAGTGTCAATAAAATGTCAACAGTGTCAATAAAATGAAAAAGAAAACCAAACACTGTCACTACAATTATTAGAGGCAAAATCGAAACCCATCATACACAAATACATGACCGCTCACTTTCGCTTTATACATGAACACAAAAAAGGGGGGGCGGTAAAATCAAAACAGTACTTATAATTTTCTGTTTCATTGGAAATCTTTCTTTAAATAATTTGTAAACTTTTTGTCCCCTATCTTCCGATTCTTTTGTGTAGTCTACAACACAAGATACTTGCTTACATACACTAACATGTTAAAAAAGCGGTTTGGTTTGGTTTGGTTTTATGGTGTTTAACGCCACTTTCAACAATATTTCAGTTATATTGTGGCGGTCTGTTTTATTGGTGGAGGAAACCGAGGGACCCGGAGAAAACCACCGACCTGTGGCAAGTCACTGACAAACTTTATCACATAATGTTGTACACCCCGCCCTGATCGAGATTCGAACTCACAACATCAGAGGTGATAGGCACTGGTTACGTAATCGGATACCTTATAATAAAATATATGCAATTTTAAGGATAGTGAGTCAAAAATGAACTACTAATTACAGTTAAGAAACAGTTATGACGTGAGAATTCCAGATCAAGGAGAAAAGCTTGTTCCCAATACTTTCATAATTTTTTTTATTTACAGGATTAAATTCTGTTCAGATTCATACCCCAACTTGTTTTCAAGGACCTGGTGATTGTAAAATATTTATTAAAAATCGTATCAAAGTTAAATGGAACGTTGGATAGTGTGATCATCTCGTATGATGTTTGTTATCTTACATATTTTTAAATTGATTGTATTTCTTCCAAATTTATATCGGGAAAGAAGTTCTCGGTCTGTCTAATCATTCATTGTAAGTTGTCAATCACTGTGATTGTTGCCACGAAGCCACACAATCTAATTAAAATTAGATCTCCGCACTTGCTCCATATTTGCTATAGGTGTTTTGGGGAGCAAGTGCGAGATATAATTTTAATTAGATTGGAAGCGACCTACGCACTTTCATGTCATCTTTAATTTGTTTAATGTACAATTAAGAATTTAATTGCGCTCGCTTGTACAATTAGAATTAATAGAAAGTTAATAGTCTATTAACGTCAATTGACGTTTGCGCAACAGAAATAATTGACTATTATGCTGCGTTCACACGTATGTATAATACGTATCGAAAACGTATCGAAAACGCATGTAGCGTTCACACGTCAACAAATTAGTGATACGTTTCCAGGGGGGCCAACCGGTTAATCGAGAAAAGCCGTTCGTGTACGATTGTTAATCGGGTTTTTTGATTCGTGAACGATTCGGTTACTAGTTCGTGTACGATTATTTTGAGGATCCGGAAATGATCCCTTGACGGTAAGCCTCAATTATTACTAATAAAGGAAACAATTATTAATTATCTCTTCGCAGTTCCCTTCCTTTATTGTATATCTTTGATGGTGTATGCTCCAAAACTTTCGTTGATATAAACCTTGCGTGAAATGTGGTCAGATAGTCTAAAAAACATTGCATCAAAATGTCACAAGAACTATAATATTCCTATATTCACACATTTACACTTTTTTATGACTGAAACATCACTTTAATGGAAACATTCTTCTATATTGGAGTGGTTAAAGACCTTTTTCTCAAAAAATGCCAAATATGACGGGGAAAATTATATTTTTTTCATTTTTCTGTTCGTGAACGAACAGGTTAAACATTTCTCGTTCGTGATCGATGTTCGTGAACGTTTACTCAATATAAGATACTTGCATTTTTCTTAGAAATTTAAATGAATTATTTTCTAATGTTGCTTTTTATAAGTGTGTCTCATGAAATATGAACGCGGCAAGATATAATTTGCGGTGTTTTGCGTCATCGAAAACCTATTTCTAAGTAATTACTAATAGACATTCATGAATATATTTGTATGTACTATTCTTTGTAAGAATCAGGCAACACCAATTGTAAGTACACATCCATTTTAAGAAAATATTATGTTGAGTACTGAAACACATTCGACCTCAAACTAGAACTGTAAGCCAAAGGCTAACTAATACCCCCCACACACAGCAAATTCCACGAAAAGGTCAATAACTCCTGCAATACTGGAACAATCATAATAAAGTACGGGAACATTTTCGCCAAAATGTCTTCCCTATAAAACCAGTCAAAAATTCAAATGTAATTTAAACAAAAAAGTTTTGACTGAAATATATTCAGGAGCCCTTACATGTATGTATACGATGCTATGGCTCAAAATGCCTTTTGTAGATATTAACACGCAAATATTTGGTTCCATTATGCAGTAAAAAGTACGTGAAAACTTTCCCGCCATAATGTTCAATCTATAACTACTAAAAAATTATTAGTTTTATGAAAATCCGAAATAGAAGGAAATGTTTGGATTACCAAATGAACACTTTTAACCAGTTTTAATAAAAAGTTAAACAATTGATGTACCACTGATTGCCTGACTCTTACATGGAACAGTACTTAAACGACAATAACTTTTGCATGTAGAAAAAAAAATCTATACCAATTGTGATGTCTTGAATGGCCATTTCGGAAAATAATTCCTCGTCAGCAGAGCTAAACGCCAAAAGTTTGGAAACCTAAATAATAAGTAAAAAAATATGAACAAAATATAGCCAAAATTACCAAAAGGTGAAAGTCAAAGAACTGTAGACCTACATAATAAAGTAAGTACATGTATACATAATTTATATGTTTGCAGATAAACCATGACTATACTTCCAAAACCTGTTTCAAGAAGAACAAAAATTACCAGAAAAAAACATTACTGGAAAAACTGTCAAGTTTCAGAAAACAGCAAAAATGATACAAGGACAACACCAAATAAACCATATCGTACTAAAAGAGAACTTTCCACGCCGAAATCAAGGTCAACACAAGTGGAACACACAAAAGCCATAGTCTGCAAAAATGTTAATACATCGTACACGACCATATTTTTCAATAACACGTTCGTTCACGAACAAAAAAATTGGAAATATGCAAAAAGGAAACTATATCTTTGCTTAAGTTAAGAATTCTCACGAAAAGTAAGTATAAGATAAAGTAACTTTGAAGTCCAAATTTATTTTCTGTCATAAAATGTTAATTTTATTAAAAAAATTTGCGTTTTTTGCTAGAAAATGGAAACTCTGAAAACAAAAAAATAGAGTGACATCTACGTTTCTGACCAAATTATTGAAAAATGAAAGTCTGTTATGAAGTTTACTCTTTCGAATTAAATTCATTAATTATTCATTTAAGGAACTACGAAGCCTTTTTTTGCTGTATGCTTATATTTACAAAAGAATATTGAAATTTGGTGTCTTGCCTTACTTTTAAAAACCGGAAATATCGTACACGAACTAGTAACCGAATCGTTCACGAATCAAAAAACCCAATTAACAATCGTACACGAACGACTTTTCTCGATTAACCGGTTAGTCCCCCTAGTTTCTAAAACGTTTCAGCTGAAACGCATTATCGAAAACGCATTAGGTGTACGTTTTCTGAAACGTTTCAGTTTAAAACGTTTTCGAAACGTATTAAATTGTCATGTGGACACGATATCTTGAACAATTCGTTTTAAAACAGGTGCTTCCAATTATGCAAATAAAACGAAATATATGTAACTATAAGGGAGCAACCATTGATGAATGACGTAATAATTCATTATTTTACTCGTATTTGCAAATTTTAAAGAATACTGATGTAACAAAAGGATTTTGGACCAAGAACGTTCTTTTCCAGTAAAAACAAATATTAGCTTGAAAGTGTGCAAAAAATGACAGAAACCCACTTTTGTTCACTTGGACCCCATTGGAATCGGTCTTTTAGAATATTTAACCTCCTTTTTGTGTTTTTAGTTATTTCCATCAATTAATACAATTGTGTAATAAATGCACCTCTTAAATAAAAAAAAAATGCTAATTAGTTTCCAAATATAAAAAACGTTATTTGCATTAAACCCGTGTGAACGTAATACGTTTTCGAAACGTTTCAGAAATTCCGTGTGGACGCAAGCGTTTTCTGAAACGTTTAAAACTAAAACGTTTTATCCGAAACGTATTAGAAAACGCATTACGTACGTGTGAACGCAGCATTAATTTTAATAGTAAATTAGCTTTTTTTGAGCTTTGTGCAACCCAGTCCAGAATTACAATACTAATGATTATCTGACTAATTATTTGAAATTTAGAATTTATTATGTTATCAAAATATTGAACCTTTTCAGATATATTACAATGCCAGTTCTGGAGGCGGTCCCTGGAACTCCTCAGACTGACAGTCTTGATTCTGGTGATACACATGATTGTGGACACAACGATGGCAACGACAACCACAACCATGGAAACAGTCAAAGTGTATTAGGTAACCAAGAAGATCATATGAAATATGAAAGATATAGACTGGATTCGTTCATGTCATGGCCATTACATCAGAATGTTGATAAAAATGATCTAGCAAGGCATGGGTTTTATTATATCGGTGATGGGACAGATGATAGGGTTCAATGTGCTTTTTGTAAAATAATACTGAAAAAATGGGAGAACGGTGACGTTGTGGAGGTTGAACACAGAAATTTTGCACCACGTTGTCCGTTCGTCTGTGATCCTGCTTATTTAGGGAACTATCCAGGGGCATATAGGCAGTTACCATCTAATAATGTACACCATCGTGGTCCACTGCATAGAGAATACTCAGACAGGGAGCTGAGATTAAAGTCTTTCTACAACTGGCCTCAAAATCAGAGACCTACTCCTGGGGAATTGGCAAACGCAGGATTTTTCTACTTGGGTAAATATGAATTTTCAATTATGATGCTAACCAATATTGTTTTTTTATCTGTAGAAGCTACCTCATACTTAGTTAAGGAAAGTCTTGTCCAATAAGAGTTAGTGGGTGATTATTGTTTAACACCTTTTGAAATGAGCAATTTCCCAGCTATATCATCACAAGGATACCACATCGGTGGTGTAATGACTAGCGTGCTCGCCTCGAGTTTGGTAGATACTGGATTCGAGCATCGGTCTGGTTAAATCAAAGGCTATAGAATTGATTTTTGCCGCTTCTCCTCGAAACAGGAAGTATGAAGAAGCAAGAGCACAATCTGGATGGCTTCGCAATTACGATAATTTGTCGGAGTGGATCGACATGCCTACCCTTGAACTATTGTTTGAAGTAGCTAGGACTATAAAAATTCAACTAATTGTGTTGGTTTCAAGTACAAAGCAGACATCATCTTCGTGTCGTCGAAATGTAACTTGTCCTTGCCATGACATAGCCGAAACATTATTCGCTTGGCATTAAACAAGACATAGTCGAAACATTACTAACTTGGCATTAAACAACAATCACTCGATCGCTTACTCACTCATCGCAAAATCAAGGTACTTTTTTTGATGTGAATATGTCTGCTTTGGACTAGACCAATACGCTTAGATGAATGTCTATAGTACAAGGTAGACATTTCACTACACTCTGTTACATCATGAACGTTTCCCAGCCAACCAGTATTTACTCTCGAGTTCTTATATTGTGTGCTTTGCAGAGAACCAACAAATACCTATTTTGCAGTCTTTGATTTGATCCTAACGGGATCAACCCATGACACATAATCAACAGATTTTAAAATAAGATTCAGTTTGAAACTTGCTGTCAAATATCTAAGGTATCAATAAAAAAATATACATTTTATACATAAATTGTTTTTAGCTCGCCTTGCCACCACCTTTTCATTGCATAAGTGGTGGTGTTATGAGAGGGGGGCTAATGTACAGGAAACAAAATAAATGATTTGTTATCTATTTTATATAGGTGTAGGAGATAGTGTTAAATGTTTTTATTGTGGCGTAGCATTGCAGCACTGGGAGGAAAATGAAGATGTTTGGACTGAACATAAAAAATGGTTTCCTCTCTGTTTGTTTGTGGCAGAACATGACCCATCAACTCATTCTGAGATTGCTCATCATTTGCGGAGGACAATCAGTGGAATAGCAATTGCAAATGGATATGCTGAAGAAGACATTGAAAGTTTTAGGGAATACATTGATGAAAATGAACGTATGTTTAGATTTAAATAAGCTCAAAACAAGAGCGAAAAGTTTGAATATATACCAATTTTGCAAAATAGGTATTCGAAGAATGACTGACAATACAATAACCAAAGGAAAAAAGACGAAAAGACAAAATTTGGTCCACGCTCATGTTACCATGCGACAGCATTTTAAAAAAGTGGGACCAAGTGATAGATCGGAGTTTAATGAGATTGGGAGGAATATGAATGTAAATGAACATGAGAGATTATACAATCTTACACTTGGACACAAATTAAGGTAAAGAAACAACCATGTGATTGCCGTTCTACCGGTCATAGTCACAGTATAGTCTTCAATAACGAGCACATCTCATACTCTTAACTGTCACTAGAACTTGTAATTGAGTCCATAAACCCTTCATCTGGGGGGTGATACTGAACAGAGTCGACTAGAGTCTACTAATTAAATAACGCAAAATAAACATGTAAAAGTATTGCATTACTTTGTAGATGATATTAAATGACTTAAATGATATTTATAAGTTAATTCTATTGATGTTTTACTTCTCACGGAGTGAAAATATACAAGAAAGATCGGCGCGATTTACTTCCGGTTTACCAAAATAGAGACAAGTAACTTTTATACTCAATACTTTTAGGCACAGGCTACGAATACGACGGAAACGTATTCGTAGCCTGTGTTCTACAAGTACGACGGGCGGAAGTTGTGACTAAATGATCAACCGGTTTCCGGACATGGACACCTATTTTACGGAAATTAATCACCTATTGCTAGCATCTAGAGGTTACGAATACGACGGATTTTTGTTTTCTTAAATATATTGTTTTTAGACATTTATTACTGTGATACTATGAAGTTTAAAGAAAAAAAATATACATAGATATTTTTAATTTAAGAATTATCATATACAATCTAAAATTTCAAGTAAATTAATAATGTTTAAAGTTATTTTAAGCAATTTCGGCAACACCAGTAGGTTTTTTTCGGCGCAAAACGTATTCCAATACATCTTAGATGGTACCATACAAAAAGCACAAACTTGTGTGTTTTATCATATGACTTACAATAGTATTGTAATGACTTAAAAATTCTAGAAACATGTATTTGCTGCTATACAGAACATGATTGAAGACATCGCTGCGAATTTAATATGAAGAACTGCAATCAAAGTGATGATCATTTGCTTATTTAAGGTATATTATATGTGATTTTACCTTGTGTTTGGGCGTTGACCGCTGGAAATGGAACTAAAATGTTTCCCTCCATGAATACAGGAATAATCCAACTCCTTATAAATTAAAAGACCCGCTGCACTTTCTGCAACTTTCATGTTTTTATATTTGGACCCCGTACCAAGCTTCCTTGAGCTACGCTTATAAAGTTGGATGTAGTTATCCTGCTGGAATTTTTTTAGGGCACACTCTAAATCTGTAAAAAAATTATACTTTGTTCCAACACGGAGCGCACTACCATCGTCGTCCATTTTGAAAATAATTAGTGTTGGGAAGTGTGAGTTGTACTCTGAGAAGTACTCATACCAGTGAAATCTATGGACTTAATCCTGTATTATAAAACTAGTTTTTCAATGCATCAGATTTTATTGGAATAAAAATAAACTACAAACAGAAAATTATATAAAAAATTCATAAATTGTCATTTAATGAAATAAAAACAATAAAATTAACAAAATCGAGAAATCTGTCGTATTCGTAGCCTCTAGATGCTAGCAATACGTGATTAATTTCCGTAAAATAGGTGTCCATGTCCGGAAACCGGTTGATCATTTAGTCACAACTTCCGCCCGTCGTACTTGTAGAACCCAGGCTACGAATACGTTTCCGTCGTATTCGTAGCCTGTGCCATACTTTTAAGAACTCAATAAAAAAATGCTTTTTTGTTATGAATAAAGGTTTATATTACACAATACAGTGATTTTCAGGTCTGAACTTTTAGCTATTTATTTGTCATTGAGCTGTACGTCTCTAACACTTCCGGTTTACCAAAAAAAAAAGACAAGTAACTTTTATAGTCCTTTTCGACTGAGATATGAAATATCATGTTTGTCAATAACTCATAAGTGGTATTTGAGTATCTCTGTCGTTGTCATGTTACATAGTGTGTATAATTTAATTTCTTATATGCGGGGATATCAACAAGAAACAAAATACGGCTGAAGAAATCTAACAAATACCATCATCATTGTGCCTTACACCGCATTGTAAGGTTACTAGAGCAGACAAAAACAACATTGTATGTTTATTAATGAATGTTCATGGTCTTGTTTATAGTCATTCAACCGGAGGACTACAGAGAATTGGTCAATCAGCTCGATCAGTACATACCATCGTTATCTGGAGTGACTGTCACTGGAGCAACAGGAACAAGTTAGTTTATCTTTTCTTTCATTTACACACTATTTGTTAGGACCATGGTACTGTAGAAAATTTAGCAAGTTGTCTATAGAGTTTCATTATAGCACTTCAACATTACTGTAAATATGGGAATTTCATGTAATTTGCTCTTATTTACAGCATATGAGGACAGAAATATATGACAATTATACCCATAAAATTGATAATATATATAATATATAACCAAACACAACACCAGATGAAATAACAGAGTTTACATTATGTAAATGGTCTGCAATTAAACATACAACATCACAAACCACCCCTCTGGCAAGTCTCAAACTCTTCACAGAAATTACAACAGATGCTGGTAGAAATAAAGATCCTGTCTTTGGATTGTTGGGAACCTTATTATATATAATTACCATTTTATTCCAATCGGCAATCCTTGGGTGAATCCGCTACTGTTAGATGGAGGAACGGAATCAACCGAGTTATGAGTGTCATTTCCTGGTGATATTTGCAACCTTGACTGTCACAAACTGATAAAAAAAACTAACAATAAAATATGGCTGCACATATTCTTGTCAGTTAATAAAATCAAGAACTTTCACAATATTGACCCTATTTAAACATGGACAGAGCAAAAGTACCACCAGTGAATATTGACAGTAATAAACAAATTTATGAGGCTGTCAATGGATGATAAATGAACTCTAAAGGAAGCCGTAGTGACAATCCTCAAGAATGGACAATCCAGAGAAACAGACAAAATCTGACACAAGAAACAGTACGAAGACAAACAAAACAAAAAAAGGGAAACAACACAGAACACCAAAGATATGAGTTACAAGTGTGAAGTTGTGAAAGGTAAGCAGTTCCTGTTTCTTTTAAAATACAAAACAAATTCTACCAACAAAATAATGAAAGAAAAACACACTTAAATATTAATATTGTATAATTATGTAATTGTGTATTTATTTTTTATATTCAGTTCAAGATGAGATGTCTGGTCAACAACAAAGTACCCCTTCAGAGGAACAAAAGGAGACAGGTGATAGATACATGTGTAAAATGTGTTATGAGAAATTTAGCAAGTTGTCTATAGAGTTTCATTATAGCACTTCAACATTACTGTAAATATGGGAATTTCATGTAATTTGCTCTTATTTACAGCATATGAGGACAGAAATATATGACAATTATACCCATAAAATTGATAATATATATAATATATAACCAAACACAACACCAGATGAAATAACAGAGTTTACATTATGTAAATGGTCTGCAATTAAACATACAACGTCACAAACCACCCCTCTGGCAAGTCTCAAACTCTTCACAGAAATTACAACAGATGCTGGTAGAAATAAAGATCTTGTCTTTGGATTGTTGGGAACCTTATTATATATAATTACCATTTTATTGCAATTGGCAATCCTTGGGTGAATCCGCTACTGTTAGATGGAGGAACAGAATCAACCGAGTTATGAGTGTCATTTCCTGGTGATATTTGCAACCTTAACTGTCACAAACAGATAAAAAAAACTAACAATAAATTATGTCTGCACATATTCTTGTCAGTTAATAAAATCAAGAACTTTCACAATATTGACCCTATTTAAACATGGACAGAGCAAAAGTACCACCAGTGAATATTGACAGTAATAAACAAATTTATGAGGCTGTCAATGGATGATAAATGAACTCTAGAGGAAGCCGAAGTGACAATCCTCAAGAATGGACAATCCAGAGAAACAGACAAAATCTGACACAAGAAACAGTACGAAGACAAACAAAACAAAAAAGGGAAACAACACAGAACACCAAAGATATGAGTTACAAATGTGAAGTTGTGAAAGGTAAGCAGTTCCTGTTTCTTTTAAAATACAAAACAAATTCTACCAAACACCAACAAAAAAATGAAAGAAAAACACACTTAAATGTTAATATTGTATAATTATGCAATTGTGTATTTATTTTTTATATTCAGTTCAAGATGAGATGTCTGTTCAACAACAAAGTAGCCCTTCAGAGGAACAAAAGGAGACATTTGATAGATACATATGTAAAGTGTGTTATGAGAATTCAGTAGAAATCATGTTCCATCCTTGTAGACATGTGTGCTGCTGTAACGAGTGTAGTGATAAAGTGTCAAATTGTCCTATGTGTAGGGCTCGAATCAGAGGGAAATTACCACTCTACTTTGCTTGATTATGATTAACTAATGTTATTTAAGGGACCGACCATTTAACTTGCCGGGGGGGGGGGGGGGTATGGTTCTTTGTTTCGTTCAGAATTTTGTTTTCGGACAACACGAGAGTTAGAATATTTATATTTTTTGTTGCACAAAGCGCAAAATTGTTTTCCAGAATTTAACATTAGGTTATATGACAAAAACTCTGAATAAATTTTTTTTCCTCCACCAAAATCAGAATATTTTGTTCAGCAACTGGAAGTTAAATGGTCCGTCCCTAAGTCTTAATTATTATTTGTTGCTGGTTTTACTTTATAAGCTTAAAGATAATGGTTTAATTTATTAACATATGTATACAGCCCTGTGGATAGTAAGAATGATGCCTACTCTCACTTTATATTTTACTGCTGCGTCGGCCATCTTTAAAACAAATATTGACATACTGTGACATGACTTGCAATTTTTGAAGTAGAGATTTTTGATGACATGGACCCTATTGAATTTAATGTAGGTTTGTGAACCCAGTTGTATATGATCCTATGTAGATTCGAAGATTAATCAGTTTGAAAAACATAGGGTAGATTGGAAGGTGTTCTGTGTGTTGTAGTTTAGACTTATGATTTTTTCCAAGTCAGATTTGTGTCAGAGATGTCATCAAAATATACTATCCACAACGGCTTTAGAAGGGGCAAGATATCATTGTAGTCTTTTGTCTCTTATTTCAATTCCTGTGCAAACTTAGCTATTTGTACAAGCTTTTTTGCTTCTTGTATATTGAAGATGAAAGCATTATATGTTTTTGTATGCATGAAGTTGTCGAAATTTGCTGCCATTTGGATACAAAAATTTCCTAAATAATATCACATGGTACCCCAAATCACATGATGGAATAAAACAACATGTCCAGAAAACGCCTTATTGGAAATTCTTATGATGTAAAATGTGTAGAGGTAGGAGAAAATATTTGTGATAATTCTATTCAATTTTACACAGAAATGACAACTGAAGCTGGTGGAAATTTAGATAAGATAAGATAGGATAAGATAAGAAAACTTTATTTGAATTCGGTTTTTGTATAACAATAAACACAAGCTCTCATGAGCTTTTTACCGAATATACATAGTAGCACAAGATACATACAAATATTAACATAATCACATAAACACACACATAAAGCACATACAGTTAGCAAATGCAACATAAAAAGCACAAAAATAAAAGACATACTAAAACATGCTGAAGCAATATCAAGCAAACATAAAATAACTAAGCAGCATTAAAACTTAGTAGACTCTAGTCGACTCTGTTCAGTATCACCCGTCAAGTCTCTTGGTGCCACAAATAAAGGGGTAGACAGAGTTCATAAGTACATTATCATTAAAAGAAAGATCAGGTGATCCCTTTAGGAGTACATCAATGTTTAGGAAGTTGGTTAAGTTTCTCAGCATAATTCTTTGGCAAATGAAAAGGGGACAGACATAAAAATAGTGGAAACTATCAACATCATCCCCACAGGGACACCTCAAACTATCTGACAAGAGTGACAAGAACTTATGTTGATTCAAATTGCTTGCCAAGTTTCTAAGTTGACAATGGAACATGTTATATTTTCTTGTACCCAAGGCAAAGTAAGGGGGAGGGACAGATATATTATAACTTATTTGCTTTTTGAACATCAGTCTACTATGTTGATTTTGGGTGTCTACATCAAGTGAATTCCAACTCGATTACATTAGGGAAAAAACTACATTTGTATGAAGTGGTATTACAGAGTGGAGGTTCAAATACTCGGTTACATCTCAAATTATAACTAGAGTGATGGTTAGCATGTAGAAGAAATTCATTTAAAAGATATTCTGGTGTTTCATCATGGAGAATTTTATGTAATAATATTAGCTTATTTATCCTATTAGATGTGTATTTTGACAGGAACATAAATAATAAAGACAGTAATACAATAATTATTGGAATCCCCATCATTTCCTCCAATTGGCAATCCTTGTGTGAATCTGCTGCTCTTCTTCTATATTAGATGGAGGAACGGACTCGACCGAGTTGTTCGTGAGTGTCATTTTCTCTTAATATTTACGTATGTATTATAAAAGTAATCTTTAATACCGCTGAAATTGCTTGTGTGCAAGCGTAAATACGAACCGCCTTGGATTAATTAATCAATCGGTAAGTTGATTCGAAATAGATGACAATTATGCACTCAAAGCTAAGGGAACAAATAATGAAAATGATTGGTCAAATTATCATAAGGTGAGAAATAAATGTGTTGGCCTGTCACATGCGCCCGTATCACGGAAATACCACCAACCTCTCCCTTTTTTAACTTTTTATTAACATATTTATTTTCAATCAAATTTCCTCATTATTTCATATCTTAATTCTTACCACTTGTTACCATTGCTATGAATATCTAATGAGGGAGACAGATTTACACAAGTTTTATAAATGGTTTCTGAATATACAAGATACAAGATACAAGATACTTTATTTTCCAAATCAGGGCCCCTGGAGGGCATGATACAACATTTATATTTAGCACATACACAATAAATAAAGTAAAATATAATAATTATTGTATTACCATCAACTTAACCATGTCTGTCACAGATTAAAACAAAGGGAAGTAATTCAAGCAAGATTGTCTTAGAATTATATATATATATGTCATTGCAATACAATTTTCCGCTGAGACAGGCTGTGTTCAGCCGAAACGTCCGGAACAAAATGTAAAGTTTTTATTATATTATTCATATATAGACTTTAAATATATATATATTGCTTAAACTAAATGTACAGATACCAGCTGTTTTTGTTGTTTTTGCTTACAATATATACATGTACTGGAGAATTTCTTATGTGTACAGTTGTTGTTTTGTCTAATAAATTGAGTAATTTTTGTGTTTAGAAGAACTTTACATGGAAATTTTACTAGTGTCTTATCCATTTTACCAATAAAATATGCTTAAATTAATGGCACAGGCTACGAATACGACGGAAACGTATTCGTAGCCTGGGTTCTACAAGTACGACGGGCGAACGTTTTGACTAAATGATCAACCGGTTTCCGGACATGGACACCTATTTTACGGAAATTAATCACGTATTGCTAGCATCTAGAGGCTACGAATACGACGGATTTTTGTTTTCTTAAATATATTGTTTTTAGACATTTATTACTGTGATGCTATAAAGTTTAAAGAAAAAAAATATACATAGATATTTGTAATTTAAGAATTATCATATACAATTTAAAATTTCAAGTAAGACAATAGGTAAATACAATGTATTAAATTAATAATGTTTATAGTTATTTTAACCAATTTCGGCAACACCAGTAGGTTTTTTTCGGCGCAAAACGTATTCCAATACATCTTAGATGGTACCATACAAAAAGCGCAAACTTGTGTGTTTTATCATATGACTAATTACGATAGTATTGTAATGACTTAAAAATTCTAGAAACATGTATTTGCTGCTATACAGAACATAATTGAAGACATCACTGCGAATTTAATATGAAGAACTGCAATCAAAGTGATGATCATTTGCTTATTTAAGGTATATTATATGTGATTTTACCTTGTGTTTGGGCGTTGACCGCTGGAAATGGAACTAACAATGTTCCCTCCATGAATACAGGAATAATCCAACTCCTTATAAATTAAAAGACCCGCTACACTTTCTGCAACTTCCATGTTTTTATATTTGGACCCCGTACCAAGCTTCCTTGAGATACGCTTATAAAGTTGGACGTAGTTATCCTGCTGGAATTTTTTTTAGGGCACACTCTAAATCTGTAAAAGATTTATACTTGCTCCAACACGGAGCGCACTACCATCGTCGTCCATTTTGAAAATAATTAGTGTTGGGAAGTGTGGGTTGTGAGAAATACTCGTACCAGTGAAATCTATGGGCTTAATCGTGTATTGTAAGACTAGTTTTTCAATGCATCAGATTTTATTGGAATAAAAATAAACTACAAACAGAAAATTATATAAAAAATTAATAAATTGTCATTTAATGAAATAAAAACAATAGAATTAAGAAAATCGAGAAATCTGTCGTATTTGTAGCCTCTAGATGCTAGCAATACGTGATTAATTTCCGTAAAATAGGTGTCCATGTCCGGAAACCGGTTGATCATTTAGTCATAACTTCCGCCCGTCGTACTTGTAGAACCCAGGCTACGAATACGTTTCCGTCGTATTCGTAGCCTGTGCCTAAATTAATTGAACCCTTAAAGTCCAGGTTCGACATTATACACAAATCACAGAAAACGAACGGTTAGTTTTTTATTCTAATTTGAATTATTTGTAATTTAAGCTGTCTCGACAGTACCTAGATATACTTTATTTACAGTGTCTATCCTCTCAGATATTTACAATGTCTATAATCTTCTCAGACGCGCCTTTTGTCAATCAGAAAATCCGGTTCTGCTCTGTGTAGTGTGTGTGGAACAAGGCTACATGGTCTGCATGAACACGTCAAAGGAATTTTTATAGAAATTACAATTCGTCGAAATGAATGTCTTCCTCTTGTGCTTGGACATAGAATACGGACATATGCACGTTTAGTATCCTGTTCTTGACAACACTGACAAAAATGCTCCATTTCATTTAGCCGTACCGGTGATGGCCTGGTGTAGGAATGGCAGCCGCCCATGCACCCGTAAGATAAGATACGTTTCTGATGACAGTTACCGTAGTTAATGGTATTGACAAGTCTTCGTCTTATACACCGTGTAGCTGTTGATGACATCAGAGTGAAGACTACTGCGGCTGATATTGTAAATTTTAGTAAATAGATCATTCCTGAAATAAATATATACTACATGCGTTACGGTGGCGCTAATCTTTGTCTCTAGAAAATCTTTGCCTTTTCTCTCATGATGTCAAGATCACCAATATACTCAAGGGGCCGTCGTGCTCGTGATCGTATGATATGATTTATAACTACCTGTGCAATCAGTACCTATCGCCACTAACGTTGTGACTTCGAACCCCGCTCAGGCGAGGTGTACTTGAAACAACATTATTTGATAAAGTTTGTCAGTGACTTGCGGCAGGTCGGAGGTTTTCTTCGGGTACTCCGGTTTCCTCCACCAATAAAACTGATAGCCACCATATAACTGAAATATTAAACACCATGGCAAAATTAACCCCTCATAATATTTTTCATATGTATGTCAATTTTACTTTGAGGATTCCTCGAGGAATGCATTTTAATAATGAAACAAAATATACGCTACTCTGACATGAGGTTATAGGATGCATAGTAGGTTCTTCCGCCAAGTGTTTTAGTGTCTTCCGCCAAGTGTTTTAGTGGAGGATGCATAGTAGGTTCTTCCGCCAAGTGTTTTAGTGGAGGATGCATAGTAGGTTCTTCCGCCAAGTGTTTTAGTGTCTTCCGCCAAGTGTTTTAGTGGAGGATGCATAGTAGGTTCTTCCGCCAAGTGTTTTAGTGGAGGATGCATAGTAGGTTCTTCCGCCAAGTGTTTTAGTGGAGGTTTTCTTTAGCTTCATTGGTAGAATGTAGACTTACAGTCCGATGGTTCCCGGGATCGATTCCCATCTGGAACATTATATTTTTTTCAGAGATAAAATATGTACTACTGTTACAGACTTAAACAAACGGCAACAATTGTTCATGTTTTTTTAATTTCCAACCGTGAATTAAATATTATGTAGAAATATATTTAGAAATTTATTACACAACGAGTCTGGATGTATAAATGGTTTCTATGCAAAAAATATAACCAAAAAAAGTTAAGTCGAGGTTACCCTTAAGATGTTATATGCCGGAATTTTCATGTCGGGGCCTTTTAAAGAGAAAACAAAAAGGGGGGGGGGGGCTATTTTTAAATCTGTCGCCAAATTTTATGACCTTATAGATGCAAAATAAATAAATAAATAATTACCGATTTTTCATGTCTAAAATAAAAAATAATCTGATTTTTGTTTTCCGTGAAAGAAATATGACACCCCCATATAATGGAGGGTCCCTTAATAATATAAGAACCATAATTCTTGATAATCCTAATAAAAGGGTCCTTTAGTGAACACTTAATCACAAACTTACACGTTCACATTTTCAATGCTATCATAAATTTAACATACTAGTTTAGTTTGAATTGGTACAAAACAATTTAATATAAAGGAAAAACATAAAACACTGTTGCACTTACTGAGAAGACTTTGATAGTAAACATGAACACAATAACTATCTGAACTTTTATATTACTAATGTCCAAGACATTTGCTTATATATACCCTTCCCCTTCCTCTGTTAGCACGATATTAGTGAAATATTGTTGAAAGTGGCGTTAAACACCATAACTCTAACACTCTTCCTCTGTTCATTTTTTCGTTTTCTGTTAATCAGTGTAATTTTGATGTGGACTAAACAAGGATGATAATAGAATTATGACATAATTGCTAAAGATGCCCCTTTTTGATTTGAATAATTAAAAATTATTATTCTAATTACATACCTGTTTCTTTATACCTAAGAGATTCCCGCTAAAATAACTGAAAATTACTATGTGCGCCTCCGATGTAAAGAGGTAGTTATTCCAAATAAACACATATATATATATATATATATACTAACTTTATTGCACTACACCTACCTATGACGTAAAATCACATGAAACACGGACTGTCCTAATCTGAGTTCCATGACATGAGATGAGAGATATCTGAAACCGTTAAGACAATAATCTGGTCAACAATATAGATATCATATTTAAATGTATTGAGTTTCACATAATTATCCGCACTTGAAATTGAGATAACATATCACAATGTTTAATGCCATTTGTTTTACCTTTTCTCTATTACAGATTATGTTAATCTTTGGACCTCATGGTCATTGCACCATAGACCCTGGGGAATTTCATTTGTACATGGCTAAATCTGCATATCACAAGGATGCTTCATTCCGAATACAACTGGAGGAACTGCTACTTAGTGTCCAAAAACATATGATCCCCTTCATCCTCCAAAACATAAATAATAGCAATATTAAACACGTAGAACATGAATATGCGACGCGTGAATCCCCCAACAATTGCGCAGTATAATAGGTCACAGTCTGCCAGACATTTTACTAAACGTGATTGTTTTTATTATACATGTACATGTGTATATCCAATTCTTCCAAGTCACAATTGTTCTCTTGGTATCTGAAATGTACGATTGCATGGTACATTTTCCAACAAGTAATAGATCTGAGAGTCTTCCAGGATAGTAACCAAAGAAGTCATTCTTAAATACAACTGTGCCATGTCACAGCTATTGTTCTTTTTGTTCAAGAACTGTACTGCTGATGGGTACTTCTCCAACAAAATATAGACCAGGGAAGTTTTCCAGAATGCTACCAAGGTTGGTATTATTTTTTATGCAGTTGTTCCAAGTCGTAACTATAGTTCTTTAGATTCCAGACACGTATGGTTACTACTTTACAAAAAATAATAATAATAAGTCTGAGAGCCTTCCATGATATTTACCAAATTTGGAATTCAAATATTTTGAAATCAAAATGCAACTGGGTTAAGAATGTAATTAATATTAAAATTACTAACTTTATTGCACTTGACCTACCTTTGACATAAAATCACATGAATCGTGTACTGTCTTAATCTGAGTTCCATGACATGAGATTACAGATATCTGAAACCGTTAAGACAATAACCTGATCAACAATATAAGTCTGAGAGCCTTCCATGATATTAACCAAATTTGGAATTCAAATATTTTGAAATCAAAATGCAACTAGGTTAAGGATATAATAAATATTTAAATTTATGCTCATTTCGTTGGAAATTGTGGTTTTAATTTATTGGTTCTATTCTGCAGGTTTACATATTCTATTTATAGAAACCGCGGTCGGATTTCGTTCGTTGGCAAGGTCATCGGACACAATTTTTAAAGGGGACTACCCAAGGACAAATTTTCATGTTAGCTTTAATTTCACAGAATGATTTCAGAGAAGGTAATTTGTAAGAGTTTTTGTAAGAATAAATAAAGCCAAATTTGCTATTTTGCATATTTGGTAAAACCCACCAAAATTCTATATTTCATAGAAAGCCCATGATATATATTATATACATCTATTAGTGGACAGATTTTGACTATCCTGTTAAGACACTTTGGTCTTCTTGCTCCCAGATTTTGACTATCCTGTTGAGACACTTTGGTCTTCTTGCTCCCAGATTTTGTCTACCCTGCTAAGACACTTTGGTCTTCTTGCTCCCAGATTTTGACTATCCTGTTAAGACACTTTGGTCTTCTTGCTCCCATATTTTGACTATCCTGTTAAGACACTTTGGTCTTCTTGCTCCCATATTTTGCCTGTCCTGTTAAGACACTGGTCTTCTTACTCCCATATTTTGACTATCCTGTTAAGACACTTTGGTCTTCTTGCTCCCATATTTTGCCTGTCCTGTTAAGACACTTTGGTCTTCTTACTCCCAGATTTGGTCTGTCCTACTAAGACACTTTGGTCTTCTTGCTCCCAGATTTTGACTATCCTGTTAAGACACTTTGGTCTTCTTGCTCCCAGATTTTGTCTACCCTGCTAAGACACTTTGGTGTTCCTGCTCCCAGATTTTGACTATCCTGTTAAGACACGTTGGTCTTCTTGCTCCCAGATGTTGGCTATCCTGTTAAGACACTGGTCTTCTTACTCCCATATTTTGACTATCCTGTTAAGACACTTTGGTCTTCTTGCTCCCATATTTTGCCTGTCCTGTTAAGACACTTTGGTCTTCTTACTCCCAGATTTGGTCTGTCCTACTAAGACACTTTGGTCTTCTTGCTCCCAGATTTTGCCTGTCCTGCTAAGACACTTAGGTCTTCTTGCTCCCAGATTTTGACTATCCTGTTAAGACACTTTGGTCTTCTTACTCCCAGATTTTGGCTATCCTGTTAAGACACTTTGGTCTTCTTGCTCCCAGATTTTGGCTATCCTGTTAAGACACTTTGGTCTTCTTGCTCCCATATTTTGCCTGTCCTGCTAAGACACTGGTCTTCTTGCTCCCATATTTTGACTATCCTGTTAAGACACTTTGGTCTTCTTTCTCCCAGATTTAGGCTATCCTGTTAAGACACTTTGGTCTTCTTGCTCCCAGATTTTGACTATCCTGTTAAGACACTTTGGTCTTCTTGCTCCCAGATTTTGACTATCATGTTAAGACACTTTGGTCTTCTTGCTCCCAGATTTAGGCTATCCTGTTAAGACACTTTGGTCTTCTTGCTCCCAGATTTTGACTATCCTGTTAAGACACTTTGGTCTTCTAGCTCCCAGATTTTGACTATCCTGTTAAGACACTTTGGTCTTCTTGCTCCCAGATTTTTCCTGTCCTGCTAAGACACTGGTCTTCTTGCTCCCAGATTTTCACTATCCTGTTAAGACACTTTGGTCCTCTTGCTCCCAGATTGAGGCTATCCTGTTAAGACACTTTGGTCTTCTTGCTCCCATATTTTGCCTGTCCTGCTAAGACACTTTGGTCTTCTTGCTCCCAGATTTTGACTATCCTGTTAAGACACTTTGGTCTTCTTGCTCCCAGATTTTGACTATCCTGTTAAGACACTTTGGTCTTCTTGCTCCCAGATTTTGGCTATCCTGTTAAGACACTTTGGTCTTCTTGCTCCCAGATTTTGACTATCCTGTTAAGACACTTTGGTCTTCTTGCTCCCAGATTTTGCCTGTCCTGCTAAGACACTTTGGTCTTCTTGCTCCCATATTTTGACTATCCTGTTAAGACACTTTGGTCTACTTGCTCCCAGATTTAGGCTATCCTGTTAAGACACTTTGGTCTTCTTGCTCCCAGATTTAGGCTATCCTGTTAAGACACTTTGGTCTTCTTGCTCCCAGATTTTGGCTATCATGTTAAGACACTTTGGTCTTCTTGCTCCCAAAGACTTAGATTATTTGGCTTTCCAATCTTTTGACTCCCTGATGACGGTTATTCCAGAAACATGTCGTACGCAAATGAGGAACTTCCAACGATACTTGCTACCTTGCTTCGGTTCGTTTGTCCAAGTGGTTTCAGAGGAAACGATTCAAATGTTAAAAGTTAACAAATAGGCGACAGACGACGGAAGCCAAGTGATGACAAAAACTCGCATAGCCTTTGAAATTCATTTTTCTTCTTTCTGTCTACAACACAATTGTTGTGGAGAAAAGTAGTCGGATTCGTTCAATTTTCCCTATATATTTCATGCAAAACTGCAATTTTTTACAACAACAAAAAATACCATGAAGTTCATTCATGTTCTATTTTGATAAAAAAAAATCAACACAAGCATGTAGTTAAATAATATTTAGATAATCATTATCCTGTACTTCATGTAAGATTATATACACAATCTTTGATCTCAAAGAAGACTACATTTTATATAATCATACACAACAGCAAGCCAGTAGATGAGGCATGATGATACTTTGGGCGACTATTATTAGGGTCTAGTAGGGGGATAACCTTGTTTAGTTTACGACGACAGCTCAAAAAGCTGCTACAGAAATATGAAGTTGAAGACAGAATGGTATTATAACCAGATGTTTGACGACTGTAGTTCTAGTTGATGTTCCTATATTTTAGTCGAGGTTATACCCAGAGAAAACCCAATATTATGGTGTCTATCTGTTGACTGTTGTCGTTAAATGACCACATACATAAACCTAGAGCTGTGTCTTGGGAACACAGTCCAACATTTAGAAAGTTACATATACATAAATGGACAATGCAATAAGCAGGGTCCGCAGTGGCAGCGATCATATGGTATTTGTATTTACATCTATCTACGCAACGCTGCCTATTACCCTATCCTATTAATAACCAACACTACTCAGTAAATCTGCCGGTTCGAATCCTGGCTCAAAGTTGGTGAGGTGTACTTGATCTACTTCAATCAAATTAAGAAATAAATCATGGAAGTCAGAATGTGTTTGGAGCTTTAACATGGATTGGCGGATATTAGCATTTTATCACTGGCGCATGTGCGAATGAGATTATACCATCGATCACATTCACCTGCGTATGTGCAAATGAGATGCGCCGGTGAATGTGACTTACTTTTCCATTGGTAGCATAAATTGTGTGCGACATTTTCCGCAAACGTAAATATAAATTACCGTCTTCCAATCAACATATACTACCGTATTTGTACTCTTAGACATATCAGAATCGAAATAAATCATGGAAGCCAGAATGTGTTTTGAGTTTTAACATGGGTTGGCGGATATTAGTAAATTTTATCCGCCAACCTACGTTAAAACTCCCACCACATTCTGGATTCCGTGATTAATTTCTTAATTAGATTGAAGTAGATATGCCTCAAAATTATATTTCACATCACCAAGTTTATTTCTATTTCCAAAATTAAAAAGATGCTGCGTTGATATGAATCTTTCTATTTTTATTTAATCATAAATGACTTAATAGAATGTTTAACTTCAGGTTAAAAAAAACCAATTAGTTTCAACACATTCGCTCGCTTTTGTTGGGAATTTGTATGATATGATGACTTAATTTAATCAAACTTACACAAACACAAACACAAAATCACTCTCCTTGTCAAACTCCCAATCACATTCAAAGTAGGTGATACTCCAAATAGAACTGCAAGAAGACTCGCTGCATGCATCAGTACCCCAAATGGAGCTGTAAAGAGAGTCGATACATGTATCCAGACTCCAAATGGATGTGTTATTGTTAGATGAGCCGCTACATGTATCAAAACTCCAAATGGGGCTGTAGAGCGACTCTCTGCATGCTTCAATACTCCAAATCCCAGAGATATAAGTTGAGTTGCTGTATGTATCATATGAGATATCATCATCTGAAAAATCTAGATCTTTCATCAGGAGCATATGCTGCTGTCCTCATGAAAAGTCATCGAAAACGGCAACAATTTATATTATGACGTCACGGTGGTTATATGTGCGTTTGAATCACCAAACACGCTCGTATCTAACGTAAACTTAATGACGAATTAAATATATTTTTAGGTTTAAAGAAGATTGCATGTAATATTTCGGCCAAGTCTGAACTTGGAAGATTTCCTATAACAGACTATATCAAAACCCAAGCTATACTATATTTTTGTAGATTACAAACAGATCCAATAAACCCTCTACTTAAAGAGGCATTTTCCCTCTGTAAATCTGTTGATTCTGATGGAATCTATACTTGGTATAGTTTCATAGGAAATATTTTTAAGGAATTAGATCTTGAAATCACAGATTTTGAAAATTTCACCAGACCTTTTGCCTCTATAAAACATTCACTGAAGAAAAAAATTAAGAAAGTAATAAATGACTCATATAGTAAAAAAACGTTAGAAAAACTTTCATCTTTCAATGAAACTTCCAAACTGTATATTTACATTAAAATAAAATCAGAGTTAAAACTTGAAAACTATTTATCATTCTTCTCTAACTTCAAAATGAGACAATTATTTACAAAATTTAGAGTGAGTGATCACAGTTTAGAGATTGAATCAGGGAGGTATAAAAATATAACAAGGGAAGAAAGAATATGTAAAAATTGTAATTTAAATGAAATAGGGGATGAATACCACTTTTTCTGAAAATGCACAGCCAACCACTCTCTTAGAAACAATTTATTTAACAAAATAATATTAAACAAACCAGATTTTATTGAAGAAATACAATTAAATAAAATAAAAATTTTGTTAGATGCAAATTCTGAACTTTTGGCAGAGGTAGGAGACTTTATAAAGCAATCTACAGAATTGCAAAAATGAGGTCCTTGTCAGTCAAAGGTGTGACATGTGAAAAATATAATATTAATAATAGGATTATGATCAAAGTGAAATTTTCTATGTTTTGTTTGTTTGTATTTGTATTTGCTTGACCCACATGGGTGTATTATTATGCAAATAAAGAATTATTATATTATAAAATTTGGACAGTGCAAACATTGAAGCTTAACTAGTACAGTGCTGGTGGTATTACATGTTAGAACTTTAGGTTTTGTAGACGAGTATATGTAAAATAAAAGTATAGCCTTTTAAGTCGTAAAAAAAAGGTTTTTTTATTATTATTATTATATTATTATATAGATCTATTAAGAAATACAACGGACATTTACAAAGCCATATTGCAAATTGCCAATGTAACATGACACATGTTCACGAATGGTGTGCATCAGGCCTGGATTAACCCTTAGGCAAAAATAAGCACGTGCTTAGGGCGTCAAGGGGGCACCACAAAAAATCCGGCTACAAGACAATTTATTTTATTGGCCAGATATTAGGCTCAAAAACACACCAAAAATCACAACAAAATCAGTGTAGGTAAACCTAATTGATGTACCAGAAAACTTCCTCGTTTACTGAAGCTAGTATAAGGTACTCAAGAGTGTTGTCAAAAACTAATTTATGCGTATCCAGATGACTTGAACAGTAATTTATCTAATTAGCTTTAGCAGTTTCACTCATATATTCGGCATACGCTCAAGCGCAACAAAAGCTAGATTCAGTCATGCTGAATAAAGTAATTGTAGAAGACAACATTGGGTGTGCTTTTGTAAAACGTAGAGATTAGCTTGGCATACTTTTACCTTTAATAGTCACAAACTTCTTCTTCTTCCATTAATTTTCAAATCACCTCTGGTGTATTATCGCAAATGATTATATACACATGCCCAATGGAAACATCTTTCCAACAAACTATTTACAAATATTAAAAGTCATCGTGGTGGTATATACAATTAAAACCGGCATGTCTATAAATATATGACAACTTTCTGGAGGCTGTCTTTGAATCCGTCCAAGGTGGAGGCAGTTACGACAGCAGTTGGTAATTCATTCCATAGACGGATTGCTGATGGAAAAAAAGATTGTTGGTGACTTTGTATCCTCGAGTAAGGTAGTAGGAACCTGGTGTCGTGTCCTCTAGTTGTTAGTGCTACACCCCTCGGTATAAGATATGGCTGTGGTGAAATCGCAACAAGATGGTTTACAATGCGATAGAGCATGACTTTTGCTCTCTTCCTGCGTTGTTGTAATTCAGTCCAATGCACAGCTTCAGGCATCCGAGTTACACTACTGGTGGTTCTATAATCCCCAGTAACAAAACGTGCTGCTCTTCTTTGCACCATTTCCAAATCTCTTATGTTTTTCTGTGTAACTGAGTCCCATATTATACAGGCATACTCCATAATTGGTATAACTAGAGTAGTATAACATTGTGCCTTGATTTTACAAGGACAGGAGCTGATGTTTCTGCTCAAGAAAGCATTGATGTTGTTCGCCTTCTTAGTTACTGTGCCTATGTAATGGTTCCATGATAAATTATGGCTGATGTTTAGGCCTAGGTACTTTGCATTCTTCACCAACTCCAATGTTTTTCCATGTATGGTGTAATAAATTAATTCTTGGCAATTGGCTTCCTTTTGTTTGTTACACGTAGTACCTCACACTTGTCAGGATTGAACTGCACAAGCCAGGTGTCTTCCCATTGTTGCAGATTATCAAGGTCTTTTTGGAGTAAGATAGTACCCTCCTCTTTACATATCTTTCTGTACAGTAAGCAGTCATCTGCAAATAATATAGCCGTAGATGTCACCAATTCAGGAAGGTCGTTAATATAGATTAGAAATAGAAGAGGCCCCATTACAGTTCCTTGGAGTACTCCAGATGTTACGTCCGATGTTTCTGACTTCTTTCCATCCAAGACAACCTGTTCTGTCCGGCCCTGTAGGAAGCTAGCAATCCACAGTAGTGTGTTCCCTCGGATGCCATAGTAACTGCATTTGTTCAATAGGCGTTGGTGTGGCACTTTATCAAATGCTTTCGAAAAATCTAGCAATATGCAGTCCATTTGATGTCCGCTATTCACAACTGAACGCTCATTCTCTCAAATGAAGCATATAAAAAATCCAAACAGAACAAGGATGAGACAAGAGTGAGACTGGAATCCTTTTTTCTGCTCATGATTGAAGCAGATTCGTTGCTACAAATTAACTTAGAGAATTTAATCAAAGACTTTGCTAATATGAAATGTAGGGGAAATGTCTTTAAAGTGTAATTTTAATTCGCTTTTGAAATATTGACAATACTGGCTCCTGTTGAAAGACAGAATTGTTAGTAATTCTGTTTGTATTGTTCCCTTTATAACATTTAAAAATTGAATAGCAAGTTAAAGACAGACATCATATCTGTTGTCCAAGTTATAAGTAAATAATATGTTTATACTGTTGTCTGCCCTAAGCATATAGAGTACAATCACTGTGTTAAATAAATATGAAAAACAGATATTTAAATGATTTTAATATAAGAGATTTGGCCTGACTGGAAATTGAATTTTGAATTTAATATTATGCATTTGACAATTATGTTGAGTCTTAGCATCAAGGGGTCATGTTAGTTTTTTTCATTGGAAAGTGCTAAGGTTGGCCTGTGGTTAGGGCATAAATTGGCTTTAATCTGGCCCTGGTGTACATGCTGTACGGTTACTCACACTGCAATACTGATGAACTTCATTTCAACATTTTAAAGTATCTATTAATATTTCTGAATACAATATGCCTGCTTTTCAAATCCAATTGGATATTGTATAATTAAATTATGCACTTTATTCAATAAAATATTTGAATTGAATTGAATACAATAAATACATAAAAGAGTATTTTCTAACCATACAGGGTTACTGACAATCAAACAAAACTTTCTAACCATACAGGGTTACTGACAATCAAACAAAACTTTCTAACCATACAGGGTTACTGACAATCAAACAAAACTTTCTAACCATACAGGGTTACTGACAATCAAACAAAACTTTCTATCCATACAGGGTTACTGACAATCAAACAAAACTTTCTATCCATACAGGGTTACTGACAATCAAACAAAACTTTCTATCCATACAGGGTTACTGACAATCAAACATAACTTTCTATCCATACAGGGTTACTGACAATCAAACAAACTTTCTATCCATACAGGGTTACTGACAATCAAACAAAACTTTCTATCCATACAGGGTTACTGACAATCAAACAAAACTTTCTATCCATACAGGGTTACTGACAATCAAACAAAACTTTCTATCCATACAGGGTTACCGACAATCAAACAAAACTTTCTATCCATACAGGGTTACTGACAATCAAACAAAACTTTCTATCCATACAGGGTTACTGACAATCAAACAAAACTTTCTATCCATACAGGGTTACTGACAATCAAACAAAACCTTCTATCCATACAAGGTTACTGACAATCAAACAAAACCTTCTATCCATACAAGGTTACTGACAATCAAACAAAACCTTCTATCCATACAAGGTTACTGACAATCAAACAAAACCTTCTATCCATACAAGGTTACTGACAATCAAACAAAACCTTCTATCCATACAAGGTTACTGACAATCAAACAAAACCTTCTATCCATACAAGGTTACTGACAATCAAACAAAACCTTCTATCCATACAAGGTTACTGACAATCAAACAAAACTCTCTATCCATACAGGGTTACTGACAATCAAACAAAACTTTCTATCCATACAGGGTTACTGACAATCAAACAAAACCTTCTATCCATACAGGGTTACTGACAATCAAACAAAACTTTCTATCCATACAGGGTTACTGACAATCAAACAAAACCTTCTATCCATACAAGGTTACTGACAATCAAACAAAACTTTCTATCCATACAGGGTTACTGACAATCAAACAAAACCTTCTATCCATACAGGGTTACTGACAATCAAACAAAACTTTCTTTCCATACAGGGTTACTGACAATCAAACAAAACTTTCTATCCATACAGGGTTACTGACAATCAAACAAAACCTTCTATCCATACAAGGTTACTGACAATCAAACAAAACCTTCTATCCATACAAGGTTACTGACAATCAAACAAAACCTTCTATCCATACAAGGTTACTGACAATCAAACAAAACCTTCTATCCATACAAGGTTACTGACAATCAAACAAAACTTTCTATCCATACAAGGTTACTGATATCAGTAACCTTGTATGGATAGATTGTACTGTTAACTTTGATCGTATTTATTTATGTATTTAAGTTATTCAGTATCGTCGGTAAACCACCGTTGATTGCGATACGTTTCTCTCTCTCCGGTAACGTATCGGAATCAACCATGGGTTACCGACGATGGTCATTCAGTTGTGCATAGAAAATGAAAAAAAATAACATGAAAATTATATATTTTCGATGTCCAAACAATTATGTATTCTGCCAAAAAAAAAGGGGGGGAAAGGGCACCAAAGGGTATCTTGTCCACACATACCTGTGGAAAAGGTCACAGGTTGCATGATCGACTGAACAAGAACAAAATTCAAATAACTTTCCAAAATGCATCTTAGAGCTTTTTGCAATAGTTTACCCAACCTTGTGTAACTGTGTTCTTTAATATTATGATAGGAAAATATCAGAACAGTTAAATTACCAACGAGGATGGGTTTTTTTCTTTCAATAGTATGTTAAATTATTGTGTAACAAGCATACAACACGCCTACTACAGACACTTGATAATCTAGGATTGATCCATGAATCATGAACTGTAAACAGATTAATGTGTGATTTATATTTCAAAAGACATAGTGATAATCTGTTGTCAG
The DNA here is from genome assembly GCA_963680875.1 of Bathymodiolus brooksi. NCBI lineage: Eukaryota > Metazoa > Mollusca > Bivalvia > Mytilida > Modiolidae > Bathymodiolus > Bathymodiolus brooksi. The sequence goes on along the minus strand of OY804581.1, from coordinate 90,877,526 downwards.
TTTCATCTAACACAAATCTTTATTCTTTCATGTGATGACTTACGTCAATCAAATAAAGCAGGTCAATTTGACGACCATGGTTTTTATTTACCATTACATATGATCCAGATGCAACATCATGTCTGTCACTCCAAATAAAAGTCTGATCAAATTTAACTACACCCTCCATGGTCATCCATTCGAGTCACTAGAAGAAGCCAGACATCTTGGTCCAGCAATCAGACAAGATTTAAGATGGAAAAGCCATGTAAATAACATCTGCACGAAGACCAATAAAATACTTGGCTTTCTACCTGGACACCTTAATATCAGTTTGACCTCTGTAAAGGAACAAGCCTATACATATCTAGTTAAACCATCCGTTGAGTTTTATGCTTGTTCTGCCTGGGACCCCTAAGATAAAGGCGAAATCAATCAACTAGAAATGGTCCAAGGCAGGGCTGGAAGATTCATCACAAACAGACAGCGAAACACATCTAGTATTGGTGAAATGTTACAACACTTGATCTGATGCAGTATTGAAGACAGGCTTAAAGATTCTCAACTTGTCATGATGTATAAAATAGCAAACGAAAATATAGTTATTACTGAACAAGACAAGCCACCATTGAGACAATCAAGGAACATGCACTCCTGGTCTTTCATTATCTCTCTTTATAAGACTCAACAAAAACAAGAATCATTTTTTTGTTGTACGATATCTGACTAGAACCGGCTGCCCACAGTTTTGAGAGGCTTATTCAAGGCTGCTGTCTCCTCTCTGTTGTACGATATCTGACTAGAACCGGCTGCCCACAGTTTTGAGAGGCTTATTCAAGGCTGCTGTCTCCTCTCTGTTGTACAATATCTGACTAGAACCGGTTGCCCACAATTTTGAGAGGCTTATTCAAGGCTGCTGTCTCCTCTCTGTTGTACAATATCTGACTAGAACCGGTTGCCCACAGTTTTGAGAGGCTTATTCAAGGCTGCTGTCTCCTCTCTGTTGTACAATATCTGACTAGAACCGGCTGCCCACAGTTTTGTGAGGCTTATTCAAGGCTGCTGTCTCGATACAGCCGCAACTTCAACTCGTAAATGTACATAGAAATCGGAGATATTTCGTCATAAAACTTCACATAGGGTTTTGTCTATCATATTTCTTGAAGACAAACATAAGATTTTATTGCATTTATCAATTTTTTATGAGTATCAACAGTTTGTTCAACACCGTATCTGTTTCTCGATACAGCCACCCGATTACAGTGACCCGTGACTCACATTAGCACGTTCTACCAATTTTTTCTTAATAATGTTGCTTAATAAGTCATTCCACCACATGAAATAAATTTTGCGTATAAAGCTGACAGTGCTCTACTTGCAGACTTAGTAACAAGCTGTTATATTTTGAATGTATTTATATTGATTTTAATTTTAATGTAATATGTAAATGATGAACTTTGAATATGTACTTTTAGACACAACTTCTGCTACCCCGGTAGAGGTTGCCCCCGTTGTAAAGGAGTAGCTTTCTAAATAAAAAAATATATATTAGACAAGCAAAGATTTCAATTACTAACTTTTTTAATCACAATACACATTATGTTGTGACAACTAGAAAGCTGTATCTGACGTGAGCGAAAAAATGAATATAACTGATTTAATAGAAAGTTTCATGTGTCTTACACTAAAAATCAATCAATCAATCAAACCATGTGTATTACTACACGTATGGAGTTAACTGGATGGTACTATCGTGATCAGGACGTAACTAAACCATGTGTCTTACTACACGTATGGAGTTAACTGGATGGTACTATCGTGATCAGGACGTAACTAATCCGTGTGTCTTACTACACGTTTGGAGTTAACTGGATGGTACTGTCGTGATCAGGACGTAACTAAACCATGTGTCTTACTACAAGTATGGAGTTAACTGGATGGTACTGTCGTGATCAGGACGTAACTACACCATGTGTCTTACTACACGTATGGAGTTAACTGGGTGGTACTGTCGTGATCAGGACGTAATTAAACCATGTGTCTTATTACACGTATGGAGTTAACTGGATGGTACTATCGTGATCATGACGTAACTAAGACATGTGTCATACTACACGTATGGAGTTAACTGGATGGTACTATCGTGATCAGGACGTAACTCAACCATGTGTCTTACTACACGTTTGGAGTTAACTGGATGGTACTGTCGTGATCAGGATGTAACTACACCATGTGTCTTACCACACGTATGGAGTTAACTGGATGGTACTATCGTGATCAGGACGTAACTAATCCATGTGTCTTACTACACGTATGGAGTTAACTGGATGGTACTGTCGTGTTCAGGACGTAACTAAACCATGTGTCTTACTACACGTATGGAGTTAACTGGATGGTACTGTCGTGATCAGGACGTAACTAAACCATGTGTCTCACTTCACGCATGGAGTTAACTGGATGGTACTATCGTGATCAGGATGTAACTAAACCATGTGTCTTACTACACGTATGGAGTTAACTGGATGGTACTATCGTGATCAGGACGTAACTAAACCATGTGTCTTACTACACGTATGGAGTTAACTGGATGGTACTATCGTGATCAGGACGTAACTAAACCATGTTTCTTCCGTTTTGATGCGTTTTCTATGTAAGACAAGCCATAAAGACAGCTGCACGTGACCTTGTCTTACATGGCATTGTCAGCCAATCAAATCGGCCGTGTATGATCAATGAAGTCCGCTTCTATGAATGCTGTAGTAATATAAATTGTCGTCTTAGTAGATCTACAAAAGCTTCAAATATCAATATTACCTGAATTTTAACTGATTTCCCGTAATAGATTTAATGCGGTTTTAAATAAGTGTGTGTTTACTGCATTGCACGTGGCGTTGTAATATTTTGTGTAGTAAACATGACATTGACATGCCAATGAATGAATGAAATCGACATGCTTTGTTTTTAAGTTGAAACGGAAGAAACAGGTACTTGCACTCGTCCTTATTGAAGATGTGGGATTTCTTCCACTCGTGAGAGAAATTCAGCGTCTTTCCACTCGTTCCGTTACAATGAACTCGTGAAAAGACGGCATTTCTCACACTCGTGGAAGAAGTCCCAGATCTTCAATAGGGACTCGTGTAAGAACCTATTAGTCTTACTACACGTATGGAGTTAACTGGATGGTACTATCGTGATCAGGAGGTAACTAAACCATGCCATTTAAACAACTTTTAAGTCTTTAATACAGACATAAATAGGACAAGTGGGGGAGTTGATTTTGTTAGCAGGAATATATATTCCGCATCGTTTTTTACACTATGAATACGAAGTGCGTATTTATCATAATTTTTTTTTTTGGTGTATTCTGTATAATTGCATCTTTGTTGCCAATACACTAAGCATTCATTGTCCCTACTATTGTACTGTCCATGCTTATGTTGTCATCCATTTTTGTGATAGTATGTGGTCTTCATCGAGTGGAAGCGAATCTGTTCAGGGTTTTTTTATCGTTTGTTTATATATGTATTGCCGTTGGAGATCCAGTTATCAAGAAGGGAGGATTGGGATCCCAGTAACAGGTTTAAACCCGCCACATGTTTGTGCCTACACCAAGCCAGAACCTGGATTTCCAACGTCATATCAGTGTTCAGTGTGTTCAATTTAACTGAAGGGTCATTGTTCGTTTTGTTGGTATTGGTACCTAAACTTTATTTTCACAATTAAAGTATAAATAATATTGTTCTGTAATGTGCATGAATTAAAAAAAAACAAAGTAAACAAATGTAATCCGGTTCTATAAATGATTGATTAATTGCTGTTTAGGTACATTTCGATGACTTATGATGATATCCTCTTTGTACTAGACCAACACGCTTACCTGGACTTTTATAGTGTTGACACACCAAAATTAGTCTGTATATGTCACTCCATTCGGACACATTATTCTTACTTTGCTCTTACTTCTTATTGATGCAAGTTTAGAGAAGCAAAAAACACCAATTTTATAGTCATTTGGATTGATCTGACCGGGGCTCGAACTCCCAATCAACTCCACTTGAGGCGATCATGTTAACCTCTATGAATGTAAACAGTATAATATCATGGTTGGTTATACTGAATCTCAATGGATCAGTGTTAAATATTCAGAATGTTTTTTAATTGCATTATGTTTTGTATACACAACTCACTTTATATGAACATATAGTAACAAGACAGGTGTCACATCTAGAGCAGGAACTGCTTATCCTTCCGGAGCATCGGAATATTTCCCCGATTTGTAGTGGGTTTCATTTGTCTTAATCTTTAGTTTTCTGTGTAATGTTTAGTGTATCATTGTTTGTCCTTTTGTCCTTTTTCTTTTGGCCATTATAATGTCTGTCCTTCAATTAACGGCTTCTAATTATCCCTTTTGGTATCTTCAAACATTTCTTAAGGAAATAAGGAGCCGTCATGGTCGTGTTGTATAGTGGTTGGATTTACTATCTGTGCAATCAGTGCTTATCATCACTTAAGTTTTGAGTTCGAATCCCGCTCGTGGCGAGGTGTACTCAATACAACATTATGTGATCAAGTTTCCTAAAGACTTGCAACAGGTCGATAGTTTTCTCCGGTTTCACCGATCAATAAAACTGTCTGCCACAATATAACTGAAATATTATTGAAAGTGGCATTAAACACAATAACCTTAACCCTTAAGCACATAAATACATGTTAATGCATTTCAATTGAAATTATCATAAAGCAATATAGAAAACATATATGTTTTATATCAAATGTCAATGCTGTGTACAAACATTGGGAACATTAGGTGATATAAAGCAAGTTAACCTTTACAATCAAATATTAATACAATATAAAAGTCTTTATCATATATCATATATCAAAACTGAGGAAATTCTGCATTAAAAACTAGAGATAAAACCCTATGAGGAGAAAAACTCTAGAAAAGCATTAGTTTCCATAATTCAATTACATATATACCCATAATAAGTAACCATGGATATTAAAAACCAGTGGTTCTTGGTATCCAATAATCATGCAATCGCTCGCCTGGTTTTCATTTTCAGACTTCAAAATATTACACAAAAATTCGAAACATATAAATCCAAATAAGTTAAAACTCAAACTCTTTCTGATTTCTCCATTTAGTATAATTTGAATCATTGTTTCTGAGGAGAAGACTTTGGTATGATTTTAAAAATCAAAATAAGCCTAAGTTGTACAATCTGTATATTAAATTAGAGTCCACCCAACGGAAAATCTGGAATATATGTGTCACAAATTTGAGCTCATTGTGACTAAAAATGCGGTAGTGAAGGATAATGGAAAAAAATTAAGGACACACAACGGATGACAAGTGATTGCAAAATTGAAATTGTTACTAGATTTGACACAGATAATTTCTTCATACAATCTTTTAAGAAACAATAACAAGCTTAATTGTAATACAAAATCCTATTACAATACAAACAAAAACGTGTTCTTAAAATATCTAGCAACAAAAACAATTGAGAGCCAAAAATTACCCTTTTATTGTATTACACAAAATACTGGTGGACACGTACTGTGAAAAGGGCTGTTAACATAAATTACTGATGGACACATTATGCTTAAAACTGTGAGAAGGGCTGCTAACATAAACTACTGATGGACACTTTATTATTAAAACCGTGAGATGGGCTGTCAACATAAACTACTGATGGATACCTTATGTTCAAAACTGTGAGAGGGGCTGATAACATAAACTACTGATGTACACTTTATTTTTAAACCAGTGAGAGGGGCTGTTAACATAAACTATTGATGGACATCTTATGCTTAAAACTGAGAGGGGCTCTTAATATCAACTACTGCTGGACACCGTATGTTTAAAACTGTGAGAGGGGTTGTTAACATAAACTATTGATGGACACCTTATATTTAAAACTGTGAGAGGGGCTCTTAATATCAACTACTGATGGATACCTTATGCCTAAAACTGTGAGAGGGGATGTTAATATAAACTACTGATGGACACCGTATGTTCAAAACTGTGAGAGGGGCTGTTAACATAAACTACTGATGTATACTTTATGCTTAATTCTGTGAGAGGGGCTGTTACCATAATCTACTGATTGTCACCTTATATTCAAAACTGTGCGAGTGGCTGTTAACATAAACTACTGCTGGATACCTTATGCTTAAAACTGAGAAAGGGGCTGTTAACATAAAATACAGATGGACACCTTATGTTTAAAAATGTGAGAGAGGTCGTTAACATAATTTACTGATGGACACCTTATGTTCAAAACTATGAGAGGGGCTGTTAACATAAACTACTGATGTACACTTTATTTTTAAAACTGTGCGAGGAGCTGTTAACATAATCTACTGATTGTCACCTTATGTTCAAAACTGTGAGAGGGGTTGTTAACATAAACTACTGATGGATACATTATGTTTACTGAGAGGGGCTGTTAACATAAACTATTGATTGACACATTATGCTTAAAACTGAAAGGGGCTGTTAACATCAACTATTAAAACTGTGAGAGGGGCTGTTAACATCAACTATTGATGGACACCTTATGCTTACAACTGTGGGAGGGGCTGTTAACATACACTAATGATGGACACCTTATGCTTAAAACCGTGAGAGAGGCTGTCGACATAAACTACTGATGGATACCTTATGCTTACTGAGAGGGGCTGTTAACATAAACTATTGATGGACACATTATGCTTAAAACTGAAAGGGGCTGTTAACATCAACTATTGATGGACACCTTATGCTTAAAACCGTGCGAGAGGCTGTGACATAAACTACTGATGGATACCTTATGCTTACTGAGAGGGGCTGTTAACATAAACTATTGATGGACACATTATGCTTAAAACTGAAAGGGGCTGTTAACATCAACTATTGATGGACACCTTATGCTTAAAACTGAGAGAGGGGCTGTTAACATCAACTACTGATGGACACCTTATGCTTAAAACTGTGAGAGGGGTTGTTTACATCAACTATTGATGGATACCTTATGTTTAAAACTGTGAGCAGGGATGTTAAAATAAACTACTGATGGACATCTTATGCTTAAAACTGAGAGGAGCTCTTGATATCAACTACCGATGGACATCTTATGTTCAAAACTGTGAGAGGGGATGTTAACACAAACTAATGATGGACGCCTTATGCTTAAAACCGTGAGAGGCTGTCGACATAAACTACTGATGGATACCTTATGCTTACTGAGAGGGGCTGCTAACATAAACTATTGATGGACACATTATGTTTAAAACTGAAAGGGGCTGTTAACATCAACTATTGGTGGACACCTTATGCTTAAAACTGATAGAGGGGCTGTTAACATCAACTACTGATGGACACCTTATGCTTAAAACAGAGAGGGGTTGTTAACATCAACTATTGATGGATACCTTGTTTAAAACTGAGCAGGGATGTTAAAATAAACTACTGATGGACACCTTATGCTTAAAACTAAGAGGAGCTCTTAATATCAACTACCGATGGACATCTTATGTTCAAAACTGTGAGAGGGGATGTTAACACAAACTAATGATGGACACCTTATACTTAAAACTGTGAGAGGGGCTGCTAACACAAGCTAATGATGGACACCTTATGCTTAAAATTGTGAGCAGGGCTGTTAAAATAAACTACTGATGGACACATTATGCTTACAACTGAGAGGGGCTCTTAATATCAACTACCGATGGACGTCTTATGTTCAAAACTGTGAGAGGGGATGTTAACACAAACTAATGATGGACACCTTATGCTTAAAACTGTGAGAGGGGCTGCCAACACAAACTAATGATGGACACCTTATGCTTAAAACCGTGAGAGGGGCTGTCGACAAAACTACTGATGGACACCATATGATTACTGAGAGGGGCTGTTAACATAAACTATTGATGGACACATTATGCTTAAAACTGAAAGGGGCTGTTAACATCAACTATTGATGGACACCTTATGCTTAAAACTGAGAGAGGGGTTGTTAACATCAACTACTGATGGACACATTATGCTTAAAACTGTGAGAGGGGTTGTTAACATCAACTATTGATGGATACCTTATGTTTAAAACTGTGAGCAGGGCTGTTAAAATAAACTATTGATGGACACCTTATGCTTAAAACTGAGAGGGGCTCTTAATATCAACTACCGATGTTCAAAACTGTCAGAGGGGATGATAACACAAACTAATGATGGACATCTTATGCTTAAAATTGTGAGAGGGGCTGCTAACACAAACTAATGATGGACACCTTATGCTTAAAATTGTGAGTGGGGATATTAACGTAAACTACTGGTAAACACCTTATGCATAAAACTGTGAAAGGGGCCGCTAACATAAACTACTGATGGACACCTTATGCTTAAAACTGTGAGAGGGGCTGCTAACACAAACTAATGATGGACACCTTATGCTTAAAACTGTGAGAGGGGATATTAACATAAACTACTGGTGAACACCTTATGCATAAAACTGTGAAAGGGGCCGCTAACATAAACTACTGATGGACCCTTTATGGATAAAACTGTGAGAGGGGCTGTTAACGTAAACTATTGATGGACACCTGATGCATAAAACTGTGAGAGGGGTTGCTAACAGAAACTATTGATGGACACCTTTTGCTTAAAACTGAGAAAGAGGCTGTAAACATAAACTACTGATGGACACCTTATGCTTAAACCTGTGAGTGGGGCTGTTTACATAAACTACTGTTGGATACCTTTTGTTTAAAACTGAGAAAGAGGCTGTAAACATAAACTACTGATGGACACCTTATGCTTAAAATTGTGAGAGGGGCTGCTAACATAAACTTCTGATGGACACTTTATTTTTAAACCCGTAAGAGGGGCTGTTAACAAACTATTGATGGACACCTTATGCTTAAAACTGAGAGGGGCTCTTAATATCAACTACCGATGGACATCTTATATTCAAAACTGTGAGAGGGGCTGTTAACATAAACTACCGCTGGATACCTTATGCTTAAAACTGAGAAAGTGGCTGTTAACATAAACTACAGATGGACACCTTATGCTTAAAACTGTGAGAGGGGCTCTTAACATAAACTACTGATGGACATCTTATGTTTCAAAATGTAAGAGAGGTTGTTACCATACACTACTGATCGTCACCTTATGCTTCACAACTGTGAGAGGGGTTGTTAACATAATCTACTGATTGTCACCTTATGTTCAAAACTGTGGGAGGGGCTGTTAACATAAACTACTGATGTACACTTTGTACACTTTATTTTTAAAACCGTGAGAGGGGCTGTCAACATAAACTACTGATGGATACCTTATGCTTACTGAGAGGGGCTGTCAACATAAGCTATTGATGGACACCTTATGCTTAAAACTGAGAGGCTGTTAACATAAACTATTAAAACTGTGAAAGGGTCTGTTAACATAAACTATTGATGGACACCTTATGCCTAAAACTGAGAGGGTCTGTTAACATCAACTATTGATGGACACCTTATGCTTAAAACTGTGAGAGGGGCTGTTAACATAAACTATTGATGGACACCTTATGCTTAAAACTGTGAGAAGGGCTGTTAAAATAAACTACTGATCGACACCGTATGATAAAAACTGTGAGAGGGGCTGCTAACACAAACTAATGATGGACACCTTATGCATAAAACTGTGAAAGGGGCCGCTAACATAAAATACTGATGGACACCTTATGTTTAAAACTGTGAGAGGGGCTGCTAAAATAAACTACTGATGGACACCTTATGCTTAAAAGTGTGAGAGGGGCTGCAAACATAGACTACTGATGGACATCTTATGTTTAAAACTGTGAAAGGGGCTGTTAACATAGACTACTGATGGACACCATAAATTTAAAATGTGAAAGGGGCTGTTAACATAACCTACTGATGGTCACCTTATGCATAAAACTGGGAAAGGGGCTGTTAACATATGATGGACACCTTCTGTTTCAAACTATGAGAGGGGACGTTAACATAAACTACTGATTGTCACCCTATGTTCAAAACTGTGAGAGGGGATGCTAACATAAACTACTGGTTGATACCATATGCTTAAAACTGTGAGAGGGCCTGTTAACATAAACTACTGATGTATATATTATGCATAAAACTGTGGGAGGGGCTGCTAACATAAATTACTGATGAACACCTTATGATTAAAACCGCTAGAGATGCTGTTAACATAAACTATTGATGGACAACTTATGCTAAAATTGTGAGAGGGCCTGTTCAAATAAACTACTGATGGACACCTTATGCATAAAACTGTGAAAGGTGCTGTTAACATAAACTACTGATAAAACACCTTACGCTTAAAACTGTGAGAGGGGTCGTTAACATATACCACTGGTGGATACATTATATGTAAAACTGTGAGAGGGGCCATTAACATAAATTTATGATGGTCATCTTATGCTTAAAACTGTGAGAGGGATAGTTAACATAAGCTACTGATGGACACTTTATGGCTAAAACTATGAGAGGGGTTGTTAACATAAATTACTGATGGACACCTTACATTTAAACTGTGAGAGGGACTGTTAACATTACTAGTCGATATTTGATGCTTAAAACTGTGAGAGTGGCTGTTAGCATAAACTACCGATGGACACCATATGCTTAAAACTGTAAGAGTGGCTGTTAACATAAACTACTGGTGGATACCTTATGCTTTAAACTGTGAGAGTGGCTGTCAGCATAAACTACTGATGAACACTTTATCTTTAAAGCTGTGAGAAGGGCTCTTAGCATAAACTACTGGTGGAAACCTTCTGCTTACAACTGTGAGAGGGGCCGTTAACATAAACTACTGATGGACACTGTATGCATAAAACTGTGCAAGGGGCTGTTAACCTAAAATACTAATGGACACCTTATGCTTAAAACTGTGGGAGCGGCTGTTAACATAAACTACTGATGGACACCTTATGTTTAAAACTGTGAGAGGGGCCTTTAACATAATCTACTGATTGTCACCTTATGTTCAAAACTGTGAGAGGGGATGTTAACATAAACTATTGATGGACACCTTATGCATAAAACTGGGAAAGGGGCTGTTAACATAAACTACTGATGGACACCTTATGCTTAAAACTGTGAAAGGGGCTGTTAACATAAACTACTGATGGACACCTTATGCTTAAAACTGTGAATGGGACTGTTAACAAACAAATGTATACCACTGGTGGATACCTTATGCTTAAAATGGTGAGAGGGGCTGTTAAAATAAAGTACTGATGGACATCTTATGTATAAAACTGTGAGAGGAGCTGCTAACATAAACTACTGCTGGATGCTTTATGCTTAAAACTGTAATGGTGGCCATTAACATAAACTACTGGTGGACACCTTATGTATAAAACTGTGAAAGGGACTGTTAACAAAAACTACTGATGGACACCTTATATTTAAAACTGTGAGAAGGGTTGTTAACATAATTTACTGATGGACAACTTATGTCTAAAACTATGAGAGGGCAATTAACATAAACTACCGATGGACACCTTATACTTACAACTGTGAGATGAGCTGTTAGCATAAACTACTGATGGGTACCTTATGCTTACAACTGTGAGATGAGATGTGAGCATAAACTATTTGTGGATACATATTGCTTAAAACTGTGAGAGGGGCTGTTAACATAAACTACTGGTGGAAACCTTATGCTTAAAACCGTGAGAGGGGCTGTTAACATAAACTACTGGTGGAAACCTTATGCTTAAAACTGTGAGAGGGGATCCGGATGTTAACATAAACTACTGGTGGAACCTTATGCTTAAAACTGTGAGAGGGGCTGTTAACATAAACCACTGGTGGACACCTTATATTAAAACTTTGAGAATGGTTGTTAACATAAACTACTGATTGTCATCTTATGTTTAAAACTGTGAGAGGGATAGTTAACATAAACTACTGATGGACACTTTATGGTTAAAACTATGAGAGGGGCTGTTAACATAAACTACTGATGGACACCTATGTTTAAAACCGTGAACGGGGCTGCTAACATAAACTACTGGTGGACACCTCATGCTTAAATCTGTGAGAGGGGCTGTTAACATAAACCACTGATGTACACCTTATGTTTAAAACTTTAAGGGGAGCTGCTATCTATCATAAAGTACTGGTCGATACCCTATGGCTAAAACTGTGAGAGGGGCTGTTTACATAAACTACTGGTGAACACCTTATGCATAAAACTGTGAGACGAGCTGATTACATAAACTGCTGATGGACACCTTATGCTTAAAACTGTGAGAGGGACTGTTAACATTTTTTTTTATTTTTGGTGTTTTAACGCCACTTTCAGCAATATTTCAGCTATATCATGGCGACTATGTATCTTCTTATGAAAATGTGACTAAAATGAAAATTTCAACAACAAAAATAGAAAAATAGTCTTGAATGTCTCTGTGAATTGAGGTGCACAACGTTAATATGTATAAATATGGTCAGTAAAGTTTCTGGGAAAACACAAAATAGGTATACTCTGCAGAAGATGACTAAGATTCAAAATATGGAAACATTAGTGAAAAATTCTTAAAAACTTCTGTAATATACCATGAATAACTTCTACGTGTATATAATATTATTTTTTTACTTTAAGGAAGTTGGACAGGTGTCATAGGAACAATAGTTGATTACACTAAATAAGTACCTCTTTTTCCTTCTCACAATTTACCATGCAATCGTATGCATCCTGGCAAAAATGGACACACGTTTGTGCATAAAATCTAACATTCACAACTGTATATTAATCTTTAAGATTATCAATTTGTTTTAATCAACCATTCTATTTCTGCATAATTCTATTAAAAGGTCACGTGATTACATACTGATCCAATAAAATGTTATTTTAAACATATTTCATTGTCCAAAAACTTGACAATATGATCAGATACAAGTATTACAACCTATAATATCTTCTCCTTTATATAAACAATATATATATAGATTTGAATAAATATACGAAAACCTACAATATTTATTAATAACAAAGACATGAATGTATGAGTGAAACAAGATTTGATATTTGCCAAATGACAGATCGAACCCATCTTTACTAACATTGGACCATATAGAACACACCTAGAGTAAAGAATAATTTAATAACTTTTGACTGAATTATTAACGCTGTAAAGGTAGGGTCTGTTAGAATTCAGTTACAAAACATATAATTCTGAAGTTATGTATTAAATATAATATTGTAACGTCTAATCCTACATTACAAATATTTATTGCATTTCATATAAATATTTTAAATAGCACATCATGGAGATGAATTTCATTATCTATTCTTAGGTCAAAATGAGGTTATCCAAATAGGAGAGAAAAAAGTATATCCCACAGTATTTTGTTCAAAATTCATCATTAATAAAACTGAATGTTGTCGATATGCAACAAAAAAGTATTGAATAACTATCAATTTTTCTGACAAATATTGTGAAACTATTATATATCACTAATATATTCTTCATTATATTTCCATATGATATATATTATATATAGTACATGTATATTCACAACTGCTACATTTAATTATATGTCTTGCACATTTTGAAAGTCATCATCTAATTGTTTTCTCATGTTACAGTTTATTATATCCTAGGTAAAATACAATCTTGAAAATTTGGTCAAAATTTAGACAAATTATTTCTGAATAGAGAACTAATTAATTAGACATGTTAATGAATAAAGAAAAGGTTGTATTTCTAATATAAAAACTTGTACAATTACTCTAATGAACCAACATTATGATAATTAAAAACAACCAACCACAAGTCAATTAACATTAAAGCATGACAACTTTTAATATAACATGTTACTATTCATCATAAGTTCAACACAGACATACAAAATAAACATAACCACAATATTAGAACACAAAGTCATACAACAAAGAGCCTGGTAATCAGTTTTCATATCAATGAACAAATTTTGTGGTAAGAACAATCTCAACCAAAATACACTATGAACCATACATGTATTATTTGTGATTTTGTAAACAGTTAGTATGTTAACATTTAACTGGTATACTGTGTCAAGAGAAATATAGAGCTCAGTGATATTAGATGTGTTGAGCAATACTGTTAATATAGGAGGAAGGTTATGCTGTGAGTGGGGATAAGTACACCTCAGTGAAATTATATCTAGTGTTGAGCTATACTGTTTTAATATAGGAGGAGGGTTATGTTGTGAGTGGGAGAAGTACACCTCAGTGAAATTATATCTAGTGTTGAGCTATACTGTTAATATAGGAGGAAGGTTATGCTGTGAGTGGGGATAAGTACACCTCAGTGAAATTATATCTAGTGTTGAGCTATACTGTTTTAATATAGGAGGAGGGTTATGTTGTGAGTGGGAGAAGTACACCTCAGTGAAATTATATCTAGTGTTGAGCTATACTGTTTTAATATAGGAGGAGGGTTATTTAGTGAGTGGGAAAAGTACACCTCAGTGAAATTATATCTATGTTGAGCTATACCGTTTTAATATAGGAGGAGGGTTATTTAGTGAGTGGGAAAAGTACACCTCAGTGAAATTATATCTAGTGTTGAGCTATACCGTTTTAATATAGGAGGAGGGTTATGTTGTGAGTGGCAGAAGTACACCTCAGTGAAATTATATCTAGTGTTGAGCTATACCGTTTTAATATAGGAGGAGGGTTATTTAGTGAGTGGGAAAAGTACATCTCAGTGAAATTATATCTAGTGTTGAGCTATACTGTTTTAATATAGGAGGAGGGTTATTTAATGAGTGGGACAAGTACATCTCAGTGAAATTATATCTAGTGTTGAGCTATACTGTTTTAATATAGGAGGAGGGTTATGCTGTGAGTGGGAAAAGTACACCTCAGTGAAATTATATCTAGTGTTGAGCTATACTGTTAATATAGGAGGAGGGTTATGCTGTGAGTGGGAAAAGTACACCTCAGTGAAATTATATCTAGTGTTGAGCTATACCATTTTAATATAGGAGGAGGGTTATTTAGTGAGTGGGAAAAGTACATCTCAGTGAAATTATATCTAGTGTTGAGCTATACTGTTTTAATATAGGAGGAGGGTTATTTAGTGAGTGGGAAAAGTACACCTCAGTGAAATTATATTTAGTGTTGAGCTATACTGTTAATATAGGAGGAGGGTTATGCTGTGAGTGGGAAAAGTACACCTCAGTGAAATTATATCTAGTGTTGAGCTATACCGTTTTAATATAGGAGGAGGATTATTTAGTGAGTGGGAAAAGTACATCTCAGTGAAATTATATCTAGTGTTGAGCTATACCATTTTAATATAGGAGAAGGGTTATTTAGTGAGTGGGAAAAGTACACCTCAGTGAAATTATATCTAGTGTTGAGCTATACTGTTTTAACATAGGAGGAGGGTTATTTGGTGAGTGGGAAAAGTACACCTCAGTGAAATTATATATAGTGTTAAGCTATACTGTTTTAACATAGGAGAAGGGTTATTTAGTGCATGTGCATGTGATGCATAATAAGGTGAGATATAGTATATAGAAAACCATAACAATCCATATATGATTCATTTCTTTTCAAAGTAGACATTCTTACCACATTACCTGTTCATAAGGACATCTGATAGTAGTGAACACACAGCAGCCAGTATATATTTTTACCATAATTAATACATATCAACTTCATCATTACATTTGTTTTTACAAAGTTAAGAAGCAATCAATTAATTCAACCCAAATGAGACAAACATTTTATAGATTTAAAAAGTAGAAATGTGATCTTCAAAGTTAAAAAAAAGAAGGTTCATAAATGGTTTTGTTATTTTGTACTCCTAGTAAAAATTGAGAAATTGTTGTAGAAATTATGCTTGCCTTTAATTAAAACATTTCATGTGTGTCAAATTTCTCATTCAAATATTGAACTTCATTTTTAACTAGAATAAATCTCAAAGGTTAAATATTTTTACAAAATATAGACCAGAGTAATAAAATATCAAACATAACTGATACATTCACAAAAATAGTTCTTAAACCAAGTGAAGATAACTATGTACATCATGTGATTTTCCCCCATTACATCTGTTGAAGTGGAGGTAGCTCTGTTCATCCTGTGTTTTACCATTACATTTGTCCAAGTGGAGGTAGCTCTGTTCATCCTATGTTTTACCATTACATCTGTCCAAGTGGAGGTAGCTCTGTTCATCCTGTGTTTTACCATTACATCTGTCCAAGTGGAGGTAGCTCTGTTCAACCTGTGTTTTACCATTACATCTGTCCAAGGGGAGATAATGCTGTTCATCCAATAAATTTATACCATTACATCTGTCCGTTCTAGATATTACATTTGCTCTGTAATATACATGTAATTGTTATCATAAAATTGATGCATTTTCTTTAAATTTCAATGCTATTTTACATCAATAACAACAACTGATCCCTCGAGTCTTCAATTGTTTATATGGTCTACAATCATACATACAGTCCTTGGGACAGTAATCATAACTATTCGACTGATTAATTGCTGACTGATTGGTGATGACTAAGTAAATAATTGCAATTGAGTTGGCCTTAAACAACAATCACTCACTCTTAAATTTCAACACAAAACGTAATAAATTTATATGACCATTTATATTTTTAACATAATTTTAATTAAAGAAATGTAAATATATACTATATGATTTGCTTTGCACGAATGGATTTCTCATAGCAATATCACGTCGGAGGCGAAACCTGAGATGTGAGATACGGTGAGAAGTCAATTTCAAGCAAAACATACCAACGATAATATGTTTATAGAGGAATTGACAATGTGACGTCAGTGACATCATTAAAACCTCACATTAAAAAACAGAGATATTATGTTGATATTATGTTGATATTATGTTAATATCATGCTAGTTGCTTGATAATAGATATCATACCGTGTCAAAGTTGTAACTATATAACCATAAACTATATAAAGGCCACTCAGGGGAACATACAACTATGAGCAGTTGCCCTTTACATACAGGTTAAAATTATATGCTCTATTCATTAATGGGAAAAATGAGGCGGCCCTTTACAGGATGTGATTTGTTATATAGAGGTGCCCTTGAAGGCATGTTTGACGGTATTTTATTCTAATTTGTTAACTACAATAATTGAACAAAAAAGTTATAATCATATGCAAAATGTTTTGACCATTTCGGTTTGGAAATTGTACTTATTAGTAAAGGAAACTAGAGTACCCAGAGAAAACCATCGACCTATTGGAAGTCACTGACAAACGTTATCAGATAATGTTGCATCAAGTACACCTTGCCATGGACGGGGTTCGAACTCACAACTTTTGTGGCGATAGGCACCGATGGCACACGACCACGACGGATCCCCCTAAAAAAATGTATATATGATTTTTTTTTAACATACATTTGTAAGAAAACCTGAAACAAAGGAAACCATAACATATTTGGGTTCTAGATGTCCTTCTTGGGAATTCTGGGTTTAAAGGCAGCAAAAAGAAGCAAAAATAGACAAACTATATATTTCGAGAAAAAAAATCCACTGTTTTATGTTATTTTAGACATGTCAACTCTATGATAATGCTATATTATATATTCATCAGAAAGTATTTTTGCTCCTCAATTTTATAGGTAATATCTATAAAAGGAATTTTTTTTCTTCTAATATCAACAATAAATACATTCTATTTAAACATGAAATGAGAAATCTAAACAAATTCTTGTAAATTTCAGGTATATTGGTATTTGAATATTTGTAAATTTCATGTATACTGGTATTTCAATATTT
This sequence comes from Bathymodiolus brooksi, assembly GCA_963680875.1. Lineage (NCBI taxonomy): Eukaryota > Metazoa > Mollusca > Bivalvia > Mytilida > Modiolidae > Bathymodiolus > Bathymodiolus brooksi. Next base: position 90,859,766 of record OY804581.1, on the reverse strand, counting down.
GTAAGATTTTCAATATTCATAATCTGCATTATCCACATTTGGGGAATAAGTTCAGATAATTTAATTTACAGATTGTTGACGATTTAAAAAAAAACCCATTGAATATTTTACTCATCTTAGATATTATATATGTATATATATATGTGGTCGAGTGGTCTAGGGCGCTGGACATAAGGCTAAGCAAATGGTTCTGCAGTGTATCAATGGTGTGGGTTCAAATCCCGTCGAGGGAAGAACAAAAAATTGACAGCTCTAAAATCTAATTCTAACACTGTTTGGTTTAATTTTCAGACGTATATATATATATATATATGTTCTATTTGAAACAAGATGTGCACAGTAACACTGATTTCCCCTAAACAAATTATAAAATTATTCTTGTAAGGTTTTAAATGTTCATTTTCTACTTTATTCACAATAGGGGTAAAAGTTTAGAAACTTTAATTTACAGATGGTTGAAGCTTTTTATTTCTATACCAACAATACTGTATGACTCAACACTATATCTAATTTCTTGATAAATAAAATGTTTCAATACAGGATTTTATTCAGATTAAATATATGCATGGTTTTTTTTCAAAAATAAAATGCTTTAATCTCCTAGATATGGAATATATTTTAGTGAATTGAGTGAACAGAATGTCATTTCTATTTTGACTATTTTTTTAAATGTTAAACATTTTTTTTCTTTTTTCTTTTGGCCATTGTATTGTCTGTCTTTTGATTTCCCACTTATGATTATCCTTTTGGTTTCTTCAAACTTTTCTTGTGTCTGTTTCATACCTTGGTTGTTTTTATGTACACACAAAGGTGAGAGGTTATTGTTGATATTGTTATCATTACTGTTCAAATCAAGAGTTGAGGGAGGGTCCCATTAACCGATTTAACCTCACTGCATGTTTGTGCCTGTCCCAAGCCAGGACCTGGATTTACAACATCATATGTCATGGTCTTTTTAGTGTTCAGTGAGTTAAGATGAGACGTGATTGTTCATTTTGTTGATATTGTTGGAATTGTTAACCATCACTGTTTAAACTATCTTTTCATAAAATCCTTTCCATTTAAATTCTAGAAACACTGATTAATTAGATTATACGACAAATTACCTTTCTTGATGAATTTTGTTTTAGTGTGGGGTCTGTTGGTTACTCTCTTATCTAAGATCTGTTTGTAAATCTATGGTGCCAGTCTGTTGATTAGCCTCTGATCTAAGATCTGTTTGTAACTCTCTGGTGCCAGGCTGTTGGTTAGCCTCTGATCTAAGATCTGTTTGTAACTCTCTGGTGCCAGGCTGTTGGTTAGCCTCTGATCTAAGATCTGTTTGTAACTCTCTGGTGCCAGGCTGTTGGTTAGCCTCTGATCTAAGATCTGTTGTCAACTCTCCTGTGACAGTCTGTTGATTAACCTCTGATCTAAGAGCTGCTGTCAACTCTCTTGTGCCAGTTTGTTGATTAGCCTATGATCTAAGATCTGTTTGTAACTCTCTGGTGCCAGGCTGTTAGTTAGCCTCTGATCTAAGATCTGTTGTCAACTCTCCTGTGATAGTCTGTTGATTAACCTCTGATCTAAGAGCTGCTGTCAACTCTCTTGTGCCAGTCTGTTGATTAGCCTCTGATCTAAGATCTGCTTGTAACTCTCTGGTGCCAGTCTGATGGTTAGCCTCTGATCTAAGATCTGTTTGTGTAATTCTCTTGTGCCAGTCTATTGGTTAGCCTCTGATCTAAGATCTGTTTGTAACTCTCTGGTACCTGTCTGTTGGTTATCCTCTGATCTGAGATCTGTTGTTAACTATCTGGTGTCAGTCGTGTTGGTTAACCTCTGATCTAATATATGCTGGTAACTCTCTTGTGTCAGTCTGTTGGTTAGCCTATGATCTACGATATATTGGTAACTCTCTTGTGTCGGTCTGCTGATTAGCCTTTGATCTAATATATGTTGTCAACTCTCTTGTGTCAGTCTGCTGATTAGCCTCTGATCTAAGATCTGTTGTTAACTCTCTTGTGCCAGTCTGTTGGTTTAGCCTCTGATCTAAGATCTGTTGTCAACGCTCTTGTGCCAGTCTGTTGATTACTCTCTGATGTAAGATATGTTGTCAACTCTCTTGTGCCAGTCTGTTAGTTAGCCTCTGATCTAAGATCTGTTGTCAAATCTCTTGTGTCAGTCTGTTGGTCTAGCCTCTGATCTAAGATCTGTTGTTAACTCTCTTGTGCCAGTTTGTTGATTAGCCTTTGATCTAAGATATGTTTGTAACTCTCTGGTGCCAGTCTGTTGGTTAGCCTCTGATCTAAGATCTGTTGTTAACTCTCTGGAGCCAGTCTGTTGGTTAGCCTCTGATCTAAGATATGTTGGGTACTTTCTTGTGCCAGTCTGGCGATTAGCCTCTGATCTAAGATATGTTGTCAACTCTCTTGTGCCAGTGTTAATAAGTCTCTGATCTAAGATATGTTTGTAACTCTCTTGTACCAGTCTGTTGGTTAGCCTCTGATCTAAGATATGTTGTCAAATCTCTTGTGTCAGTCTGTTGGTCTAGCCTCTGATCTAAGATCTTTTGTTAACTCTCTTGTGCCAGTTTGTTGATTAGCCTCTGATCTAAGATCTGTTTGTAACTCTCTGGTGCCAGTCTGTTGGTTAGCCTCTGATCTAAGATCTGTTGTCAACGCTCTTGTGCCAGTCTGTTGATTACTCTCTGATGTAAGATATGTTGTCAACTCTCTTGTGCCAGTCTGTTGGTTAGCCTCTGATCTAAGATCTGTTGTCAAATCTCTTGTGTCAGTCTGTTGGTCTAGCCTCTGATCTAAGATCTGTTGTTAACTCTCTTGTGCCAGTTTGTTGATTAGCCTTTGATCTAAGATATGTTTGTAACTCTCTGGTGCCAGTCTGTTGGTTAGCCTCTGATCTAAGATCTGTTGTTAACTCTCTGGAGCCAGTCTGTTGGTTAGCCTCTGATCTAAGATATGTTGGGTACTTTCTTGTGCCAGTCTGGCGATTAGCCTCTGATCTAAGATATGTTGGGTACTTTCTTGTGCCAGTCTGGCGATTAGCCTCTGATCTAAGATATGTTGTCAACTCTCTTGTGCCAGTGTTAATAAGTCTCTGATCTAAGATATGTTTGTAACTCTCTTGTACCAGTCTGTTGGTTAGCCTCTGATCTAAGATATGTTGTCAAATCTCTTGTGTCAGTCTGTTGGTCTAGCCTCTGATCTAAGATCTTTTGTTAACTCTCTTGTGCCAGTTTGTTGATTAGCCTATGATCTAAGATCTGTTTGTAACTCACTGGTGCCAGTCTGTTGGTTAGCCTCTCATCTAAGATCTGTTGTTAACTCTCTTGTGCCAGTCTATTGGTTAGCCTCTGATCTAAGATCTGCTTGTAACTCTCTGGTGCCAGTCTGATGGTTAGCCTCTGATCTAAGATCTGTTTGTGTAATTCTCTTGTGCCAGTCTATTGGTTAGCCTCTGATCTAAGATCTGTTTGTAACTCTCTGGTATCTGTCTGTTGGTTATCCTCTGATCTGAGATCTTTTGTTAACTCTCTGGTGCTTGTCTGTTGGTTATCCTCTGATCTGAGATCTGTTGTTAACTATCTGGTGTCAGTCGTGTTGGTTAACCTCTGATCTAATATATGCTGGTAACTCTCTTGTGCCAGTCTGTTGGTTAGCCTATGATCTACGATATATTGGTAACTCTCTTGTGTCGGTCTGCTGATTAGCCTTTGATTTAATATATGTTGTCAACTCTCTTGTGTCAGTCTGCTGAATAGCCTCTGATCTAAGATCTGTTGTTAACTCTCTTGTGCCAGTCTGTTGGTTTAGCCTCTGATCTAAGATCTGTTGTCAACTCTCTTGTGCCAGTCTGTTGATTACTCTCTGATGTAAGATATGTTGTCAACTCTCTTGTGCCAGTCTGTTGGTTAGCCTCTGATCTAAGATCTGTTGTCAAATCTCTTGTGTCAGTCTGTTGGTCTAGCTTCTGATCAAAGATCTGTTGTTAACTCTCTTGTGCCAGTTTGTTGATTAGCCTTTGATCTAAGATCTGTTGTTAACTCTCTGGAGCCAGTCTGTTGGTTAGCCTCTGATCTAAGATATGTTGGGTACTTTCTTGTGCCAGTCTGTTGGTTAGCCTCTGAACTAAGATCTGTTGTTAACTCTCTTGTGCCAATCTGTTGGTTGGACTCTGAACTAAGATCTGTTGTTAACTGTCTTGTGCCAGTCTGTTGGTTAGCCTCTGATCTAAGATCTGTTGTTAACTCTCTGGTGCCAGTCTGTTGGTTAGCCTCTGAATTAAGATCTGTTGTTAACTCTCTTGTGCCAGTCTATTGGTTAGCTTCTGATCTAAGATATGTTGTTAACTCTCTGGTGCCAGTCTGTTGGTTAGCCTCTGAACTAAGATATGTTAACTCTCTGGTGCCAGTCTGTTGGTTAACCTCTGAACTAAGATCTGTTGTTACCTCTCTTGTGCCAGTCTATTGGTTAGCCTCTGATCTAAGATCTGTTGTTAACTCTCTGGTGCCCGTCTGTTGGTTAACCTCTGAACTAAGATCTGTTGTTAACTATCTTGTGCCATTCTATTGGTTAGCCTCTGATCTAAAATATGTTGTTAACTCTCTGGTGCCAGTCTGTTGGTTAACCTCTGAACTAAGATCTGTTGTTAACTCTCTTGTGCCAGTCTATTGGTTAGCCTCTGATCTAAGATATGTTGTTAACTCTCTGGTGCCAGTCTGTTGGTTAGCCTCTGAACTAATATCTGTTAACTCTCTGGTGCCAGTCTGTTGGTTAACCTTTGAACTAAGATCTGTTGTTAACTCTCTGGTGCCAGTCTGTTGGTTAGCCTCTGAACTAAGATCTGTTAACTCTCTGGTGCCAGTCTGTTGGTTAACCTCTGAACTAAGATCTGTTGTCAACTCTCTTGTGCCAGTGTTTATAAGTCTCTGATCTAAGATATGTTTGTAACTCTCTTGTACCAGTCTGTTGGTTAGCCTCTGATCTAAGATATGTTGTCAAATCTCTTGTGTCAGTCTGTTGGTCTAGCCTCTGATCTAAGATCTGTTGTTAACTCTCTTGTGCCAGTTTGTTGATTAGCCTCTGATCTAAGATCTGTTTGTAACTCTCTGGTGCCAGTCTGTTGGTTAACCTCTGAACTAAGATCTGTTGTTAACTCTCTTGTGCCATTCTATTGGTTAGCCTCTGATCTAAGATATGTTGTTAACTCTCTGGTGCCAGTCTGTTGGTTAACCTCTGAACTAAGATCTGTTGTTAACTCTCTTGTGCCAGTCTATTGGTTAGCCTCTGATCTAAGATATGTTGTTAACTATCTGGTGCCAGTCTGGTGGTTAGCCTCTGAACTAAGATATATTGTTAACTGTCTTGTGCCAGTCTGTTGGTTAGCCTTTGAACTAAGATCTGTTGTTAATTCTCTTGTGCCAGTCTATTGGTTAGCCTCCGATCTAAGATCTGTTGTTAACTCTCTTGTGTCAATCTGTTGGTTAGCCTCTGAACTAAGATATGTTGTTAACTCTCTTGTGTCAGTCTATTAGTTAGCCTCTGAACTAAGATATGTTAACTCTCTGGTGCCAGTCTATTGGTTAGCCTCTGATCTAAGATATGTTGTTAACTCTCTGGTGCCAGTCTGTTGGTTAGCCTCTGAACTAAAATATGTTGTTAACTCTCTGGTGTATTGGTTAGCCTCTGATCTACGATATGTTGTTAAAACTCTCTGGTGCTAGTCTGTTGGTTAGCCTCTGATCTAAGATCTGTTGTTAACTCTCTGCTGCCAGTCTGTTAGTTAGCCTCTGAATTAAGATCTGTTGTTAACTCTCTTGTGCCAGTCTGTTGGTTAGCCTCTGAACTAAGACATGTTGTTAACTCTCTGGTGCCAGTCTGTTGGTTAGCCTCTGATTTAAGATATGTTGTTAACTCTCTGGTGCCAGTCTGTTGGTTAGCCTCTGAACTAAGATCTGTTGTTAACTCTCTTGTGTCAGTCTGTTGGTTAGCCTCTGAACTAAAATCTGTTGTTAACTCTCTGGTGCCAGTCTGTTGGTTAGCCTCTGAACTGAGATCTATTGTTAACTCTCTTGTGCCAGTCTGTTGGTTAGCCTCTGAACTAAGACATGTTGTTAACTCTCTGGTGCCAGTCTGTTGGTTAGCCTCTGATTTAAGATATGTTGTTAACTCTCTGGTGCCAGTCTGTTGGTTAGCCTCTGAACTAAGATCTGTTGTTAACTCTCTTGTGTCAGTCTGTTGGTTAGCCTCTGAACTAAAATCTGTTGTTAACTCTCTGGTGCCAGTCTGTTGGTTAGCCTCTGAACTGAGATCTATTGTTAACTCTCTTGTGCCAGTCTGTTGGTTAGCCTCTGATCTAAGATCTGTTGTTAACTCTCTTGTGCCAGTCTTTTGGTCTTCTCGCTTTGATATTCTCTGGTGTAATGTTTGTTGGTCTCCTCTTATGGTAATCCTCTGATATACATTATACTAGTATGTCATCTTGAACTAAGTTTCCACTGGCTGTCAAATCTATTGATTTCCTCTAATGTGCTCTTTAAAGTTCAATTAAATTCTCAATAAAAACAACCTGCATGGCCCATTGATTTGCTTTCTTAAAAAGTATATGTATGTTTTCTGTCTGTTGATTGCTAGTTGGTCTTGGTCTACTTCTTGTGTGGGCCACTTGTCTTTCATGGTATCTATGATGGTAGAAGTCTGGTCTTTCTTAGCTTTTGTTGCTGAAAAATAATGAAAAGTTATGGATAAAAATAAATACAGTAAACAAGCATACAAAATTTCAAAATGATTGATTATGTAGTTTTTTGAGATATGCTTGACCAAAGTTTCGATCAGTCATTTTTTGCAGTAATTTTGTAGACAAAAGACATTTACTGGCATATTATGACACTGTAATATTATTTTCAATAAACAATTAAAGCTGTATTTCTAAATATACCTACTAACTATTATCGTTTCTATGAGAATATAGAAAATTAATATGTTTTACTTTAAAGAAATATTCTAAAAATTACTATGAAAAAGGGATTAAAGCCACAATAGTTGTATAAGAATGGGCAGCATTTTAAATGAATAATTTTTACTATAAAATCACATAGAAGACTATTTTCCATATTATTCCTTTAAAGGCCTATATGCAATATCCGCAATACAAAAAAATGAAACCAATAAGAGATATATAATAGCAGTTATTGTTTTTAAAACTTTCAGAAAAATTTGCTTTTCACCAAGACAAAAATGGTCAAGTCTTAAGTGTCCAAAACCAATTTCTTTAAAATCATAAACTTAGATTAAAATATTGTAAAAATCTAGTAAATTATGATTATTTCAAAATAAAAAAATGAAAAAAATATCATTTTGGAGTCAGAATATACCATAAATTCTTTCATTTTTATTATTGCTCAAAATTATCAGGAAGGGGAGGTAACTCATAAAAATATTTCAATATTTGATCATTTTGCATAATTATATCATCTAATTACAGTTTCAAAGAATATTGACAATACCTTAATTTTAGATTAGTTGTTCTTTACATACAGTTTTGTATATGTACAGCAAATCTATAAATTTAATGATTAATTTTTCAAAAAATCATGTATCATCAGTACATCATTCACAAATGATAATCAATGATGAGAGCAAAAGTTGTCCCATTTGTTTATACGAAGTATTTTAATTAAGATAAATATAAATTATAATTAGTCTTCAACAAACAATTAACAAAATATTACACTATCTGTAACTTGAATTATATTACGACATGAAATTATCAAAAAAGGGAGGTAATTCATCTTTTAAATTTTTTCAGCATTTTACTTTTAGTTTTTAAATGACAATATCAAATCATCTGACCAATGCCTAAATATTAGATATGCCATATTGTATACTTTCACATATGAGGTATTAAATTATTCATCTGGTTATAAATTATTTGTTTGATATCCATTTATCATAAATGTTCAGTTTTGGTTCAATCAGTTTTATAGTTTTAAGAAAAGCACTTTACAAATGTGTGGATTGATTCATTATTAATTACTAAGGGTCCCCTCCCTCATGCATAGGTTACTGTAGCCAATTTTGGCTATCCTGTTTAGGCCCTTTGGTTTTATTGCTCCCAAAACATTAAATTATTTGGTTTTTGAATCTTTTGATTTTGAGCGTACTTGGTGGGGGTTGTTCTGGAGATGTGTTGTGCACACTAAAATTGCTATCTATATTTTAATTATATCCAACGAACAGAATTTCAGATATTATTAGGATGAGAACAAGCTCAGCAATATATAAAACCTTCACGCATATAGGAATGAAGGAAGGGATTGATCAACAACTTTTAACTGCCACTGGAAAGGTAGGACAAACAATTTAGTTTATTGTGCCTGCTACTATGTGGTCACCTCTATTAAGCAGACACTTGTATTAAAAGGTCACCTTTTTTCTTGTCCTGTCATAGAAAAAGTCATAAGATTTGAACTTCTTTTAAGAGGTCACCTGTCTTATAAAGTGACTTTTTCCTTGTCTCAAAGGTGGCCTCTTAATACATGTTTGACTGTATTTACTCTTTACTTGAATTCTAAAAAAGAGTTCTTTAACATGTAGGAAGTGTGGTATTCCACAAACACACTACCCACTATGAGCCAGTCAGTCAGGCTTTTCGTATTATGATTTGACACCCCCTTTTTTTTTTGCACATTCCTGGTTTGATTCTAAAATAATATGTTTTAATACTTTTTCATACAAACTATTTGAATTTCCCTTATGACTGCCAAAATGTTACGAGGTCTAGTTAATGTCATTGTCCCCCTGATGAGTTGGGGGGGGGGGGGGTATGGTGAAAGCTAGCTAAGGCAATGGAAAGGACTTTCAGTATAATTTGTAAATAATTGAACCTTGTAACAGAATTTGAGGCTAGTTTTATAGCAACTAGAAAATTCAGAAGTTGCTACATAATTTAATTTACAAATCATTGGATAAATAACCGGTACATATATATTATAATTTTCACTGAACTTTGCATGAAAGGGGACATGTTCGCCAGCTTTAAACACCTGTTGAATGCATAATTTTAGAATCAAACTCTGAAAAGCTTAAATGGTCTATTTATGCTCAGTCAAATCTAGTTTAAAAAAATCATTTTATTTATTTTCACATATGGTCCTATGTTAAATTATGTCATGCAGTGGCAGCCATCTTGAAATTTTGACAAATAGGAAAAATTATGACACTCTGATTATTGCTGTACAGGTTTGGGTCAATCAAGAGCTTAGTTTTTGAAATTTATTAATTTTCATGTAGGGCACTATGTCAATCATGGTGGCCATCTTTGATTTCCGATCTACACAAAAAAATATTAATTTTGTTGAGGACTATCCAAGGACGGTTTCAGCCAAGTGTTATTCCACATTATCTTGTTTTTCTATGCGAGTTATCGTTTTTGCAGGAGGATATTTTCGACTTCCACTATTATAAGTTTACTTTTCACTATAGGTTTATGAACATAATAAACAAATGTAAATACTTTTAAAAAAAAATCACTATATAAATGTAATATCAACCATGCTTTGTAAGGTAAAATACAATCACTTTTGTGTATGGGTGCAATTCCTATTGCAGAAAAGACAGGCAATGATGTCAGTGAGGTAGTGATTTGCTATATAGCAAATAATTTCTTAAAATCAAATTTAAATTGTTTTTAACAATTAGAATAATTTTTCGACAAAATAATTTAAATGAATACGGCATGCTAGGCACTCGCTGATACTGAAATTCTTTTTTGTTTTGTTTGGTTTTTGTTTGTGTCTTTAATTATAAAAATTTATTTAAAAAACAAACATCAGAGGTAAGAGCAAGTAATAATTGTTAAATTCTTACTTCAATGAAAAAAATGTTTTCTTGTTTAAAAAAAGAATAATTTACTTGTAAATGTTTATACTTAGGAAGGAGTGTTCCAGGTAACATGCATGTTGGCACATTGCCCATGAATCTCCTGAAAGACACAAACAATATAATATGCATGGACTAAAACAACAAAATGCATTTGGCTGGACAGATATTAGTGTACATGTCTCATTTATTTGTTTTTACTTCTATTTGAATGCCATGTTACCTCATTCTGACCACCAAGATATATTAATTGAAATATTGTTGAAAGTGGCATTAAACACCATAAACCAACCAACCTCTTTCTGAACCCCAAAATAATCAACTTGACCACTTCTAAACCTATTTTCAAAAAACAATTTTACAGGGTTTTTGTATACATGTATTAATGTATTATGTATACATAATTTAAATAAATAAAATAAAAAAGATTTAATCTGATTTAGCTGTATTAACTGTGTTTATGTGATGGCAAATTATAAAATCTACTCAGTATATACTAAATGAATGTAGTCAGTTTGGAAGACGGATTTTTTTTTGATTGTCCAAAAAAAAAAAGGAAACAGTTGTTCTTATCCTGTTTGAAATCCAACATCTACTTTACCATTGGTTAGCAGGGGACTTGGACAGAGGGTAGTGTGGTACACAAGACTTATTGAATTAATCTATACCCATACCTAATCTGTTTTTACTGCAAAGAAATGTTCAAACGTCCAAATGTCATGTTTTTCTGTGCACAAATGTAATGCACCAATGCATGTTATGACTTTGGTATGTGTCTCTGTTTCAAGTGATTCATAGACGCAGGTGAAATCTAAGTTATATTTTTAAACCGACGACCACTTATTTTTTCCATTGAGGTAAACAAAAATTGAATATTATATAACTTTTATTGAGTTAATTTTTTTCTTTATATAAGAAATATAAAAAATACGGGACCCATGTGGCTCAATGAGTTAGATCATTGGATCTAACAAATCATACAAGCCTATCACCAATACGGCGTGGGTTCGTGCCCAGCTTTGTAAATTACAAAAAGGGTGCACTCGACTCACAGCCACAAGTGATAAAGTTTACCAGTTGCTTGCCCATGGTCGGTGGTTCTCTCCGGCTTCCTCCACCACTAAAATTGGTCGCCATGATATAGCCGAAATATTGTTGAATGTGGCATTAAAACACACAAAAAAATTAATAATAATAATAACTAAGAACCTCAGCACTCGATTAAAGTACATCTGAAATGGTGAGTGTTTTACAGATGTATTCATTTAAATTATCCTACATATAAAAGCCAGTTTTTTTCTAGAAACATTTATCCTACTGTTTTTTATTTCAATTTCAGTTCAAGAAATTGTTTGCTATAACTAATGGATTATCCTCTCTTACTTCGTTATCTTAAACGTGATGCCCCCCTTTTTTCACCCTTTTACTGCAAAGAAATTGCATGCTCAATATGTTTAATTCAAAGTATAAAATATTGATATATATATAGTTAACACAGATAAAAAAATCCATCTTTCTTAAAGGGGCATTATCAGACAAAATCGTAAATTTTTGTTACCCATAAAAACTATCAGATATGATTGATGCCTTAATAAAACGTGTTTCAGTAACTTATAAATGTTTTGAAATGTACGTGCATTGGAGAAAAAAGGTGCAACTGCTCGTGTTTTGAGATCGATCAAGAAATGGACGCCATCTTATTAATTATCGGCATTGTTTACAGAGTTTGCCGAATCGTCATTAAATCAGTACAACAATGCACTTATTTCTTATTTTCGGTGAATCTGCTTTCAGTCGGCGTTAATTACGGACAAAGAACCATGCAAGTTTGCAGTTAATAAGCGACAAAATACAAATTATTCGTTTTTACCTGTCACTAGTAAGGTCAGTTGCATACGGAGAAAGTGAGGTCAAATTATTTGCTTGCAAAGAAATAACAAATTGATGGTAATTTTCGTTCTCAAAAGGCGAAAAGTGGTACGATAAGCTGTTTAATGTGAAACATTCACCTTTATTTCATCATTTTAAAGCTATCTACCAATTTCCAAAACGTATAATTATTTTGGTCAAAATCATAGCTAATGACTCTTTAAGACTCCAAGTTTATGTGTAAAAAATCTGTACTAGTTAATGGGAGGTAGCTCTAATTTCAATTTTTTTCTGGTCATATAAATTGGCTTTAATTCAAGGATAATTTAGTGACTATTTTTTAAATTTCAGAACTGATTAACATTTACATAGGACAGTTTGCATAAAAATAGAGGAAATGTGGAATTACATGTTATACGAGCACAGGCAAGCCTATCCACAGTGTGAGGTCTATTATTGTGGGATTTAGACAATGAAGAAAATGGTTGGGATAGTAGATTGATTGATTGATTGATTGATTGATTTTTGGTGTTTAATGCCACTTTCAGCAATATTTCAGCTATAGCATGGCAACCAGTTTTAGTGGTGGAAGAAGCCGGAGTACCGTGAGAGAACCACCGACCATGGGCAAGCAACTGTTAAACTTTATCACTTGCGGTTGCGAGTCGAGTACACCCTTTTTGTAATTTACAAAGCTGGGTGCGAACCCATGCCGTATTGGTGATAGTCTTGTATGAGTTGTTAGGTAATCCAACTACCTAACTCAATGAGCCACCCGGGCCCTTGGGATAGTAAAAAAAAATTAAAAAGCACCAAATGTAGGTACATATCTCAATAAATGTATACTCTATAAAAAGAGCTAGAGAAAAGAAGACATAAACCATAAAAAATAAATACATGTACCTCAGTTCATGTCAAAATGAGTTCTTCACCAATAAAATACAGAAGTTTCACGAAAATACTTCTTTGCTGCAATATTCCTGCTCTTAGTGCATCAAGTCTACAAAAAAAAAGAAGAAATAAAGTTATGTGTGAAACACAGAACATTAATGAAAAGACTATGAAAGGAAGAAGAAAGTAATTGTTTGACATTAATAAGCATAGAGACAAAAACTATCTACATAGTGTCAGTGTTCAATTGTATGGAATATATAATAGTCGACTGTATGTTGGAATTGGTCATACACCATTTCAGCCTGCAACTCAAGACAATTATACTGAAAATAAATAACAGTGGAACCTGTCTAATCCGACACACCAAGGGACCAGAGAAATGTGTCGGATTGTACAGGGTGTTGGAAAACTCAGGTTTTCTTTTTAGTTAACAGACATTTGCCCAAATTTAACAAGAGAAGAAATTGTGTATGTTTGATTATGTAGGATGATTTAGATAATTGGAACTACAATGTAAAGGGATTGTGTACAATGTAGATGAAAATACATTTAATATCTAATTGATACACAATTAATATATTTAAAACAATTTCATAATCTGATCAGATAATTTTTGGTTGTAGCCATACCCTTTACAAAGAAAGTGAAAACAGTTATCTGAAAATTTTTAATTATTATATTCTTGGTAAACTTACTTTAACCCTTATTAATGAGTCTCTAACCAATAAATTCAAATCATAATTTATTTGTATACACAAGCTTAGAACAATTTCATATTATATCAGATAATGGTTCTTTACAAAGAAAGTGAAAACAGTTAACTGTAAATTTTGATTATTACATATATATTCTTTGTAAACTTACTTTTAACCATTACTAATGAGCCTCTAATTACCTGCCAATCAATTAGTTAAAACTCAGATGTCAGATCGCACAGGTTCCACTGTATATAAGCTAAACACAAACTTTATTGGAAATTGACCCGACTCAGGCAGGCTACATGACGAATGTACCGATGAATACATATCCCAATGGTCAATAGGGGATGATACTTTTGTACTCAACAGAAGCTTGATTTTATTCCCATTTCTAAAGCTCATACAAATAAATATTATATTGTCAGACAATGTACATATATTATATATATACACCCGTCTTAACCAAACCCTGAATAAACCGGAATCCTGTATAAACCTAACCTAATTAAGTAAGCTGTTTTACAATAAATCACCTTTATTAATGTATTTTGCTCAGCTGTTGTGTCTTGATAATCTCTGGTCTGGGGCTGCTGGTTCCTCTCTGATGTAGTGTCTGTCGGTTTCCTCTTTTGATTTCTTATGGTTTGGTGGTCGTCTCATCTGATGGAAGCCCTCTGGGTAGGGTCTGTCTGCATCCTCCTCTGTTGGATGTGTTGGTTCTTTCTGATGGAAGCCCTCTGGGTAGGATCTGTCTGTATCCTCATTTGGATGTGTTGGTCCTCTCTGGTGGTAACCCTCTAATATAAAACATACCTGGATTACATCGTTGATTTGTTGATTGTCCTTTAATTTGGAAGAGTTTTTATCATGAGCAATGTAAATAAAATGAGTTATCTCCCTTTTTGAATAGAAGCTGCAGCCTATAAAACTAGCTTAGCACAGTCATTTTTTATTGAAGTGCCTGTAGCAAATCCAGTAGAGTGAGCAGTCAAGCATAACAGTGTGCAACAGTCCTTGCAATAGCTACTGTAACTGTTTGATTGTTGACAGATTTGTGATGGATCCAAAATTGATGGACGATAACTTAATTGACCGATTGCATCAGCCATTGATAAAAACTATTCCTCATTACCTTGATAAACTTCGGTCAATCGACCAGTCCATTAATGATATGCAACATATAATGGAATCATATATATATATATATATATTAATAATTTTAACACGAAATGTAACAAATTATGTTTTTGTTTGTTTGTTTTGATGGTGTTTCAGTTTTATCGTGGCAGTCAGTTTTACTGGTGGAGGAAACCGGAGGACCCAGAGAAAACCACTGACCTGTCGCAAGTCACTGACAAACTTTATCACATAATGTTGTACACCTTGCCCTGATCAAGATTCGAACTCACAACATCAGTGGTGATAGGCACTGACTTGCATAGGTAGTTGTAAATCCCACTACCATACGATCTAACAAATTTCTTTTTAACATAATTTTCATTACCCCTTTGGTATCTACAAACTCTCTTTTTTATAAAAAGCAAACTGGTATTACTTCTTATTTAACATTTTTGTTAATTTTCTTAAATTCTTCAGTGTTTACACAAACATTATTTGTATCAAATTATAATTCATTGGGACTTTTATCAGAACAGAACTTTAAAGTTACATTAATAAATGAAAAATTACTTAAAAAAATGATTAGCCATTCAAAACAAAGAATTTGCCATAGCATCCACATTTTTAAGAGGTAAATATAAAATGAGGAATGTTTGTAGATTTCACATACATCATTTGTACTAGGTATTAAACAAATAAGTTGTACCTATAATTCTGAAAGTAGATTGAGGGGAGATTTATTTCTATAATTTCAGCCAATCAGTAACAAGAATCTCAAATAAAAAAGTAGATATCTAATTTAGTGTACACGACACCTTTCTAGAATATCTTACCGAGGACATGCTTTTGGCCACAGTCAGATTAAATAAGAGATTTTGGAGTGGATCACACAATTATTATTTGTTCTTGTGCTTTCAGAGAAAATAATTTCTTTTGTCCAGGCTGGCTTTTATGCTTATTCTAGTTTGTTCCTCTTCTATGTAAACAACTTCATGTTGTATACATGATTGAATGATAAATATAAGTCATTTCTGGTTTTATTTTCTGTGATTAAAAGTCAGAAACAGACTGAATTGTTTCTTCAGTAAATATGTAGATATATAGATGTAGATACTGAGAAATGCTGAATGTAGTGTTTGATAGTCTCTTATGATCAGTTACATCCATATCTTTTCTTACTCAAGTTATTTCTTTATTCAAATAATTCTTATGAAAATTAGAGTTGTCTTTCTTTGTTAAAAAAATATCTCAGGGGGAGCTCACATCAGATATTGATATGAATGAATTTGTTTATGTTTATTCTATACAAAATGAGGAATTTTTACAGAGGATCTCACATTCAACAAATTATTTGTACTTTTATTTGTAGCTTCAGCTAAACAGAATAGACTAGCTAATATATAAGTATCTCAAAAAAGAATTCTCACTTACCACTGACATCTCCATGCAACTCTTTTAATCTTCTCCACCCTGCCCCTCCCCCAGTAACCCAAATGCAGCTCCTGGCATTTAGGTCGATCTCCCTTGTAAAACTACACCTGCATGGTAGTTCAACTAAGGGGATCACGACACCCCGAATATAGGACCCCAGTGTAGCTGCAGACACCTGTTCCTTCCCCACTGCCCCCTAGTCAAGGTACACAGAGCATAGTACCCAAGGGACATGGCCGCCAAATGCAACTCCTGACATTTGGTTATGCCTAAATGCACTCGGACTTGGACATTTAAGCATAGGGGGGACGTTCATAGGTGTGAACCCCAAACACACCAGGCTTAACTTTCTATGCTTTAGTTTGTCCAAGTCCAAATAGTTCCACCTACCTGTTCATGAGAGATTAGTAATTGTCAGTTCAGGGTGTCCTCTGAATAGAGGTGGTTGCATCAAAACAGGTTTCAACTGTTCCTTTGTTACATGTCCTCCAAAGAGTTCATTGTGTTTGAACATGTCCTCTAAAAAGAGGTGGTTGTTTTAAAAGAGGTCATTCCATTAGAACATGTCCTCTGGCGAGAGGCATTTGCATCACAGCAAGTTGAATCATTCTCTTGATCGAAGCAATTATCAGATCTTGTGACCTTTCAGTGCAGATAATTTTTGTGCCTATTACCACCCAGGATATACAATTTCTATCAGCTTTTCTTGTGTTTTTCTTTGCACTTTTGGTGTGGTTTATTATTGTTGTAGGTACTAATATTGTCAACCATTACCATTAACTGCCCCTCACTCAATTTCGAGTCATAGGTCAAGTTATGAAGCAGACCTATCTGTTTCTGTGGTATCCTTTATTTCAACCTCAATGGGATAAGTGTGATCAACAAATCACCAAACCTAGAATTATTTAGTGAAAGGACATCATCTATATAGTGAAACGTGAAATTAAAGGATCTGGCTATCTTCTTTTTGATTTTCATGAGAAGCCCCTGTAACCACAACCTAATTGTGCTCATCACAAACCAGGTTATGCAATTTCCATCAGTCTCTCTTGTGTATTTTGCACATTTCAAGTATGCCAGTAGTGTTGTGTGCTGTTGTGGTTATTTGTCATATAATCAAATAATTAGAATAAAAAAAAGACATCACCAATTATATTTTATTTTCAATAATCCATACATTATATACATATTATTGTTGCCATCTACTGGAAGTTGAAAAAATGTAGGCATTTCCCATACAAAGGCAATTTACATCTTTGTTACAACATACTCAGAGAGCAATAAGTCCCTCCAATCTGGTTCTATCGACCTCTAATATGGTCATGGTCATAAGCTAACTAGCAAAGCTTTAAGAAATTCCCATTTAATTCCTCCTACATTTCTTGTGTTTTCCTATATGGAGATTTGCATATCATTAGAGCATTTTTTGAAAGAGTTATTTCCCTTTTTGACATAAAAAATTACATAAAAAAGATTTGAAATGTAGGAGGAACTAAATGGGAATTCCTTAAAACTTTGCTAGCTATTACTATCAGAAAATAATGTTAACTTCAAGCTATCAGAGGAAATGACGAGTTTATTAATAACAAGGTTCAACTGTATAAAAATTATTAACACATTGATCAAGACAAAAATATTGTGCATGTGAAAAAATTCTTTGTGCAACAATCAATTACAAAAATCTAGATAACAGGTTCTACTTGTAACAACATACAAGTATTACAAAGCGATATTAACATAAAAAAATTGTTATCAAAATGGCCACAAATCTCCCATCTTGTTTTTTTTTTAAAGAAAAAAATACACTTCCTACTAAAATATCACCTTATGATCTCAAACCACATTCCATTTACAGGGTAGGGGTCGTCGTGGTCATATGGTAGTTGGATTTACTACTACATGTGCAATCTGTGGCCATCACCACTAACGTTGCGAGTTCTAACCCCATTCAGGTGTACTCGATAGTTTGTCAGTGACTTGTGACAGGTCGGTGGTTTTCTCCACCAACAGAACTGACCGCCATGATATAACTGAAATATTGTTGAAAGGGACATTCAACACCATAAAACCAAACCATCCATTTACAGATGACCAAATACAGAAAATCTTAATAAAATGTCATCAAAATGGCCACCATGCAGCCATATTGACTTTTCAAGAAAATATATTGTATGCATTAAACACTACTTCACTACAAATTATAAGCTCATGATCTCAAACCATCTTCAAGTTACAGGTGGATCATACCAAAACATCAATATGGTTGCCATTCAACCATCTTGAATTGCTCATGCATCAGCACTTTATTTTTGATCTTTTCAACAACAAAATTGTCAGGCATCACCCTTTCATATTGCACTACTTAACTACAAAAGATCAGCTTCTAATTTCAATTAGTTATAACTAAACAATGCGAAATTAAAATCATATGTTTGTTGCATCTTTATTTATTTCTTTTGAGATACACCAACATCCAACAACATTCTGTGTGAGGTCATGTCAGGTAATCTTTCTTTCACCTTTCAATCATATACAACAATTAAATATATCAACAAACAAGACAACCCTTCCCAGTGACTGAGTGTGTTGTTGGTTTTAATACATAAAGATTTGGTACACTGATTGCTGATTGGTTGGCTTAAAATGTGACACCTAACATGACACATTATTGGATGTTATTAGATATATATAGCTCAAAAAAAATTCTGAAAAGAAACCATCTAATTTTAATTGTACTACACCAGTCAATCATGAATAACTTCATTCAATGGTTACGTTTAACTTTTTTACTTCTACATCTGAACGTTGATTATATAAGCTATAAACATTTATTTACAAAAGGACTAAACATAAAACTGGATTAGTGTTGATATAAAGAAACCGCCCTTCCCAACACAAAAATACAATTCTACAGAAAAATCAAAAGCATGATTAAGAGGAATGAAATTAGAAGTGTTCCCACATATCACACTATGATGTCCGATGCAATTACAGAAGTACAATATGGGACTGTCGAGGTCGCAATTGTATGGTAGTTGGATTTACAACTACATACGCAATCAGTGTCTATCACCACTATAGTTGTGAGTTTGAATTCACTCATGGTGATGTGAACTCGATACAATATGATGTGATAAATTTTGTCAGTGACTTGCGAGAGGTCGACGGTTTTCTCCAGATCCTCCACCAATAAAACTGAATGACATGATATAACTGAAATATTGTTGAAAGTGGCATTAAACACCATAAACCCTAACCCCTCCAAAAATTATTTTAAAAAAATAATAATTTCATGATTTTTATATGTAATGCATCCTGGAAGCTTCATGCCTTTTAAAAAAAATAATACCTCAGGATAAAGGGGAATAACTCTTAATACATATTCTGACATACAATAAAAAAAAATATACATATTTGTAACAAATAAAGATATTGACCAATTAAAGAAATGTTATAAATTGGTCCCTTTACAAAATAAACTTATATCTATCTGTCTGCATTCAATCAATCATAAGTCAAAATAAGTCTAAATACAAATATCATTAATCAACTTAGATTTTGTTGCATTGAAATTCCTTCTGATTACATAGAATTCTTCTATTCTATCTGGCATTCTTCCAGGCAACAAAAAGTTATCTTCCACACTTTAGACAGTAAATGATATTGGCAATCTTCCAGACTTTAGGCAGTAAATGATATTAACAATCTTCCAGACTTTAGGCAGTAAATGATATTGGCAATCTTTCAGACTTTAGGCAGTAAATGATATTAACAATCTTCCAGACTTTAGGCAGTAAATGATATTGGCAATCTTCCAGACATTAGGCAGTAAATGAAATTGGCAATCTTCAAGACTTTAAGGATATCTGTTATCTCTATAATACAAAACAATAGCATATTTATAATCATTTATACAACATCATAATGACCTTCAATACACAATATCAGTGTGTCAGTTCATACATGTATAATAGATATTCTAATATGACGTCCTTCAAACGCTTTGGCTCCAAATCTGTGGTAAAATATGCGTATATTGGTATATCAGCTGATCGGCAATGTCATAATTTGTTTTGGCAGTTATATAAAAATAAATACCGTATTTGTCCTATTAGAATAGAAATAATTCATGGGGGCTTGAATATATATTGATTTTACCACGGGTTGGCCCTTTATGCCGATATTTTACCCTTCGCTATCGCTCAGGGTAAAATATTTGGCATAAAGGACCAACCTGTGGTAAAATCGGTATATATTCAAGCCCCCATGAATTATTTCTTAAATATACAATGCCATGGCTTAATCAGTGTTGGATACTGTTCATTTCCATTTTTTACTTCTGTTGGTCCCTACATTTCATCCATTTTATCACTTAAATAATAACGTGTGTAACCCTGCTACAATTGTGCCTGTCCTAAGGCAGAACTTGGATTTCCATCGGAATATGTGGTAGTGGTGAGAGGTATATATGTCTTTGTTTTGTTGATATAGGTGGAATTTGTGACGACCAGTTTACAATAATTCTCTTCATTAAATGTATAATACGCAACAATGAAAAATATTTATCTACCTGTCATAAAGTTTCTCTAAACAGCTTGATGTTGGAGGCAGTATATGTCTGTCATCTCATGTCTGTTATCACATAATATAAGAACTTCATACAACTGAAAAGAAATAAAATATATTAGTTTGGCTCTGTAAACCTTTAATTTATAAATATTTGCTTCATTTATTTGTATCCTGTAGTGTTTATATAATATACAAGATGACACCATAAAGTCATTTTATTTCTGATTTGCTTTCAAAGCTTGACAGAGGTGAAGATATTGCTGTTTCCATTTCTTATTTTGCATATTTGTCATAGGATGCTATTATGTATTTATAATAAAGCACATTGGTGATGTAATTGTTAGTGTGCTTGCCTCGATCGTGGGTTAGAGCCCATAAATTGGTATTTGTTGCTTCTCCACTACACATGTAGCACAAGGGAGAAAGAGACTCTGAATCAAGATCATATGTCCGAGTGACGAGACATGTCTACCGACAGAATATAGAGCTAGCAATATAAAAATCCATCTAAGCGAGTTGGCCTAGCATAAAGCCGACATCATTATCATTTCATCAAACGCAGCTTGTTATCGCCATGATATAGCTGAAATATTGCTCATTTGGCTTTCATTCTTTGTATTTAAAATACTGACATATTTTTATTTTCGTGGATTGTGATTGTCTTTCAAGGTTTGACAAGATATTTAATGTATTTCACTTCTTTGCTACTCCCAAGCTGTTTGTTACCGTCATTCAACTCAACATTATACCATTTTGGGTCATTGTTTTTACTTTGGAATTTGCCAAACCACGGTTTTGAACTATGAGAAATATGTAACCCAAACTCTAAAGATTAGAACAACATTATCAATCTCAATATATTAACAATTTAATTTATCTATTTACCTCAATCTTGAACAATATGTCCATATCAATATATGACTGTAGCAAAGCTTGAATAACTGAAAACCTTGAATAACTGAAAAATAAATTTCAATTTATAATAGTTAAAAAATAAACACTTCTTAGTAATACTAAAAAGTTGTATTGTGTAAATATTTAACATAAATATTATACTAAAAATGGTCACTGTACAAGAATATGTAATGTAGGTATTCCCAGAATTTTGATGGGTGCTAGTTTCATCAATTTGTAAGTGTAGATTCATTTTGCTTTGGTCTAGAAAGTGTCAAATTGCTGTTTAATGCAAATCTATAATGCTAAATGAGAGCTATTTTTTGTGTGTCGCTTCTCTTTTACTGGTGAAATTGATGATTTACCCACTTTCAAAAGATATGCACAAA
This sequence comes from Bathymodiolus brooksi, assembly GCA_963680875.1. Classification (NCBI taxonomy): domain Eukaryota; kingdom Metazoa; phylum Mollusca; class Bivalvia; order Mytilida; family Modiolidae; genus Bathymodiolus; species Bathymodiolus brooksi. Next base: position 90,838,028 of record OY804581.1, on the reverse strand, counting down.
ATAGTTTGCTCTCTCCGAAAGTTTCAGCGGTATTGTGGACGTTTTTTTTCCTTCATTTTTTTTTATTGAAATATAAAGTTATGAAATATAAATTACAATTGAATTTTCTACATTTTTACATTCTAATAACAAATTGATTGCTGTGCAACCGATTCAATAAAAGGTTAAGTATACAGATTATTTGAGATATAAAGTTATTTACCTTCTATATACACAAGGGCTGCCATCAGAAATATCTCATAATGTACACAACTGCAATCAGTGATTTACATCTGCTGTCAAAGATGTTCATAATTTACACAATTCCCTCCAACCAGTGAATAGTATCTGCTGTTGTTAGACATATACTGTTCATATCCTACTAATGTACAAATGTCACTCCAATCAGTGATCTAGTTACACCTGTTGTTCTCAAAGCCATCTTCAATGGTTCATATCCTTGATAAATTTAAATTAGCATCTTGCCCAGTCCATATCCTTGAAGAATGTATATCCTGTCACAAATGTATATATCTCTCCAAACATTCATTGCTCTCAAATTTAAAGCAATCAATTTTCTTGCTGAATTTAAGTCCTGTCAAAAATGTATATATCTATCTAATCAATGATCATGATCTGTTACCAATTTTTGAGACATGTTCCACCATTAATATCAAATGTATCTGTATTATATCTCTTCATAAGTGTCATATCCATAGAACTAGATTTTATATTGTTAATTTATCTGACTGAACCTGTCCAAGTCTGTCATTTGTTACAAATATGGTTTTCAAAAAATCATAAATATATTTTAAATTCACAAGTATCATAACATATCATAACAAAATAACATTCTGATAAACATGTGATATAAAATAAGTTTTTAATAGACTAATAATTTAGAAAATAAATAGAAAAATCAAACCCTTCCCCAACATAATACAAGTTACTTTGAATTGTGTTTACAATTTTTTTTTTTTTATTACAGAATCCAATGTAACATAACTAAACATCTGATATGATAACACATTAATTATTTAGATTAAATATCAAATAATTAAGGTGCTCCTTCCTCATGCATATAGACTGATAATTTAGAAAATAAATAGAAAAATCAAACCCTTCCCCAACATAATACAAGTTACTTTGAATTGTGTTTACAGTTTTTTTTTTTAATTACAGAATCCAATGTAACATAACTAAACATCTGATATGATAACACATTAATTATTTAGATTAAATATCAAATAATTAAGGTGCTCCTTCCTCATGCATATAGACTGATAATTTAGAAAATAAATAGAAAAATCAAACCCTTCCCCAACATAATACAAGTTACTTTGAATTGTGTTTAGTTTTTTTTTTTAATTACAGAATCCAATGTAACATAACTAAACATCCGATATGATAACACGCTAATTATTTAGATTAAATATCAAATAATTAAGGTGCTCCTTCCTCAGGCATAGATTACCCCTTTGGTATTTTCATTTTTTTTTTTTTTTATAGATAACTATGGTTTTATAAATACAAAGCGAGAAAGCTTACCATTAACTTACATATACAACATGGAATTATCAATTGCAGACTACTTGATTGAGGTACAATTTTGTATCCCTTTTTTATGTGAGGAAGTTAATTCCTGAACAGAATATTTCATTGTTATGGTTGAGGTACAAATTTGTACCCTAATACAGTATGTGGAAGTTTATAATTCATGTAAAGAATGGTTCACTCATGATTGAGGTATAATTTTGAAAATAGTTCCGAAATAAAAATTCAGTTCCGTTACTGAAATTTCAGAGTAATTACTGAGGTACAATTTTGTACCTATTGTTATCTTTTAGTCATAGGTAGCTTACAATTACAATACAAAATATGCCATTGTAATAACTGAGGTAGTTTCTACTCAGATCAGTGTCTGGAAGTTTACAATTCTCTTAATATTTCCCCACAACGGGGAAATATTGTTGGAGAATTGTAAACTTCCAGACACAGGCAGAGGTACAATTTTGTACCCTGTTGTGTTTGAAAAAGTTTGTAATTCCTTTAAATAACTTGAGGCTCAGGTGAGCCTGTATCGCTAACCTGACATAAATAAGCCCTCTTAAGAATGTCTGCATGCCGAATACATCTAAGTTTTACCATTCAAATCCCATGCGGTTCTATGTTAAAACTATGTCTGCTCATGGCAGCCATCTTGGATGGAGGTCATGTTCACTGGACACAATTTTGAAAGTATACTACCCAAGGACCATCCATGCCATGTATGCTTTAAATTGGCTGACTGGTTTCAGAGGAGAAGACCTTTAAACAATTTTCCCATAGGTCCTATGTTAAAACTATGCCCACTGACGGTGGCCATCTTGGACCGATATCGGGGTCACTGAACACAATTTTGGCAGTTGACCACCTAAGGACCATCGATGACATGTTTGCTATATTGGCTTACTGGTTTCAGAGGAGAAGATTTTAAAACATTTTTTCCCCATAGGGTCCTATGTTAAAACTGTCTGCTGAAGGCAGCCATCTTGGATGGAGGTCAGGTTCACCGGACACAATTTTGAAAATTGACTACCTAAGGACCATCCATGCCATGTTTGCTTTAAATTGGCTTACTGGTTTCAGAGGAAAAAAAATTTAAACATATTTCCCATAGGGTCCTATGTTAAAACTATGTCTGCTGATGGTGGCCATCTTGGATGGAGGTCTGGGTCACTGGATATAATTTTGAAAGTTGACCACCTAAGGACCATTCATACCATGTTTGTTCTAAATTGACTAACTGGTTTCAGAGGAGAAGACTTTTAAACATTTTTTTCCATAGGGTCCATGTTAAAACTAAGTCGAGTCATGGTGGCCATCTTGAATTTCCGATCGGCAAACGATTCACAAGTTTAGTACAGGACCACCCAATGATCATTCTTGCAAAGTCACAATTCAATTGGCTTGGTTTCTGACAAGAAGATTTTTAAAATTTCAGCCAATGAGAACACATTATGGACCCTGGCAGCCATGTTGAATTTCAAATCGGCACCAAAAACACAAATCTGGTAGAGGACCATCCAATGAACATTTCTGGCAAGTTTGGTTCAATTCTGTTCAGTTCTGGTTCACCGAATTTTTAAAGTTGACCATCCATGCCAGGTTTGCTTTAAGCTAGCTTACTGGGTTCTGAGAAGAAAATAGTTAAAACAATATTCACATATAGTCCTATGTTAAAACTATACCTGGAGGAGGAATGGTCTCATCATGGATCAGGATAAATTAATGAATATCACAGATCATGAAAAATCGACAAGATAATTAGACAAAACAAATACTTTATTGTAAATCAATGACACGAAATTAAAATGTACCACATGTGATTTAAGTCTGCTACAGATTAATCCAAGAAAGTTGTGGTCACTCGACACAATTTTGAAAGTTTACTACCCCATGGACCATCCATGCCATGTTTGCTTTAAATTGGCCGACTAGTTTTCAGAGGAGAAGACTTTTAAACAATTTTCCCATAGGGTCCTATGTTAAAACTATGTCCGTTGACGGTGGCTATTTTGGATCGAGATCGGGGTCACTGAACACAATTTTGGAAGTTGACCACCTAAGGACCATCAATGACATGTTTGCTATATTGACTTTCTGGTTCAGAGGAAAAAAGATTTAACACATTTTTCCCCATAGCGTCCTATGTTAAAAATATGTCTGCTGGAGGTGGCCATCTTGGATGGAGGTCAGGGTCACCAGACACAATTTTGAAAATTGACCACTTAAGGACCATTCATGCCATGTTTGCTTTAAATTGGCTTACTGGTTTCAGAGGAAAAAAATATTTAAACATTTTTCCCATAGGGTTCTATGTTAAAACTATGTTCGCTGATGGCAGCCATCTTGGATGGAGGTCGGGGTCACTACACACAATTTTGAAAGTTGACCACCTAAGGACCATTCATGCCATGTTTGCTTTAAATTGACTTATTGGTTTCAGAGTTAAAGACTTTTAAACATTTTTTCCATAGGGTCAAATCGAGTCATGGTGGCCATCTTGAATCTCCGGTCGGCAAACGATTCACAAGTTTAGTACATGACCACCCAATGATCATTCCTGCAAAGTCACAATTCAATTGGTTTAGTGGTTTCTGACAAGAAGATTTTCAAGGTTTCAACCAATCGGAACACGTTATTGGCCCTGGCAGCCATGTTGAATTTCCGATCTACACCAAAAACACAAATCTGGTAGAGGACTATCCAATGAGCATGCATGGTAAGTTTGGTTGAAATCTGTTCAGCGGTCTCAGAGAAGTATAGTTAAATGTGAAAAGCTAACGGACGTACGATGGATGCTTATCCATGACAAAAGCTCACATGTCCTATGGCCAGGTTAGCTAACTAGAACTGTGATGCCCCCCGCTTGCTATACTATGATGTTCAAACTTTGGAATACAGGTATATTAGCAAGTTACCTATGAAAAATGAACGGATATGGAGTTATGTCAAGGAGACAACATCCCATCTCCAAAATAAACTAACCAAGAACATACATCTAGGGGTCACCACAAGTACACGACCCCCCCTTTTCGTGAAAGTATAAGTTGAATTATCTCCCTTTCTAAATTTTAGACAGCAATGGTATTCCTTCATGCACATCTGCAGGTTGTGTACTACAACTGTGTAAAGTTTCATAAAAATTCAATAAGCAGTTTAGTAGGAGTTGCGCTTATAAGGTACATGCCCCCTTTTCGTGAAAGTATAAGTTGAATTATCTCCCCTTTTAAATTTTGGACAGCAACCATATTCCTTCATGCACATCTGCAGGTAGTGTACTACAAATGCGTAAAGTTTCATAAAATCCAATAAGCGGTTTAAGAGGAGTTGCACTTACAAGGTACACGGCCCCCCTTTTCGTGAAAGTATAAGTTGAATTATCTCTCCTTTTAAATTTTGGACAGCAACCATATTCCTTCATGCACATCTGCAGGTAGTGTACTACAAATGTGTAAAGTTTCATAAAAATCCAATAAGTGGCTTAGGAGGAGTTGTGCTTACACGACCCCCCTTTTCGTGAAAGTATAAGTTGAATTATCTCCCCTTCTAAATTTTAGACAGCACCGGTATTCCTTCATGCACATCTGCAGGTTGTGTACTACAACTGTGTAAAGTTTCATAAAAATCCAATAAGCGGTTTAGGAGGAGTTGCACTTACAAGGTACATGGACAGACGGACGGACAGGGTGATTCCTATATACACCCCCCCAAACTTTGTTTGCGGGGGGTATAATAATCCACTGGTATAGATCTGAAAGAGGTACAATTGTGTACCCTGTTCTGTTTTAGAAAGTTTGCAATTCCTTTAAATAATAGTCCATGGTTCTAAATCTTAAAGAAGAATTTGCGGTAGACACTACCGACAAAATTTGTGGGCGGAGCTTATCATCAAAAATCCCTGTTGATATGAACAGCATAATTTTGAAACTGTATGTCACATGACCAACCTGACCTAATGACTGATGAAGAATATTGTTTTTAATAAGACTGAAAGTTTCATAGGGAGGAACACTTGTGACCATCATTCCTGTCAAATGTTTTGCTCCAAAAGTAACTGTGAAACTATGTATCATTTAATACAGTGTAATTTAGAAAAAAACAAGATGAACTGAGCTAATGCTCACTTATGATACCCCCGCTCTTCGGCAAACAGGAAATGGGAATCTGACGGGTCAAAAAACGTTTCCACGATATGGGGTACCTATATAAAGCTTGTGACCAAATATCAGATTTCTGCCATCAATAGTTGCTGAGAAAAATACTACTAAAAATGGACCAGTTCTGTATGAGAACATTATCCACAAGTCTATTACAGACAACTTTTCACTGAATAAGGTACTATTTTGTAACCTGTGCTGTAGAAATGCTTACTCTTACCTCTTCTCTGATGGTAGGGGAACAATTTCATACTATGTTCATATCTGTCTGTCCTACTTCTGTGTAAAAAGGAGAGGCAATTTTGTCAAGTTACTATACCTACCATTTACTAACCCTCATGATTGAGGTATAAGGTTGTGTAGGCTTAAGTTACCGTTGTAGGTTTGACTCACTTTTACTGTATACAAATATTTGTCAACAGCACAGGTTACTTTACCAACCATTTATATGGACATACTCTCATTGAGGTATGAGGTTGTGTCCAGTTACCTGTTTAGGTCTGCATTTCTACCTATGTGTAACAATTCCATCATTCTTTTCTTGTTTTTGACTTCTCAGTAGATTTGTAACATAAGTAAAGCAACTTGCTAAATGTGCAGCAGGAACTACTTACCTTTGTTGGGATTCTGAGTTGACCCCTCTTGATTTAGTGGGGTTTGTGACTGTTGTCATTAACCTGTAGATTCTAAATAAATTTCTTACCCTCTACATCTGCATGTTTCAGAAGTTCGACCAATTCAGCAGGGAAGTCTATTTTTGATTGATTGATTGATTGATTGGTGTTTATCGCCAACATTAGACTTGGTTGACTGGTATGGACTATCTGTGTCACAAATGACCATAGATATGTTCCACTTGTCGTAAACACTTCCCGGTCCTTCTTTCATGACTTATCACCATTTTTGTAACTAGATTAAAACGACGGACACCACTAGTGGAGGAGGAACTGCTTACCCTTCCAGAAAACCAAGTTCATCCCAAGTTTTAAGTGGGGTTCGTGTTACTCGATCTTAATTTTTATGTGTATCAGGCCTCAAAGTGAGATTTTAATTTTGGTGGACAGCTGGCCACCAACTCCAAAAATCTGGTGGCCAAACTCAAATTTTAGTGGCCAAAGAAAAGAAAAATTGGTAGCCAAAATACATGGTAAAAAAGTAAAAACAAATATTTCGAGATCTTTTGCCTGGGTCATATTCGTACACGTCAGGCCCTTCATCACTATTCCTTTCTGCTTTTGGTTCTTGCTGTGGATTTTAAGGGTTTCTTTAAAGTCTTACAAAGCTTTAATTATAGAAATCGGAATTTCAGGCCATACTTGGAATAATTATCTTACAAAATTTACAAGTCATTAGGCTATTCTCATACACGAGCCAGGCAAAATTGGAAAGCCATGAATCCTGCAACAATCTTTTGACATTTTTTTCCGCTGTGACGTCTGCTTTTGGTTTCACTCTTACAGTTACAAGCCTTACTCGACGGACTGGAATGTACTATTTCAACATCATTAATGGGCGACGATTTTGATTGCTTACTTGCTCCTGTCAGTGTCATTATTATCGCCCTTTCTCTTTACACAGCTTGAAATTTCAACTGCTGGAACATTTTCACATGTTTACGTATGCACACAGCACATTAATACAGATCAATATCGATTTTACGCTTTAAATTACTTCAATTTCACTTTACTTTCAAGTGCAAAAATGACGATCTCTAAAATCGAATCAATGACGGAAAATTATCCAGAATTTCCGGTCGCCAACCTGAATTAACCAGATTTAAATTTTGGTTGCCAAAAAACCCCCCGAAATTTGGTAGCCCATGTGACCATTTTAGGTAGACATAATTGAGCCCTGTATATATTTTGTAGATCATTGTTTGTCCTTTTCTACATTTTCTTTTGGTCATTGTGTTGTCTGTTCTTCGATATACGGATTCTGATTGCACCATTGGCATTGGTATCTTCAGCTATATCATGATGTGAATTTTTTTTATTATTAACTTCGACACCTACAAGCCATTTAGAAATAAAACATACCTGTCTATAAAACAATCTGATTATATGCACAAATAAAAGAAACATTAAACAAATAAAACCATAAATATCATATATACTAGTGGAAAAAAGAAACTGCATTACTAAAAAATAAATTAAAGATCAATATCAAAATAAAATCTATTAATTGTGTACAGTATAATGTTGAATAATGCATTTTTCACCAAAAAATTCAGACCAATAACATTTAACGTCAATTGAATTCATTTGGTAAACGTCTTAAACACAAGACTCTTTAGACATTAACAGTCAGTAGTGTGTGTGTCCACCATTTGCATCAATGGATGCTTGGCAACGGCGACAAATTGATCTAACCAAGTTGTTGAAAAATGCTTGTGGGATATTGTTCCAAATGCGGATCAATGCCAGACCCATTTCCGCTAACGTCACTGGCTGATTTGGCAGATGGCATAACCGTCGTTCCATTTCATCCCAAACATGCTCAATGGGTGAAAGATCGGATGAAACTGCTGGCCATGGTAACAAATCAACATTTTGCTATGTCAGATAGTCATGCACTACTCACGCAACATGTGGTAGAGCATTGCTCTGCTGAAATGTGACGTTGTTGGCCTGAGCTTGGATGAACGGAATGACAAAAGGCTGAACAATTTCATCCTGATAGCGTATACCTGTCAGTTTTCCAGCGACAACAACCAATGGTGTTCTGCCATGTGCTGTTATGCATCCCCACACCATAACACTGCCTCCAAATGATTGACGTTGAATAACGCAAGTGTCTGCATATCGTTCTCCTACACGGCGGTAAACATGAGAACGGCCATCACTGCTGTCTAGGTGAAAACAGGATGTTGGCCCAATCCTATATTCTGAATCTTAAATAACGTCTACACCAGGGTTTCAGCTGGGTTGTATTATACTAAGGTCAAATGACCTAACTCATATAAATTCCTCAGGCCTTTTGTCATGAGAGGCACTTATTCAATAGGTCAATTGTGTCCTAATTTTCCTAAAACTTATAGGTCATTTAATGATATATTAAGGTGTGGTTTGATTCATTTAATGCAGCTGGAGCTTAATTTAATATTCATTTGTTTCAAACTTGCATACTTATTATGATATTTGGAATTGACAACCAGACAGGTTTTCAGAGGTCACCATCTCTTTCCAAAAAAAAAAGCTAAGCTTAAGTGAAAATAAATAGAAATTAAAATCAAATTCCCCAATGGGGAATGAGTCAAAGACTTAAGAGAAAGCTACCCTAAATAGCTTACAAAAAAGTCTACGTTGAAATAAACATTTTGTAGATTTTTTTTTTTACATTTAAATTCACAGAGAAATAACAATTTTAGCAGATCTTTTCAACCATTTGTCTTAATCAGGAAAAAGCTTGTAATATTGGTCCATTTCAAAGGTTTCAATATTTCCCAAAAACCTAAATCAAGTCCTCTATCGTATTTTACACAAAAGACCAGTTTAAATTTAGCGCCAAATTGATATCCGATAATTTCTACATGTCCGGTCCGGTGTGATTCTTGTTCTCATATTTCAAATATTGATATTTTCGTTCATGAAAGCGTTTCTGAGATTGCGACTTTAATTTTGTCAATGTCCTTGAACTTCATCGAAGCATGGAAAAACGATAAATGATACAATAAAAGAGTTTTGATCTGGCGTTTCACTTTAGTTTTAATCAAAATAAATTATGGATAAATTGGAGAATACTCGATCACGTGTACGATGCATACGTAGCATGTGTCAGTCTTTTTGGCCACTTATTTTGAAACAAACGGTCATTTTGACAGCAATGTCAAATTATTTCCCGTCATATATGCAAATGACCGATGACCGACGTCAAACGGAAACCCTGCTACACCATGTCAGCCTAGCTGCACGGTGTCTAGGCAGTATTTGACGGATTGCGGACGTTTTGGCCTGATGTTATGTTCACGAAGTCTATTGCGGACTGTTCTAGAGCTGATCGGTCGTAATCTGGGGATGCTTTTTGCAGTGAGACTTGACATCTGGAATCGATTTTGCAGATGCACCAGCCTTATGTGGTTACCTAGACGACGTGACGTTACACGTGGACGACCTGAACGTCTGTGGTCTCTAGTGTTGCCAGATTGTCTAAATCGTCTCCATAATGACAGTATAGTGTTGCGATGACAGCCACAATATATAGCGAAAACGCTATGAGCACCACTCAACTGCTAGGGGCCGCTTCACACATATATTAGAGGTATGAGTCATGCTCTTTGTTGAAGACCCTATTGTAACTGTCAAATGTAGAAGAGCAATAAAAGAGCTCTTCCTTTACTTTAATTTGTGTCTGAAGTGTAAAGTGGGCTAGCTTGATGTCCATTTACATTCATATCCTTTCTTACTAATATGTATCCTAAATGGGAGACATGAAATATTCACAAATTGAGAAGCCATGACAAAAGATATATTTTAAAAAAGTACAATATTTGTAGTAGTATCATGATATCTGCGAAACAAATTGTGCACAATATATACTGCATAAGACGGACTGAGCCGTGATCAAAACGAATTGGATGTTTATTGACAATACACTAATTCTAGATTTTAGTATATCACCCAAAAAAAAGGACCCAAGCAAACAACCAACATGCCTAGATTGGCTCATTTTATGAGAATGTCTGGTTACAGAGATTGGATGAGATACATGAAGGGTGCGAGATGTTCAGGGTTGTGATATGTGGTGTCTTTGGATTTATGAAGAGATCACAAAGAAGACAGTCAGAGAGAACAAGAATAGTCAGGACAAATACTCAACATGGCTCTCCAATACATAGTACAAGGAAAGTGTATGTCCCTGATACCTAGGAAGTAACCCTCCCCTCACCAAAATACAATACCACAACAAAAGAAGATATCACATTTTAATATTCTATTACAGAAACTATTGTTAGAGTGAGTGAGCGAGTGATTGCTTAATGCCAAATGAGCAAGCTACATTCAATGAGAATACAATGATGTCTGAACGAACCAGTCTTTGCTCTTTCTCCTAAAATGCTATTTACTTAGCGGAGAAGTAACAAATACCACTTGTTTGTGGTCTTTGGTTTGAGGCAATCTTTATTTGAACCCACAATCTACTTCACTCAAGGCAAACACACCATTATTGTAATAAAAAAGGGGCAATGGAAAATTTTGAATACATCTGCCAAAAAAAAAAAAAAGTCAAAATGGTAAATTAAACAAAAAATAAAATTTGATAGTCATTGAATATGACATTAAGGAAAACGAGAAATTTCATTGGTTCATTAATTTTGAATAGTCATCCAAATTTCTCAGTCAATCATTTCAACTACTCTTGTGCGTTAAAGAAGAATATTGGGAAGTTAAACTATTTACTTAAAAATAAGTCAATTTTTCAAAATGTTTTAACACCACCCACCCCCCTCCCTAAAAAGAAGCCAAAAGTGCTTTGGACAAAAACAACCCATTATTCCTCTCTCTATTGTTAGTAAAGTGATTGCAGGATAAGGTGATTAGGTAAGAATAGCTGAGATCATTGAACTAATTAATTTATCTATTAACCAAAGGCCACCCACCTTGCTGAACAATGAAAAATCTCTACTTCAGTCATAATCATTAAACTATAATAAATCACATGGCAGATGAAAAACCAAATAATATATTTGTGAGGAGACTGAAAGATGAACAACCAAAACATGTTTCCACAGAAACTGAACCGCACAGGTGGTGTAATGGATAGAGTGGTTGTCTTAGGTGCGGTAGATGGTACATTCAATCCCTGGTCATGTCAAAATAGACTATAAAAATAAAAATTTGTATTTGATGCTTCTTCCATAAGCATGCAGAACCACAGGATAAAGAGAAAAGATTGATTGACATGTCTAGCACTATAAAATTTCAACTAAGTGTGTTCAAATGGTCTAGTACAAGGCGGAAATCATCTCATCAAATACAACTTGTTCTTGCCATGATATTGCTGGAAAATAATCACTCGCTCTAGAAAACTTTCGTCATGATATAGCTGAAATATTGTTCATTTGGCATTGATAATAATCACTCACTCAACAAAAACTGGAGAATTGCTGGCAAATAATTACTTACTGTTCAAAATTTGTGCCATGATAGAGCTGGAAAAATGAAACTGCACGCGTAGTCGTGCTGTGATACCCCCACTCGCTCTACATAAAATTGAAGTGTAGTAAAGTATTAGATTATAGTGGAACTTAACGTTGTGTAGAGGCATAAAGGAGTGTAAAGAGTGTTGGAATCCTCCTAGGGCAGTTGGCGCAAAAATCAACCATCCTTGAAATTGGTATATGTGCATGCTCAGATCATGGCCAACCAAGATACCAAATATGAATAAAATCCAACAAAAGACAAATGACTAGTTGCGTACACAAGATGTGCAGACGGACGTATGGTCAAAGAAACATGAAAAGGGCTACAACTCTTGCAAAAATCAACCATCCGTGAAATCGGTATATTATGCACATGCTCAGATCATGGCCAACCAAGATACCAAGTATGAATAAAATGCAACAAAAGACAAATGACTAGTTGCGTACACAAGATGTGCATACGGACATATGGTCAAACAAACATGAAAAGGGCTATAACTCTCGCAAAAATCAACCATCCGTGAAATCGGTATATTATGCACATGCTCAGATCATGGCCAACCAAGATACCAAATATGAACAAAATGCGACAAAAGACTAGCTGCATACACAAGATGTGCAGACAGACGTATGGTCAAACAAACATGAAAAGGGCTATAACTCTCGCAAAAATCAACCATCTGTGAAATCGGTATAATATGCGCCTGCTCAGATCATGGCCAACCAAGATACCAAATATGAATAAAATGCGACAAAAGACTAGCTGCATACACAAGATGTGCAGACAGACGTATGGTCAAACAAACATGAAAAGGGCTATAACTCTCGCAAAAATCAACCATCTGTGAAATCGGTATAATATGCGCCTGCTCAGATCATGGCCAACCAAGATACCAAATATGAATAAAATCCAACAAAAGACAAATGACTAGTTGCGTACACAAGATGTGCAAAAGGACATATGGTCAAACAAACATGAAAAGGACTATAACTCTCGCAAAAATCGACCATCCGTGAAATCGGTAAACTATGCATATGCTCAGATCATGGCTAACCAAGATACCAAATATGAATAAAATGCAACAAAAGACAAATGACTAGTTGCGTACACAAGATGTGCGGATGGACATATGGTCAAACAAATATGAAAAGGGCTATAACTCTCACAAAAATCAACCATCCGTGAAATCGGTATAATATGCGCATGCTCAGATCATGGCCATCCAAGATACCAAATATGAATAAAATCCAACAAAAGACAAATGACTAGATACGTACACAAGGTTTAGGGAACGAACAGACGGACGGACGAACAGACAAGGGTATTCCAGTATACCCACCACTCTGCGAGTGGGGGTATCAAAATCATGCACTCTCTAAACCTTGCCATGATATAGCTGTAAAATAATCACTAATTCTACAAAACTTGTGGGGCCGTCTTGGCCATGATCGTATGGTAGTTTGATTTACTACCTATGCAATCAGTGCCTATCGCAACTGATGCGAGTTTGAATCTTGATCAGGACGAGGTGTACAACATTATGTGATAAAGTTTGTCAGTGACTTGCGACAGGTCGGTCGTTTCCTACCCCAATAAATCTGACTGCCACAATATCACTGAAATATTGTTGAAAGTCGTATGATATAGCTGGGAAATTGCTGAAATGTACGAGTTTCCAAAATAGAAAAATGAAATGTGAGGTTTGATTTGTTGCGATTTTGTTGGTTAGGGGGAAAGTTCTTCCTGAACATCAGAGACAAACACCTTCCCCATAGGCTGTATTGAAGGGTCCATTAAGGTATTGCCTCACAACCATTCTTGTTCTCTCTGACTGTCTCCTTTGTGATCTCTGCACAAATCCAAAAACACCACATTATTTCACAACCCTGAACATCTTGTATCCTTCATGTATCTCATCCAATCTCTAACCAGACATTCTCATAAAATGAGTCAATCTAGGCTCCATAGGTTGTTTGCTTGGGTCCTATTTTTTTCAGGTGATATACTAAGATCTAGAATTAGTGTATTGCCAACAAAATCCAGTAACATCCAATTCTTTTTTATCACAGCCCAGTCCATCTTATGCAGTATTTATTGTACACAATTTGTTTCACAGATATCATGATACTACTACAAATATTGTACTTCTTTAAATATATCTTTGTCATGGCTTCTCAATTTGTGAATATTTCATGTCTCCCTTCTAGGATACATATTAGTAAGAAAGGATATGAATGCAAATGGACATCAAGCTAGCCCACTTTACACTTAAGACACAAATTAAAGTAAAGGAAGAGTTCTTTTATTGCTGTTCTACATTTGACAGTCACAATAGGGTCTTCAATGATAAACATAATTCTTATCCTAAAATGAGCAAGAAACAGTATCTAGCCTGCAGTCAAGAGGTACTTTATATTTCTACTGATGTTGTAGGGTGTTTGAATTAAGAATTTCATCAGCTCATAGATTTTTTTTTTTATTTTTTTTTATTTTTTTACAGTCAGATTAAAATCAAATGATATATCGGATTTTAATTCAAGTGAACTTGGTATGATACCATGAAATCCTTAATTAAAACACCCTACAACATAGGATACATGTGACAAAAGGCCCACTCCCCTTTTGGAGGAGTTGTACCCCACAGGGGAGAAACTAGATCCTATTTCTATACCCCGGGATACTATCGGGGTTATGTTATTGAAATTTATGTTAATATCAACAATTAAAACACCTTTATTGCTCAATCCAACATTATGGGATAAAGTTTGTCTGAGACTTGCAGCAGGTCAGTGGTTTTCTCGGTTTACTCCTCCAATAAAACAGATCGTCATAGTATAACTGAAATATTGTTAAAAGTGGTAATTCCCCCCTGTTTTGACCCACTCCTTTTAAAAAAAAAGCAAATGAACAATAAATAATTAAAACCCATATATAATATGGACAATCTTTGAAACTTTTGAAGCTCTTGTGTACCTTTTAATCAACAATGCACAATTTGTAGGAAACCATTCAATGAACATTCATACCATGTTCGGTTTAACGTTTGTCGATAGCAGTGAAAACTGACGTCAGACAAATAGATCTTGTATTACGGTTGTCCGATGGGACAAGTGAAAAAATCAGAGATTCTCAAACGTGCCGGTACGACGGACATATCTATTTCCACTGGTATAAAATACTGGGTTTGTATTAAAGAGTCCTGTTTCATCTCCAATTTATCCATAATTTATTTTGATTAAAACTAAAGTGAAACGCCAGATAAAAACTCTTTTATTGATATCATTTATCGTTCATCCATGCTTTGATGAAGTTCAAGGACATTGACTAAATTAAAGTCGCAATCTCAGAAACGCTTTAATGAACGGAAATATCAATATTTCAAATATAAGAACAAGAATCACTCCGGAACGACACGTAAAAATTATCGGATATCAATTTGGCACCAAATTTAAACTTGTCTTTTGTGCAAAATACGATAGAGGACTTGATTTAGGCTTTTGGGAAATATTGAAACCTTTGAAATGGACAAATATTACAAGCTTTTTCCTGATCTGGTTGAAAAGATTCACTAAAATTTTTATTTCTCTGAATTTAAATAAAATACTTTGCTTTATTAATATCACAGGCACTTGTTTCTGGTAAAAAAAATATACCTAGATACTGGTATATATAGTATCTAGGTATATTTTTTTCTACCAGAAAAAAGGATTTATATAACACAAATATGAGTTATTACAATTTGTGTGGTATTGGATCACAACACAGTAATATTTCAAAAGGAAAAGGGGGGAGCATTTAAAAATCACTGGTATGCAAGACTCCAATCAAGGTAGACAGAAATAAAAATGTGACATTGAATATATGTCCTTAAGGTAGTAATAAATAAATAAAAAAACCCAGAACAAATCAGTTCAGGCAGCTTTAACTATTTACTAAATTTGGGCAGGTTAATGTCAGAATGTTTCGATTAATCGCAATTGACTTCTCCCAGAAGTCTCCCCACTTCTCTCTGTTGTCTCCCACTTCTACCTGTGAGCTCTCTGAAAGAAAAGTCACTTCTCCCTCTAATTTGAAAGTAGTGGGAGCCCTGGATAATTATTCTCTAGTTTTTGTAATTTCTATTAATTTTTTCGGACAACTAAAAGATTGAATCGGACAAGTACTTTTTTTAGTTAGTTGTCTGAAGGGACAAGTTGAAAAATATGTTAATGTAGAGGCCTGCCCCCCTTTTTTAAATGAACAATAAATAATTAAAATCCATATATAATATGGAAACACCCTCTTTTGAAACAACAACACAAGTTTTGTAGGAAATCATTCAATGAACATTCATACCGTGTTCGGTTTCAATTTGCCAAATAGTTTCAGAGGCGAAGATTAAAATCTAAAAATTTACAGACAATGGATGCCAAGTGACAGCAATACGTCACATAACCTTTATATCTTGATCAGAGTTGTCACACACCTAGTTGAATCTTTTCGGGGGGGTTGTACCCCTCAGTCGAGAAGCTAGATCCTATTTCTATACCCGGGGTTCCCTCGGGGGAATGGGGGATGTTCTTTAAATTTATATACACAGTTGTACGTATGTAAATATCAGCAATTAAAACACCTTTATTGCTCGATACAACATTATTGATCAAGTTTGTCAGACTTGCAACAGGTCGATGGTTTTTTTGGTATACTCCACCAATAAAACAAGATAGCCATGATATAACTGAAATATTGTTAAAAGTGGCATTAAACACCATAACTCCCCCAATTTGACCCCCCTTTTTTAAAATGAACAATAAATAACTTGGAAGAACTGTTTTAGATACCTAAAAGGTGTCTCCCCTTAATGCGGCCAGCTGTACAACAACCTATCTCGAAAGACAAAAATGTTATGGTCCAGACAAGAGAATACTATTTAAAAAACCATTATTTGACCTTCATGTCAAAGGTCAAGGTCCCAGGAAGGTCATTATGGTACACGACACACCGCCTTATGGTCATGCACCCATACCAAATATCATTGACCTATCTCAAAAGAAACCATTATTGGAACTTGAGGTCAAAGTCCAACAAAGGTCATTATGGTACACGACACACCACCTTATGGACATGCACCCATACCAAATATCATTGACCTATCTCAAAAGAAACAATTATTTGACCTTGAGGTCAAAGTACAACAAAGGTCATTATGGTATGCAACACACCACCTTATGGACATGCACCCACATACCAAATATCATTGACCTATCTCGAAAGAAACAATTATTTGACCTTGAGGTCAAAGTCCAACAAAGGTCATTATGGTATGCAACACACCACCTTATGGACATGCACCCATATACCAAATATCATTGACCTATCTCGAAAGAAACAATTATTTGACCTTGAGGTCAAATGTCAAGGTCCAAACAAAGGTCTTTATGGTACGTGACACACCTCTTATGGTCATGCACCCACATACCAAATATCATTGACCAATCTCGAAAGACAAAAAATGTTATGGCCCGAACAAGAAAATACTATTTAAAAAACAATTATTTGTCCTCGAGGTCAAAGGTCAAGATCCAACAAAGGTCATTATGGTATGCAACACATCACCTTATGGACATGCACCCACATACCAAATATCATTAACATTGTTCTATTGTAATATTGAAATGTGTCATATTCCAGCAAATATAAATTTAAGATAAATTTTATGCAAAATTTAACAAAATGTCATTATCTAACCTGCAGTCAAGAGGTACTTTTTCATTTTCATTGTTCTTTGTATCTCAAATGAATTTTTGATATAAGTTATAGGGTGGTTGTGTTTGAATTAAGAATTTCATCAGCTCATAGATTTTTTTTTTATTTTTTTTTATTTTTTTACAGTCAGATTAAAATCAAATGATATATTGGGTTTTAATCCGAGTGAACTAGGTATGATACCATGAAATCCTTAATTCAGATATCACTGTCTATTCTTAGACCATTGATGTATTTTTTAATTCTATGATTAGTACTCCAAAAAAAGTTTGGTTCCATTTATCCCAGTGGTTTCAAAGAGGTTTAATTGTGAAAGTTTACAGAGGACAACGGATGCCAAGTTGTAGCAATACTTCACATGACCATTACAACCTTCTTCATCAGAGTTGTGTACCTGATTTGTGTCACAAAACTAGATGACTCTTTTATTTTGGGGAGGGGGGGGGGGGGGGTGCAGTTGTACCCCTCAGTGGAGAAACTAGGTCTTATTTCTAATTCTATACTCTGTGGTTTACTTGGGGGTGTGTTCTTTAAATTTATATACACAGTTGTATGTATGTAAATACCAGCAATTAAAACACCTTTATTGCTCGATAAAACAAGATTGCCATGATATAACTGAAATATAGTTAAAAATGGCGTTAAACACCATATCTCCCCCAATTTGACCTCCCTTTTCTTAAACGAACAATAAATAATTAAAATCCATATATAATATGGAAACACCCTCTTTAAAACCTTTGAAACAACAACACAAGTTTTGTAGGAAATCATTCAATGAACATTCATACCATGTTCGGTTTCAATTTGCCAAATAGTTTCAGAGGCGAAGATTAAAATCTAAAAATTTACTGACAATGGATGCCAAGTGACAGCAATACGTCACATAACCTTTATATTCTTGATCAGAGTTGTTACACACCTAGTTGACTCTTTTCGGGGGGGTTGTACCCCTCAGTCAAGAAGCTAGATCCTATTTCTATACCCCGGGGTTCCCTCGGGGGGAATGGGGGATGTTCTTTAAATTTATATACACAGTTGTACGTATGTAAATATCAGCAATTAAAACACCTTTATTGCTCGATACAACATTATTGATCAGGTTTGTCAGACTTGCAACAGGTCGATGGTTTTTTTGGTATACTCCACCAATAAAACAAGATAGCCATGATATAACTGAAATATTGTTAAAAGTGGCATTAAACACCATAACTCCCCCAATTTGACCCCTCTTTTTTAAAATGAACAATAAATAACTTGGAAGAACTGTTTTAGATACCTAAAACGTGTCTCCCCTTAATGCGGCCAGCTGTACAACAACCTATCTCGAAAGACAAAAATGTTATGGTCCAGACAAGAGAATACTATTTAAAAAACCATTATTTGACCTTCATGTCAAAGGTCAAGGTCCCAGGAAGGTCATTATGGTACACGACACACCGCCTTATGGTCATGCACCCACATACCAAATATCATTGACCTATCTCGAAAGAAACAATTATTTGACCTTGAGGTCAAAGTCCAACAAAGGTCATTATGGTATGCAACACACCACCTTATGGACATGCACCCACATACCAAATATCATTGACCTATCTCGAAAGAAACAATTATTTGACCTTGAGGTCAAAGTCCAACAAAGGTCATTATGGTATGCAACACACCACCTTATGGACATGCACCCATATACCAAATATCATTGACCTATCTCGAAAGAAACAATTATTTGACCTTGAGGTCAAATGTCAAGGTCCAAACAAAGGTCTTTATGGTACGTGACACACCTCTTATGGTCATGCACCCACATACCAAATATCATTGACCAATCTCGAAAGACAAAAAATGTTATGGCCCGAACAAGAAAATACTATTTAAAAAACAATTATTTGTCCTCGAGGTCAAAGGTCAAGATCCAACAAAGGTCATTATGGTATGCAACACATCACCTTATGGACATGCACCCACATACCAAATATCATTAACATTGTTCTATTGTAATATTGAAATGTGTCATATTCCAGCAAATATAAATTTAAGATAAATTTTATGCAAAATTTAACAAAATGTCATTATCTAACCTGCAGTCAAGAGGTACTTTTTCATTTTCATTGTTCTTTGTATCTCAAATGAATTTTTGATATAAGTTATAGGGTGGTTGTGTTTGAATTAAGAATTTCATCAGCTCATAGATTTTTTTTTTATTTTTTTTTATTTTTTTACAGTCAGATTAAAATCAAATGATATATTGGGTTTTAATCCGAGTGAACTAGGTATGATACCATGAAATCCTTAATTCAGATATCGCACTGTCTATTCTTAGACCATTGATGTATTTTTTAATTCTATGATTAGTACTCCAAAAAAAGTTTGGTTCCATTTATCCCAGTGGTTTCAAAGAGGTTTAATTGTGAAAGTTTACAGAGGACAACGGATGCCAAGTTGTAGCAATACTTCACATGACCATTACAACCTTCTTCATCAGAGTTGTGTACCTGATTTGTGTCACAAAACTAGATGACTCTTTTATTTTGGGGAGGGGGGGGGGGGGGGTGCAGTTGTACCCCTCAGTGGAGAAACTAGGTCTTATTTCTAATTCTATACTCTGTGGTTTACTTGGGGGTGTGTTCTTTAAATTTATATACACAGTTGTATGTATGTAAATACCAGCAATTAAAACACCTTTATTGCTCGATAAAACAAGATTGCCATGATATAACTGAAATATAGTTAAAAATGGCGTTAAACACCATATCTCCCCCAATTTGACCTCCCTTTTCTTAAACGAACAATAAATAATTAAAATCCATATATAATATGGAAACACCCTCTTTAAAACCTTTGAAACAACAACACAAGTTTTGTAGGAAATCATTCAATGAACATTCATACCATGTTCGGTTTCAATTTGCCAAATAGTTTCAGAGGCGAAGATTAAAATCTAAAAATTTACTGACAATGGATGCCAAGTGACAGCAATACGTCACATAACCTTTATATTCTTGATCAGAGTTGTTACACACCTAGTTGACTCTTTTCGGGGGGGTTGTACCCCTCAGTCAAGAAGCTAGATCCTATTTCTATACCCCGGGGTTCCCTCGGGGGGAATGGGGGATGTTCTTTAAATTTATATACACAGTTGTACGTATGTAAATATCAGCAATTAAAACACCTTTATTGCTCGATACAACATTATTGATCAGGTTTGTCAGACTTGCAACAGGTCGATGGTTTTTTTGGTATACTCCACCAATAAAACAAGATAGCCATGATATAACTGAAATATTGTTAAAAGTGGCATTAAACACCATAACTCCCCCAATTTGACCCCTCTTTTTTAAAATGAACAATAAATAACTTGGAAGAACTGTTTTAGATACCTAAAACGTGTCTCCCCTTAATGCGGCCAGCTGTACAACAACCTATCTCGAAAGACAAAAATGTTATGGTCCAGACAAGAGAATACTATTTAAAAAACCATTATTTGACCTTCATGTCAAAGGTCAAGGTCCCAGGAAGGTCATTATGGTACACGACACACCGCCTTATGGTCATGCACCCACATACCAAATATCATTGACCTATCTCGAAAGAAACAATTATTTGACCTTGAGGTCAAAGTCCAACAAAGGTCATTATGGTATGCAACACACCACCTTATGGACATGCACCCACATACCAAATATCATTGACCTATCTCGAAAGAAACAATTATTTGACCTTGAGGTCAAAGTCCAACAAAGGTCATTATGGTATGCAACACACCACCTTATGGACATGCACCCATATACCAAATATCATTGACCTATCTCGAAAGAAACAATTATTTGACCTTGAGGTCAAATGTCAAGGTCCAAACAAAGGTCTTTATGGTACGTGACACACCTCTTATGGTCATGCACCCACATACCAAATATCATTGACCAATCTCGAAAGACAAAAAATGTTATGGCCCGAACAAGAAAATACTATTTAAAAAACAATTATTTGTCCTCGAGGTCAAAGGTCAAGATCCAACAAAGGTCATTATGGTATGCAACACATCACCTTATGGACATGCACCCACATACCAAATATCATTAACATTGTTCTATTGTAATATTGAAATGTGTCATATTCCAGCAAATATAAATTTAAGATAAATTTTATGCAAAATTTAACAAAATGTCATTATCTAACCTGCAGTCAAGAGGTACTTTTTCATTTTCATTGTTCTTTGTATCTCAAATGAATTTTTGATATAAGTTATAGGGTGGTTGTGTTTGAATTAAGAATTTCATCAGCTCATAGATTTTTTTTTTATTTTTTTTTATTTTTTTACAGTCAGATTAAAATCAAATGATATATTGGGTTTTAATCCGAGTGAACTAGGTATGATACCATGAAATCCTTAATTCAGATATCGCACTGTCTATTCTTAGACCATTGATGTATTTTTTAATTCTATGATTAGTACTCCAAAAAAAGTTTGGTTCCATTTATCCCAGTGGTTTCAAAGAGGTTTAATTGTGAAAGTTTACAGAGGACAACGGATGCCAAGTTGTAGCAATACTTCACATGACCATTACAACCTTCTTCATCAGAGTTGTGTACCTGATTTGTGTCACAAAACTAGATGACTCTTTTATTTTGGGGAGGGGGGGGGTGCAGTTGTACCCCTCAGTGGAGAAACTAGGTCTTATTTCTAATTCTATACTCTGTGGTTTACTTGGGGGTGTGTTCTTTAAATTTATATACACAGTTGTATGTATGTAAATACCAGCAATTAAAACACCTTTATTGCTCGATAAAACAAGATTGCCATGATATAACTGAAATATAGTTAAAAATGGCGTTAAACACCATATCTCCCCCAATTTGACCTCCCTTTTCTTAAACGAACAATAAATAATTAAAATCCATATATAATATGGAAACACCCTCTTTAAAACCTTTGAAACAACAACACAAGTTTTGTAGGAAATCATTCAATGAACATTCATACCATGTTCGGTTTCAATTTGCCAAATAGTTTCAGAGGCGAAGATTAAAATCTAAAAATTTACTGACAATGGATGCCAAGTGACAGCAATACGTCACATAACCTTTATATTCTTGATCAGAGTTGTTACACACCTAGTTGACTCTTTTCGGGGGGGTTGTACCCCTCAGTCAAGAAGCTAGATCCTATTTCTATACCCCAGGGTTCCCTCGGGGGGAATGGGGGATGTTCTTTAAATTTATATACACAGTTGTACGTATGTAAATATCAGCAATTAAAACACCTTTATTGCTCGATACAACATTATTGATCAGGTTTGTCAGACTTGCAACAGGTCGATGGTTTTTTTGGTATACTCCACCAATAAAACAAGATAGCCATGATATAACTGAAATATTGTTAAAAGTGGCATTAAACACCATAACTCCCCCAATTTGACCCCTCTTTTTTAAAATGAACAATAAATAACTTGGAAGAACTGTTTTAGATACCTAAAACGTGTCTCCCCTTAATGCGGCCAGCTGTACAACAACCTATCTCGAAAGACAAAAATGTTATGGTCCAGACAAGAGAATACTATTTAAAAAACCATTATTTGACCTTCATGTCAAAGGTCAAGGTCCCAGGAAGGTCATTATGGTACACGACACACCGCCTTATGGTCATGCACCCACATACCAAATATCATTGACCTATCTCGAAAGAAACAATTATTTGACCTTGAGGTCAAAGTCCAACAAAGGTCATTATGGTATGCAACACACCACCTTATGGACATGCACCCATACCAAATATTATTGACCTATCTCAAAAGAAACAATTATTTGACCTTGAGGTCAAAGTCCAACAAAGGTCATTATGGTATGCAACACACCACCTTATGGACATGCACCCATATACCAAATATCATTGACCTATCTCGAAAGAAACAATTATTTGACCTTGAGGTCAAATGTCAAGGTCCAAACAAAGGTCTTTATGGTACGTGACACACCTCTTATGGTCATGCACCCACATACCAAATATCATTGACCAATCTCGAAAGACAAAAAATGTTATGGCCCGAACAAGAAAATACTATTTAAAAAACAATTATTTGTCCTCGAGGTCAAAGGTCAAGATCCAACAAAGGTCATTATGGTATGCAACACATCACCTTATGGACATGCACCCACATACCAAATATCATTAACATTGTTCTATTGTAATATTGAAATGTGTCATATTCCAGCAAATATAAATTTAAGATAAATTTTATGCAAAATTTAACAAAATGTCATTATCTAACCTGCAGTCAAGAGGTACTTTTCATTTTCATTGTTCTTTGTATCTCAAATGAATTTTTGATATAAGTTATAGGGTGGTTGTGTTTGAATTAAGAATTTCATCAGCTCATAGATTTTTTTTTTTTTTTATTTTTTTTTTTTACAGTCAGATTAAAATCAAATGATATATTGGGTTTTAATCCGAGTGAACTAGGTATGATACCATGAAATCCTTAATTCAGATATCGCACTGTCTATTCTTAGACCATTGATGTATTTTTTAATTCTATGATTAGTACTCCAAAAAAAGTTTGGTTCCATTTATCCCAGTGGTTTCAAAGAGGTTTAATTGTGAAAGTTTACAGAGGACAACGGATGCCAAGTTGTAGCAATACTTCACATGACCATTACAACCTTCTTCATCAGAGTTGTGTACCTGATTTGTGTCACAAAACTAGATGACTCTTTTATTTTGGGGAGGGGGGGGGGGTGCAGTTGTACCCCTCAGTGGAGAAACGAGGTCTTATTTCTAATTCTATACTCTGTGGTTTACTTGGGGGTGTGTTCTTTAAATTTATATACACAGTTGTATGTATGTAAATACCAGCAATTAAAACACCTTTATTGCTCGATAAAACAAGATTGCCATGATATAACTGAAATATAGTTAAAAATGGCGTTAAACACCATATCTCCCCCAATTTGACCTCCCTTTTCTTAAACGAACAATAAATAATTAAAATCCATATATAATATGGAAACACCCTCTTTAAAACCTTTGAAACAACAACACAAGTTTTGTAGGAAATCATTCAATGAACATTCATACCATGTTCGGTTTCAATTTGCCAAATAGTTTCAGAGGCGAAGATTAAAATCTAAAAATTTACTGACAATGGATGCCAAGTGACAGCAATACGTCACATAACCTTTATATTCTTGATCAGAGTTGTTACACACCTAGTTGACTCTTTTCGGGGGGGTTGTACCCCTCAGTCAAGAAGCTAGATCCTATTTCTATACCCCGGGGTTCCCTCGGGGGGAATGGGGGATGTTCTTTAAATTTATATACACAGTTGTACGTATGTAAATATCAGCAATTAAAACACCTTTATTGCTCGATACAACATTATTGATCAGGTTTGTCAGACTTGCAACAGGTCGATGGTTTTTTTGGTATACTCCACCAATAAAACAAGATAGCCATGATATAACTGAAATATTGTTAAAAGTGGCATTAAACACCATAACTCCCCCAATTTGACCCCTCTTTTTTAAAATGAACAATAAATAACTTGGAAGAACTGTTTTAGATACCTAAAACGTGTCTCCCCTTAATGCGGCCAGCTGTACAACAACCTATCTCGAAAGACAAAAATGTTATGGTCCAGACAAGAGAATACTATTTAAAAAACCATTATTTGACCTTCATGTCAAAGGTCAAGGTCCCAGGAAGGTCATTATGGTACACGACACACCGCCTTATGGTCATGCACCCACATACCAAATATCATTGACCTATCTCGAAAGAAACAATTATTTGACCTTGAGGTCAAAGTCCAACAAAGGTCATTATGGTATGCAACACACCACCTTATGGACATGCACCCACATACCAAATATCATTGACCTATCTCGAAAGAAACAATTATTTGACCTTGAGGTCAAAGTCCAACAAAGGTCATTATGGTATGCAACACACCACCTTATGGACATGCACCCATATACCAAATATCATTGACCTATCTCGAAAGAAACAATTATTTGACCTTGAGGTCAAATGTCAAGGTCCAAACAAAGGTCTTAATGGTACGTGACACACCTCTTATGGTCATGCACCCACATACCAAATATCATTGACCAATCTCGAAAGACAAAAAATGTTATGGCCCGAACAAGAAAATACTATTTAAAAAACAATTATTTGTCCTCGAGGTCAAAGGTCAAGATCCAACAAAGGTCATTATGGTATGCAACACATCACCTTATGGACATGCACCCACATACCAAATATCATTAACATTGTTCTATTGTAATATTGAAATGTGTCATATTCCAGCAAATATAAATTTAAGATAAATTTTATGCAAAATTTAACAAAATGTCATTATCTAACCTGCAGTCAAGAGGTACTTTTCATTTTCATTGTTCTTTGTATCTCAAATGAATTTTTGATATAAGTTATAGGGTGGTTGTGTTTGAATTAAGAATTTCATCAGCTCATAGATTTTTTTTTTATTTTTTTTTATTTTTTTACAGTCAGATTAAAATCAAATGATATATTGGGTTTTAATCCGAGTGAACTAGGTATGATACCATGAAATCCTTAATTCAGATATCGCACTGTCTATTCTTAGACCATTGATGTATTTTTTAATTCTATGATTAGTACTCCAAAAAAAGTTTGGTTCCATTTATCCCAGTGGTTTCAAAGAGGTTTAATTGTGAAAGTTTACAGAGGACAACGGATGCCAAGTTGTAGCAATACTTCACATGACCATTACAACCTTCTTCATCAGAGTTGTGTACCTGATTTGTGTCACAAAACTAGATGACTCTTTTATTTTGGGGAGGGGGGGGGGGGGGTGCAGTTGTACCCCTCAGTGGAGAAACTAGGTCTTATTTCTAATTCTATACTCTGTGGTTTACTTGGGGGTGTGTTCTTTAAATTTATATACACAGTTGTATGTATGTAAATACCAGCAATTAAAACACCTTTATTGCTCGATAAAACAAGATTGCCATAATATAACTGAAATATAGTTAAAAATGGCGTTAAACACCATATCTCCCCCAATTTGACCTCCCTTTTCTTAAACGAACAATAAATAATTAAAATCCATATATAATATGGAAACACCCTCTTTAAAACCTTTGAAACAACAACACAAGTTTTGTAGGAAATCATTCAATGAACATTCATACCATGTTCGGTTTCAATTTGCCAAATAGTTTCAGAGGCGAAGATTAAAATCTAAAAATTTACTGACAATGGATGCCAAGTGACAGCAATACGTCACATAACCTTTATATTCTTGATCAGAGTTGCTACACACCTAGTTGACTCTTTTCGGGGGGGTTGTACCCCTCAGTCAAGAAGCTAGATCCTATTTCTATACCCCGGGGTTCCCTCGGGGGGAATGGGGGATGTTCTTTAAATTTATATACACAGTTGTACGTATGTAAATATCAGCAATTAAAACACCTTTATTGCTCGATACAACATTATTGATCAGGTTTGTCAGACTTGCAACAGGTCGATGGTTTTTTTGGTATACTCCACCAATAAAACAAGATAGCCATGATATAACTGAAATATTGTTAAAAGTGGCATTAAACACCATAACTCCCCCAATTTGACCCCTCTTTTTTAAAATGAACAATAAATAACTTGGAAGAACTGTTTTAGATACCTAAAACGTGTCTCCCCTTAATGCGGCCAGCTGTACAACAACCTATCTCGAAAGACAAAAATGTTATGGTCCAGACAAGAGAATACTATTTAAAAAACCATTATTTGACCTTCATGTCAAAGGTCAAGGTCCCAGGAAGGTCATTATGGTACACGACACACCGCCTTATGGTCATGCACCCACATACCAAATATCATTGACCTATCTCGAAAGAAACAATTATTTGACCTTGAGGTCAAAGTCCAACAAAGGTCATTATGGTATGCAACACACCACCTTATGGACATGCACCCATACCAAATATTATTGACCTATCTCAAAAGAAACAATTATTTGACCTTGAGGTCAAAGTCCAACAAAGGTCATTATGGTATGCAACACACCACCTTATGGACATGCACCCATATACCAAATATCATTGACCTATCTCGAAAGAAACAATTATTTGACCTTGAGGTCAAATGTCAAGGTCCAAACAAAGGTCTTTATGGTACGTGACACACCTCTTATGGTCATGCACCCACATACCAAATATCATTGACCAATCTCGAAAGACAAAAAATGTTATGGCCCGAACAAGAAAATACTATTTAAAAAACAATTATTTGTCCTCGAGGTCAAAGGTCAAGATCCAACAAAGGTCATTATGGTATGCAACACATCACCTTATGGACATGCACCCACATACCAAATATCATTAACATTGTTCTATTGTAATATTGAAATGTGTCATATTCCAGCAAATATAAATTTAAGATAAATTTTATGCAAAATTTAACAAAATGTCATTATCTAACCTGCAGTCAAGAGGTACTTTTCATTTTCATTGTTCTTTGTATCTCAAATGAATTTTTGATATAAGTTATAGGGTGGTTGTGTTTGAATTAAGAATTTCATCAGATCATAGATTTTTTTTTTATTTTTTTTTATTTTTTTAGTCAGATTAAAATCAAATGATATATTGGGTTTTAATCCGAGTGAACTAGGTATGATACCATGAAATCCTTAATTCAGATATCGCACTGTCTATTCTTAGACCATTGATGTATTTTTTAATTCTATGATTAGTACTCCAAAAAAAGTTTGGTTCCATTTATCCCAGTGGTTTCAAAGAGGTTTAATTGTGAAAGTTTACAGAGGACAACGGATGCCAAGTTGTAGCAATACTTCACATGACCATTACAACCTTCTTCATCAGAGTTGTGTACCTGATTTGTGTCACAAAACTAGATGACTCTTTTATTTTGGGGAGGTGCAGTTGTACCCCTCAGTGGAGAAACGAGGTCTTATTTCTAATTCTATACTCTGTGGTTTACTTGGGGGTGTGTTCTTTAAATTTATATACACAGTTGTATGTATGTAAATACCAGCAATTAAAACACCTTTATTGCTCGATAAAACAAGATTGCCATGATATAACTGAAATATAGTTAAAAATGGCGTTAAACACCATATCTCCCCCAATTTGACCTCCCTTTTCTTAAACGAACAATAAATAATTAAAATCCATATATAATATGGAAACACCCTCTTTAAAACCTTTGAAACAACAACACAAGTTTTGTAGGAAATCATTCAATGAACATTCATACCATGTTCGGTTTCAATTTGCCAAATAGTTTCAGAGGCGAAGATTAAAATCTAAAAATTTACTGACAATGGATGCCAAGTGACAGCAATACGTCACATAACCTTTATATTCTTGATCAGAGTTGTTACACACCTAGTTGACTCTTTTCGGGGGGGTTGTACCCCTCAGTCAAGAAGCTAGATCCTATTTCTATACCCCGGGGGGAATGGGGGATGTTCTTTAAATTTATATACACAGTTGTACGTATGTAAATATCAGCAATTAAAACACCTTTATTGCTCGATACAACATTATTGATCAGGTTTGTCAGACTTGCAACAGGTCGATGGTTTTTTTGGTATACTCCACCAATAAAACAAGATAGCCATGATATAACTGAAATATTGTTAAAAGTGGCATTAAACACCATAACTCCCCCAATTTGACCCCTCTTTTTTAAAATGAACAATAAATAACTTGGAAGAACTGTTTTAGATACCTAAAACGTGTCTCCCCTTAATGCGGCCAGCTGTACAACAACCTATCTCGAAAGACAAAAATGTTATGGTCCAGACAAGAGAATACTATTTAAAAAACCATTATTTGACCTTCATGTCAAAGGTCAAGGTCCCAGGAAGGTCATTATGGTACACGACACACCGCCTTATGGTCATGCACCCACATACCAAATATCATTGACCTATCTCGAAAGAAACAATTATTTGACCTTGAGGTCAAAGTCCAACAAAGGTCATTATGGTATGCAACACACCACCTTATGGACATGCACCCACATACCAAATATCATTGACCTATCTCGAAAGAAACAATTATTTGACCTTGAGGTCAAAGTCCAACAAAGGTCATTATGGTATGCAACACACCACCTTATGGACATGCACCCATATACCAAATATCATTGACCTATCTCGAAAGAAACAATTATTTGACCTTGAGGTCAAATGTCAAGGTCCAAACAAAGGTCTTTATGGTACGTGACACACCTCTTATGGTCATGCACCCACATACCAAATATCATTGACCAATCTCGAAAGACAAAAAATGTTATGGCCCGAACAAGAAAATACTATTTAAAAAACAATTATTTGTCCTCGAGGTCAAAGGTCAAGATCCAACAAAGGTCATTATGGTATGCAACACATCACCTTATGGACATGCACCCACATACCAAATATCATTAACATTGTTCTATTGTAATATTGAAATGTGTCATATTCCAGCAAATATAAATTTAAGATAAATTTTATGCAAAATTTAACAAAATGTCATTATCTAACCTGCAGTCAAGAGGTACTTTTTCATTTTCATTGTTCTTTGTATCTCAAATGAATTTTTGATATAAGTTATAGGGTGGTTGTGTTTGAATTAAGAATTTCATCAGCTCATAGATTTTTTTTTGATTTTTTTTTATTTTTTTACAGTCAGATTAAAATCAAATGATATATTGGGTTTTAATCCGAGTGAACTAGGTATGATACCATGAAATCCTTAATTCAGATATCGCACTGTCTATTCTTAGACCATTGATGTATTTTTTAATTCTATGATTAGTACTCCAAAAAAAGTTTGGTTCCATTTATCCCAGTGGTTTCAAAGAGGTTTAATTGTGAAAGTTTACAGAGGACAACGGATGCCAAGTTGTAGCAATACTTCACATGACCATTACAACCTTCTTCATCAGAGTTGTGTACCTGATTTGTGTCACAAAACTAGATGACTCTTTTATTTTGGGGAGGGGGGGGGTGCAGTTGTACCCCTCAGTGGAGAAACTAGGTCTTATTTCTAATTCTATACTCTGTGGTTTACTTGGGGGTGTGTTCTTTAAATTTATATACACAGTTGTATGTATGTAAATACCAGCAATTAAAACACCTTTATTGCTCGATAAAACAAGATTGCCATGATATAACTGAAATATAGTTAAAAATGGCGTTAAACACCATATCTCCCCCAATTTGACCTCCCTTTTCTTAAACGAACAATAAATAATTAAAATCCATATATAATATGGAAACACCCTCTTTAAAACCTTTGAAACAACAACACAAGTTTTGTAGGAAATCATTCAATGAACATTCATACCATGTTCGGTTTCAATTTGCCAAATAGTTTCAGAGGCGAAGATTAAAATCTAAAAATTTACTGACAATGGATGCCAAGTGACAGCAATACGTCACATAACCTTTATATTCTTGATCAGAGTTGTTACACACCTAGTTGACTCTTTTCGGGGGGGTTGTACCCCTCAGTCAAGAAGCTAGATCCTATTTCTATACCCCGGGGGGAATGGGGGATGTTCTTTAAATTTATATACACAGTTGTACGTATGTAAATATCAGCAATTAAAACACCTTTATTGCTCGATACAACATTATTGATCAGGTTTGTCAGACTTGCAACAGGTCGATGGTTTTTTTGGTATACTCCACCAATAAAACAAGATAGCCATGATATAACTGAAATATTGTTAAAAGTGGCATTAAACACCATAACTCCCCCAATTTGACCCCTCTTTTTTAAAATGAACAATAAATAACTTGGAAGAACTGTTTTAGATACCTAAAACGTGTCTCCCCTTAATGCGGCCAGCTGTACAACAACCTATCTCGAAAGACAAAAATGTTATGGTCCAGACAAGAGAATACTATTTAAAAAACCATTATTTGACCTTCATGTCAAAGGTCAAGGTCCCAGGAAGGTCATTATGGTACACGACACACCGCCTTATGGTCATGCACCCACATACCAAATATCATTGACCTATCTCGAAAGAAACAATTATTTGACCTTGAGGTCAAAGTCCAACAAAGGTCATTATGGTATGCAACACACCACCTTATGGACATGCACCCACATACCAAATATCATTGACCTATCTCGAAAGAAACAATTATTTGACCTTGAGGTCAAAGTCCAACAAAGGTCATTATGGTATGCAACACACCACCTTATGGACATGCACCCATATACCAAATATCATTGACCTATCTCGAAAGAAACAATTATTTGACCTTGAGGTCAAATGTCAAGGTCCAAACAAAGGTCTTTATGGTACGTGACACACCTCTTATGGTCATGCACCCACATACCAAATATCATTGACCAATCTCGAAAGACAAAAAATGTTATGGCCCGAACAAGAAAATACTATTTAAAAAACAATTATTTGTCCTCGAGGTCAAAGGTCAAGATCCAACAAAGGTCATTATGGTATGCAACACATCACCTTATGGACATGCACCCACATACCAAATATCATTAACATTGTTCTATTGTAATATTGAAATGTGTCATATTCCAGCAAATATAAATTTAAGATAAATTTTATGCAAAATTTAACAAAATGTCATTATCTAACCTGCAGTCAAGAGGTACTTTTCATTTTCATTGTTCTTTGTATCTCAAATGAATTTTTGATATAAGTTATAGGGTGGTTGTGTTTGAATTAAGAATTTCATCAGATCATAGATTTTTTTTTTATTTTTTTTTATTTTTTTAGTCAGATTAAAATCAAATGATATATTGGGTTTTAATCCGAGTGAACTAGGTATGATACCATGAAATCCTTAATTCAGATATCGCACTGTCTATTCTTAGACCATTGATGTATTTTTTAATTCTATGATTAGTACTCCAAAAAAAGTTTGGTTCCATTTATCCCAGTGGTTTCAAAGAGGTTTAATTGTGAAAGTTTACAGAGGACAACGGATGCCAAGTTGTAGCAATACTTCACATGACCATTACAACCTTCTTCATCAGAGTTGTGTACCTGATTTGTGTCACAAAACTAGATGACTCTTTTATTTTGGGGAGGTGCAGTTGTACCCCTCAGTGGAGAAACGAGGTCTTATTTCTAATTCTATACTCTGTGGTTTACTTGGGGGTGTGTTCTTTAAATTTATATACACAGTTGTATGTATGTAAATACCAGCAATTAAAACACCTTTATTGCTCGATAAAACAAGATTGCCATGATATAACTGAAATATAGTTAAAAATGGCGTTAAACACCATATCTCCCCCAATTTGACCTCCCTTTTCTTAAACGAACAATAAATAATTAAAATCCATATATAATATGGAAACACCCTCTTTAAAACCTTTGAAACAACAACACAAGTTTTGTAGGAAATCATTCAATGAACATTCATACCATGTTCGGTTTCAATTTGCCAAATAGTTTCAGAGGCGAAGATTAAAATCTAAAAATTTACTGACAATGGATGCCAAGTGACAGCAATACGTCACATAACCTTTATATTCTTGATCAGAGTTGTTACACACCTAGTTGACTCTTTTCGGGGGGGTTGTACCCCTCAGTCAAGAAGCTAGATCCTATTTCTATACCCCGGGGGGAATGGGGGATGTTCTTTAAATTTATATACACAGTTGTACGTATGTAAATATCAGCAATTAAAACACCTTTATTGCTCGATACAACATTATTGATCAGGTTTGTCAGACTTGCAACAGGTCGATGGTTTTTTTGGTATACTCCACCAATAAAACAAGATAGCCATGATATAACTGAAATATTGTTAAAAGTGGCATTAAACACCATAACTCCCCCAATTTGACCCCTCTTTTTTAAAATGAACAATAAATAACTTGGAAGAACTGTTTTAGATACCTAAAACGTGTCTCCCCTTAATGCGGCCAGCTGTACAACAACCTATCTCGAAAGACAAAAATGTTATGGTCCAGACAAGAGAATACTATTTAAAAAACCATTATTTGACCTTCATGTCAAAGGTCAAGGTCCCAGGAAGGTCATTATGGTACACGACACACCGCCTTATGGTCATGCACCCACATACCAAATATCATTGACCTATCTCGAAAGAAACAATTATTTGACCTTGAGGTCAAAGTCCAACAAAGGTCATTATGGTATGCAACACACCACCTTATGGACATGCACCCACATACCAAATATCATTGACCTATCTCGAAAGAAACAATTATTTGACCTTGAGGTCAAAGTCCAACAAAGGTCATTATGGTATGCAACACACCACCTTATGGACATGCACCCATATACCAAATATCATTGACCTATCTCGAAAGAAACAATTATTTGACCTTGAGGTCAAATGTCAAGGTCCAAACAAAGGTCTTTATGGTACGTGACACACCTCTTATGGTCATGCACCCACATACCAAATATCATTGACCAATCTCGAAAGACAAAAAATGTTATGGCCCGAACAAGAAAATACTATTTAAAAAACAATTATTTGTCCTCGAGGTCAAAGGTCAAGATCCAACAAAGGTCATTATGGTATGCAACACATCACCTTATGGACATGCACCCACATACCAAATATCATTAACATTGTTCTATTGTAATATTGAAATGTGTCATATTCCAGCAAATATAAATTTAAGATAAATTTTATGCAAAATTTAACAAAATGTCATTATCTAACCTGCAGTCAAGAGGTACTTTTTCATTTTCATTGTTCTTTGTATCTCAAATGAATTTTTGATATAAGTTATAGGGTGGTTGTGTTTGAATTAAGAATTTCATCAGCTCATAGATTTTTTTTTTATTTTTTTTTATTTTTTTACAGTCAGATTAAAATCAAATGATATATTGGGTTTTAATCCGAGTGAACTAGGTATGATACCATGAAATCCTTAATTCAGATATCGCACTGTCTATTCTTAGACCATTGATGTATTTTTTAATTCTATGATTAGTACTCCAAAAAAAGTTTGGTTCCATTTATCCCAGTGGTTTCAAAGAGGTTTAATTGTGAAAGTTTACAGAGGACAACGGATGCCAAGTTGTAGCAATACTTCACATGACCATTACAACCTTCTTCATCAGAGTTGTGTACCTGATTTGTGTCACAAAACTAGATGACTCTTTTATTTTGGGGAGGGGGGGGGTGCAGTTGTACCCCTCAGTGGAGAAACTAGGTCTTATTTCTAATTCTATACTCTGTGGTTTACTTGGGGGTGTGTTCTTTAAATTTATATACACAGTTGTATGTATGTAAATACCAGCAATTAAAACACCTTTATTGCTCGATAAAACAAGATTGCCATGATATAACTGAAATATAGTTAAAAATGGCGTTAAACACCATATCTCCCCCAATTTGACCTCCCTTTTCTTAAACGAACAATAAATAATTAAAATCCATATATAATATGGAAACACCCTCTTTAAAACCTTTGAAACAACAACACAAGTTTTGTAGGAAATCATTCAATGAACATTCATACCATGTTCGGTTTCAATTTGCCAAATAGTTTCAGAGGCGAAGATTAAAATCTAAAAATTTACTGACAATGGATGCCAAGTGACAGCAATACGTCACATAACCTTTATATTCTTGATCAGAGTTGTTACACACCTAGTTGACTCTTTTCGGGGGGGTTGCACCCCTCAGTCAAGAAGCTAGATCCTATTTCTATACCCCAGGGTTCCCTCGGGGGGAATGGGGGATGTTCTTTAAATTTATATACACAGTTGTACGTATGTAAATATCAGCAATTAAAACACCTTTATTGCTCGATACAACATTATTGATCAGGTTTGTCAGACTTGCAACAGGTCGATGGTTTTTTTGGTATACTCCACCAATAAAACAAGATAGCCATGATATAACTGAAATATTGTTAAAAGTGGCATTAAACACCATAACTCCCCCAATTTGACCCCTCTTTTATAAAATGAACAATAAATAACTTGGAAGAACTGTTTTAGATACCTAAAACGTGTCTCCCCTTAATGCGGCCAGCTGTACAACAACCTATCTCGAAAGACAAAAATGTTATGGTCCAGACAAGAGAATACTATTTAAAAAACCATTATTTGACCTTCATGTCAAAGGTCAAGGTCCCAGGAAGGTCATTATGGTACACGACACACCGCCTTATGGTCATGCACCCACATACCAAATATCATTGACCTATCTCGAAAGAAACAATTATTTGACCTTGAGGTCAAAGTCCAACAAAGGTCATTATGGTATGCAACACACCACCTTATGGACATGCACCCATACCAAATATTATTGACCTATCTCAAAAGAAACAATTATTTGACCTTGAGGTCAAAGTCCAACAAAGGTCATTATGGTATGCAACACACCACCTTATGGACATGCACCCATATACCAAATATCATTGACCTATCTCGAAAGAAACAATTATTTGACCTTGAGGTCAAATGTCAAGGTCCAAACAAAGGTCTTTATGGTACGTGACACACCTCTTATGGTCATGCACCCACATACCAAATATCATTGACCAATCTCGAAAGACAAAAAATGTTATGGCCCGAACAAGAAAATACTATTTAAAAAACAATTATTTGTCCTCGAGGTCAAAGGTCAAGATCCAACAAAGGTCATTATGGTATGCAACACATCACCTTATGGACATGCACCCACATACCAAATATCATTAACATTGTTCTATTGTAATATTGAAATGTGTCATATTCCAGCAAATATAAATTTAAGATAAATTTTATGCAAAATTTAACAAAATGTCATTATCTAACCTGCAGTCAAGAGGTACTTTTCATTTTCATTGTTCTTTGTATCTCAAATGAATTTTTGATATAAGTTATAGGGTGGTTGTGTTTGAATTAAGAATTTCATCAGCTCATAGATTTTTTTTTTTTTTTATTTTATTTTTTTACAGTCAGATTAAAATCAAATGATATATTGGGTTTTAATCCGAGTGAACTAGGTATGATACCATGAAATCCTTAATTCAGATATCGCACTGTCTATTCTTAGACCATTGATGTATTTTTTAATTCTATGATTAGTACTCCAAAAAAAGTTTGGTTCCATTTATCCCAGTGGTTTCAAAGAGGTTTAATTGTGAAAGTTTACAGAGGACAACGGATGCCAAGTTGTAGCAATACTTCACATGACCATTACAACCTTCTTCATCAGAGTTGTGTACCTGATTTGTGTCACAAAACTAGATGACTCTTTTATTTTGGGGAGGGGGGGGGGGGTGCAGTTGTACCCCTCAGTGGAGAAACGAGGTCTTATTTCTAATTCTATACTCTGTGGTTTACTTGGGGGTGTGTTCTTTAAATTTATATACACAGTTGTATGTATGTAAATACCAGCAATTAAAACACCTTTATTGCTCGATAAAACAAGATTGCCATGATATAACTGAAATATAGTTAAAAATGGCGTTAAACACCATATCTCCCCCAATTTGACCTCCCTTTTCTTAAACGAACAATAAATAATTAAAATCCATATATAATATGGAAACACCCTCTTTAAAACCTTTGAAACAACAACACAAGTTTTGTAGGAAATCATTCAATGAACATTCATACCATGTTCGGTTTCAATTTGCCAAATAGTTTCAGAGGCGAAGATTAAAATCTAAAAATTTACTGACAATGGATGCCAAGTGACAGCAATACGTCACATAACCTTTATATTCTTGATCAGAGTTGTTACACACCTAGTTGACTCTTTTCGGGGGGGTTGTACCCCTCAGTCAAGAAGCTAGATCCTATTTCTATACCCCGGGGTTCCCTCGGGGGGAATGGGGGATGTTCTTTAAATTTATATACACAGTTGTACGTATGTAAATATCAGCAATTAAAACACCTTTATTGCTCGATACAACATTATTGATCAGGTTTGTCAGACTTGCAACAGGTCGATGGTTTTTTTGGTATACTCCACCAATAAAACAAGATAGCCATGATATAACTGAAATATTGTTAAAAGTGGCATTAAACACCATAACTCCCCCAATTTGACCCCTCTTTTTTAAAATGAACAATAAATAACTTGGAAGAACTGTTTTAGATACCTAAAACGTGTCTCCCCTTAATGCGGCCAGCTGTACAACAACCTATCTCGAAAGACAAAAATGTTATGGTCCAGACAAGAGAATACTATTTAAAAAACCATTATTTGACCTTCATGTCAAAGGTCAAGGTCCCAGGAAGGTCATTATGGTACACGACACACCGCCTTATGGTCATGCACCCACATACCAAATATCATTGACCTATCTCGAAAGAAACAATTATTTGACCTTGAGGTCAAAGTCCAACAAAGGTCATTATGGTATGCAACACACCACCTTATGGACATGCACCCACATACCAAATATCATTGACCTCTCTCGAAAGAAACAATTATTTGACCTTGAGGTCAAAGTCCAACAAAGTTCATTATGGTATGCAACACACCACCTTATGGACATGCACCCACATACCAAATATCATTGACCTATCTCGAAAGAAACAATTATTTGACCTAGAGGTCAAATGTCAAGGTCCAAACAAAGGTCTTTATGGTACGTGACACACCTCTTATGGTCATGCACCCACATACCAAATATCATTGACCAATCTCGAAAGACAAAAAATGTTATGGCCCGAACAAGAAAATACTATTTAAAAAACAATTATTTGACCTCGAGGTCAAAGGTCAAGATCCAACAAAGGTCATTATGGTATGCAACACATCACCTTATGGACATGCACCCACATACCAAATATCATTGACCTATCTCGAAAGAAACAATTATTTGACCTTGAGGTCAAAGGACAAGTTCCCACGAAGTTCATTACGGCATGTGACACACTACCTTATGGTCATACACCCACATACCAAATATCATTGAACTATCTCAAGACAAAAATGTTATGGTCCAGACAAAAAAATTATATTTAAAAAACCATTATTTGACCTTGATGTCAAAGTTCATGGTCCCAGGAAGGTCATTATGGTACACGACACACCGCCTTGTGGTCATGCACCCATACCAAATATCATTGACCTATCTCAAAAGAAACAATTATTTGACCTTCAGGTCAAAGGTCAAGGTCCAACAAAGGTCATTATGGTATGCAACACACCGCCTTATGGTCATGCACCCACATACCAAATATCATTGACCTCGAAAGAAACAATTATTTGACCTTGAGGTCAAAGGTCAAGGTCCAAACAAAGGTCATTATGGTACATGACACACCTCTTATCGTCATGCACCC
Organism: Bathymodiolus brooksi; assembly: GCA_963680875.1. Taxonomy (NCBI): domain Eukaryota; kingdom Metazoa; phylum Mollusca; class Bivalvia; order Mytilida; family Modiolidae; genus Bathymodiolus; species Bathymodiolus brooksi. Next base: position 90,799,209 of record OY804581.1, on the reverse strand, counting down.
ACATACCAAATATCATTGACCTATCTCGAAAGAAACAATTATTTGACCTTGAGGTCAAAGTCCAACAAAGGTCATTATGGTATGCAACACACCACCTTATGGACATGCACCCATACCAAATATTATTGACCTATCTCAAAAGAAACAATTATTTGACCTTGAGGTCAAAGTCCAACAAAGGTCATTATGGTATGCAACACACCACCTTATGGACATGCACCCATATACCAAATATCATTGACCTATCTCGAAAGAAACAATTATTTGACCTTGAGGTCAAATGTCAAGGTCCAAACAAAGGTCTTTATGGTACGTGACACACCTCTTATGGTCATGCACCCACATACCAAATATCATTGACCAATCTCGAAAGACAAAAAATGTTATGGCCCGAACAAGAAAATACTATTTAAAAAACAATTATTTGTCCTCGAGGTCAAAGGTCAAGATCCAACAAAGGTCATTATGGTATGCAACACATCACCTTATGGACATGCACCCACATACCAAATATCATTAACATTGTTCTATTGTAATATTGAAATGTGTCATATTCCAGCAAATATAAATTTAAGATAAATTTTATGCAAAATTTAACAAAATGTCATTATCTAACCTGCAGTCAAGAGGTACTTTTTCATTTTCATTGTTCTTTGTATCTCAAATGAATTTTTGATATAAGTTATAGGGTGGTTGTGTTTGAATTAAGAATTTCATCAGCTCATAGATTTTTTTTTGATTTTTTTTAATTTTTTTAGTCAGATTAAAATCAAATGATATATTGGGTTTTAATCCGAGTGAACTAGGTATGATACCATGAAATCCTTAATTCAGATATCGCACTGTCTATTCTTAGACCATTGATGTATTTTTTAATTCTATGATTAGTACTCCAAAAAAAGTTTGGTTCCATTTATCCCAGTGGTTTCAAAGAGGTTTAATTGTGAAAGTTTACAGAGGACAACGGATGCCAAGTTGTAGCAATACTTCACATGACCATTACAACCTTCTTCATCAGAGTTGTGTACCTGATTTGTGTCACAAAACTAGATGACTCTTTTATTTTGGGGAGGGGGGTGCAGTTGTACCCCTCAGTGGAGAAACTAGGTCTTATTTCTAATTCTATACTCTGTGGTTTACTTGGGGGTGTGTTCTTTAAATTTATATACACAGTTGTATGTATGTAAATACCAGCAATTAAAACACCTTTATTGCTCGATAAAACAAGATTGCCATGATATAACTGAAATATAGTTAAAAATGGCGTTAAACACTATATCTCCCCCAATTTGACCTCCCTTTTCTTAAACGAACAATAAATAATTAAAATCCATATATAATATGGAAACACCCTCTTTAAAACCTTTGAAACAACAACACAAGTTTTGTAGGAAATCATTCAATGAACATTCATACCATGTTCGGTTTCAATTTGCCAAATAGTTTCAGAGGCGAAGATTAAAATCTAAAAATTTACTGACAATGGATGCCAAGTGACAGCAATACGTCACATAACCTTTATATTCTTGATCAGAGTTGTTACACACCTAGTTGACTCTTTTCGGGGGGGTTGTACCCCTCAGTCAAGAAGCTAGATCCTATTTCTATACCCCGGGGGGAATGGGGGATGTTCTTTAAATTTATATACACAGTTGTACGTATGTAAATATCAGCAATTAAAACACCTTTATTGCTCGATACAACATTATTGATCAGGTTTGTCAGACTTGCAACAGGTCGATGGTTTTTTTGGTATACTCCACCAATAAAACAAGATAGCCATGATATAACTGAAATATTGTTAAAAGTGGCATTAAACACCATAACTCCCCCAATTTGACCCCTCTTTTTTAAAATGAACAATAAATAACTTGGAAGAACTGTTTTAGATACCTAAAACGTGTCTCCCCTTAATGCGGCCAGCTGTACAACAACCTATCTCGAAAGACAAAAATGTTATGGTCCAGACAAGAGAATACTATTTAAAAAACCATTATTTGACCTTCATGTCAAAGGTCAAGGTCCCAGGAAGGTCATTATGGTACACGACACACCGCCTTATGGTCATGCACCCACATACCAAATATCATTGACCTATCTCGAAAGAAACAATTATTTGACCTTGAGGTCAAAGTCCAACAAAGGTCATTATGGTATGCAACACACCACCTTATGGACATGCACCCACATACCAAATATCATTGACCTATCTCGAAAGAAACAATTATTTGACCTTGAGGTCAAAGTCCAACAAAGGTCATTATGGTATGCAACACACCACCTTATGGACATGCACCCATATACCAAATATCATTGACCTATCTCGAAAGAAACAATTATTTGACCTTGAGGTCAAATGTCAAGGTCCAAACAAAGGTCTTTATGGTACGTGACACACCTCTTATGGTCATGCACCCACATACCAAATATCATTGACCAATCTCGAAAGACAAAAAATGTTATGGCCCGAACAAGAAAATACTATTTAAAAAACAATTATTTGTCCTCGAGGTCAAAGGTCAAGATCCAACAAAGGTCATTATGGTATGCAACACATCACCTTATGGACATGCACCCACATACCAAATATCATTAACATTGTTCTATTGTAATATTGAAATGTGTCATATTCCAGCAAATATAAATTTAAGATAAATTTTATGCAAAATTTAACAAAATGTCATTATCTAACCTGCAGTCAAGAGGTACTTTTTCATTTTCATTGTTCTTTGTATCTCAAATGAATTTTTGATATAAGTTATAGGGTGGTTGTGTTTGAATTAAGAATTTCATCAGCTCATAGATTTTTTTTTTATTTTTTTTTATTTTTTTACAGTCAGATTAAAATCAAATGATATATTGGGTTTTAATCCGAGTGAACTAGGTATGATACCATGAAATCCTTAATTCAGATATCGCACTGTCTATTCTTAGACCATTGATGTATTTTTTAATTCTATGATTAGTACTCCAAAAAAAGTTTGGTTCCATTTATCCCAGTGGTTTCAAAGAGGTTTAATTGTGAAAGTTTACAGAGGACAACGGATGCCAAGTTGTAGCAATACTTCACATGACCATTACAACCTTCTTCATCAGAGTTGTGTACCTGATTTGTGTCACAAAACTAGATGACTCTTTTATTTTGGGGAGGGGGGGGGTGCAGTTGTACCCCTCAGTGGAGAAACTAGGTCTTATTTCTAATTCTATACTCTGTGGTTTACTTGGGGGTGTGTTCTTTAAATTTATATACACAGTTGTATGTATGTAAATACCAGCAATTAAAACACCTTTATTGCTCGATAAAACAAGATTGCCATGATATAACTGAAATATAGTTAAAAATGGCGTTAAACACCATATCTCCCCCAATTTGACCTCCCTTTTCTTAAACGAACAATAAATAATTAAAATCCATATATAATATGGAAACACCCTCTTTAAAACCTTTGAAACAACAACACAAGTTTTGTAGGAAATCATTCAATGAACATTCATACCATGTTCGGTTTCAATTTGCCAAATAGTTTCAGAGGCGAAGATTAAAATCTAAAAATTTACTGACAATGGATGCCAAGTGACAGCAATACGTCACATAACCTTTATATTCTTGATCAGAGTTGTTACACACCTAGTTGACTCTTTTCGGGGGGGTTGTACCCCTCAGTCAAGAAGCTAGATCCTATTTCTATACCCCAGGGTTCCCTCGGGGGGAATGGGGGATGTTCTTTAAATTTATATACACAGTTGTACGTATGTAAATATCAGCAATTAAAACACCTTTATTGCTCGATACAACATTATTGATCAGGTTTGTCAGACTTGCAACAGGTCGATGGTTTTTTTGGTATACTCCACCAATAAAACAAGATAGCCATGATATAACTGAAATATTGTTAAAAGTGGCATTAAACACCATAACTCCCCCAATTTGACCCCTCTTTTTTAAAATGAACAATAAATAACTTGGAAGAACTGTTTTAGATACCTAAAACGTGTCTCCCCTTAATGCGGCCAGCTGTACAACAACCTATCTCGAAAGACAAAAATGTTATGGTCCAGACAAGAGAATACTATTTAAAAAACCATTATTTGACCTTCATGTCAAAGGTCAAGGTCCCAGGAAGGTCATTATGGTACACGACACACCGCCTTATGGTCATGCACCCACATACCAAATATCATTGACCTATCTCGAAAGAAACAATTATTTGACCTTGAGGTCAAAGTCCAACAAAGGTCATTATGGTATGCAACACACCACCTTATGGACATGCACCCATACCAAATATTATTGACCTATCTCAAAAGAAACAATTATTTGACCTTGAGGTCAAAGTCCAACAAAGGTCATTATGGTATGCAACACACCACCTTATGGACATGCACCCATATACCAAATATCATTGACCTATCTCGAAAGAAACAATTATTTGACCTTGAGGTCAAATGTCAAGGTCCAAACAAAGGTCTTTATGGTACGTGACACACCTCTTATGGTCATGCACCCACATACCAAATATCATTGACCAATCTCGAAAGACAAAAAATGTTATGGCCCGAACAAGAAAATACTATTTAAAAAACAATTATTTGTCCTCGAGGTCAAAGGTCAAGATCCAACAAAGGTCATTATGGTATGCAACACATCACCTTATGGACATGCACCCACATACCAAATATCATTAACATTGTTCTATTGTAATATTGAAATGTGTCATATTCCAGCAAATATAAATTTAAGATAAATTTTATGCAAAATTTAACAAAATGTCATTATCTAACCTGCAGTCAAGAGGTACTTTTCATTTTCATTGTTCTTTGTATCTCAAATGAATTTTTGATATAAGTTATAGGGTGGTTGTGTTTGAATTAAGAATTTCATCAGCTCATAGATTTTTTTTTTTTTTTATTTTATTTTTTTACAGTCAGATTAAAATCAAATGATATATTGGGTTTTAATCCGAGTGAACTAGGTATGATACCATGAAATCCTTAATTCAGATATCGCACTGTCTATTCTTAGACCATTGATGTATTTTTTAATTCTATGATTAGTACTCCAAAAAAAGTTTGGTTCCATTTATCCCAGTGGTTTCAAAGAGGTTTAATTGTGAAAGTTTACAGAGGACAACGGATGCCAAGTTGTAGCAATACTTCACATGACCATTACAACCTTCTTCATCAGAGTTGTGTACCTGATTTGTGTCACAAAACTAGATGACTCTTTTATTTTGGGGAGGGGGGGGGGGTGCAGTTGTACCCCTCAGTGGAGAAACGAGGTCTTATTTCTAATTCTATACTCTGTGGTTTACTTGGGGGTGTGTTCTTTAAATTTATATACACAGTTGTATGTATGTAAATACCAGCAATTAAAACACCTTTATTGCTCGATAAAACAAGATTGCCATGATATAACTGAAATATAGTTAAAAATGGCGTTAAACACCATATCTCCCCCAATTTGACCTCCCTTTTCTTAAACGAACAATAAATAATTAAAATCCATATATAATATGGAAACACCCTCTTTAAAACCTTTGAAACAACAACACAAGTTTTGTAGGAAATCATTCAATGAACATTCATACCATGTTCGGTTTCAATTTGCCAAATAGTTTCAGAGGCGAAGATTAAAATCTAAAAATTTACTGACAATGGATGCCAAGTGACAGCAATACGTCACATAACCTTTATATTCTTGATCAGAGTTGTTACACACCTAGTTGACTCTTTTCGGGGGGGTTGTACCCCTCAGTCAAGAAGCTAGATCCTATTTCTATACCCCGGGGTTCCCTCGGGGGGAATGGGGGATGTTCTTTAAATTTATATACACAGTTGTACGTATGTAAATATCAGCAATTAAAACACCTTTATTGCTCGATACAACATTATTGATCAGGTTTGTCAGACTTGCAACAGGTCGATGGTTTTTTTGGTATACTCCACCAATAAAACAAGATAGCCATGATATAACTGAAATATTGTTAAAAGTGGCATTAAACACCATAACTCCCCCAATTTGACCCCTCTTTTTTAAAATGAACAATAAATAACTTGGAAGAACTGTTTTAGATACCTAAAACGTGTCTCCCCTTAATGCGGCCAGCTGTACAACAACCTATCTCGAAAGACAAAAATGTTATGGTCCAGACAAGAGAATACTATTTAAAAAACCATTATTTGACCTTCATGTCAAAGGTCAAGGTCCCAGGAAGGTCATTATGGTACACGACACACCGCCTTATGGTCATGCACCCACATACCAAATATCATTGACCTATCTCGAAAGAAACAATTATTTGACCTTGAGGTCAAAGTCCAACAAAGGTCATTATGGTATGCAACACACCACCTTATGGACATGCACCCACATACCAAATATCATTGACCTCTCTCGAAAGAAACAATTATTTGACCTTGAGGTCAAAGTCCAACAAAGTTCATTATGGTATGCAACACACCACCTTATGGACATGCACCCACATACCAAATATCATTGACCTATCTCGAAAGAAACAATTATTTGACCTAGAGGTCAAATGTCAAGGTCCAAACAAAGGTCTTTATGGTACGTGACACACCTCTTATGGTCATGCACCCACATACCAAATATCATTGACCAATCTCGAAAGACAAAAAATGTTATGGCCCGAACAAGAAAATACTATTTAAAAAACAATTATTTGACCTCGAGGTCAAAGGTCAAGATCCAACAAAGGTCATTATGGTATGCAACACATCACCTTATGGACATGCACCCACATACCAAATATCATTAACATTGTTCTATTGTAATATTGAAATGTGTCATATTCCAGCAAATATAAATTTAAGATAAATTTTATGCAAAATTTAACAAAATGTCATTATCTAACCTGCAGTCAAGAGGTACTTTTCATTTTCATTGTTCTTTGTATCTCAAATGAATTTTTGATATAAGTTATAGGGTGGTTGTGTTTGAATTAAGAATTTCATCAGCTCATAGATTTTTTTTTTTTTTTATTTTATTTTTTTACAGTCAGATTAAAATCAAATGATATATTGGGTTTTAATCCGAGTGAACTAGGTATGATACCATGAAATCCTTAATTCAGATATCGCACTGTCTATTCTTAGACCATTGATGTATTTTTTAATTCTATGATTAGTACTCCAAAAAAAGTTTGGTTCCATTTATCCCAGTGGTTTCAAAGAGGTTTAATTGTGAAAGTTTACAGAGGACAACGGATGCCAAGTTGTAGCAATACTTCACATGACCATTACAACCTTCTTCATCAGAGTTGTGTACCTGATTTGTGTCACAAAACTAGATGACTCTTTTATTTTGGGGAGGGGGGGGGGGTGCAGTTGTACCCCTCAGTGGAGAAACGAGGTCTTATTTCTAATTCTATACTCTGTGGTTTACTTGGGGGTGTGTTCTTTAAATTTATATACACAGTTGTATGTATGTAAATACCAGCAATTAAAACACCTTTATTGCTCGATAAAACAAGATTGCCATGATATAACTGAAATATAGTTAAAAATGGCGTTAAACACCATATCTCCCCCAATTTGACCTCCCTTTTCTTAAACGAACAATAAATAATTAAAATCCATATATAATATGGAAACACCCTCTTTAAAACCTTTGAAACAACAACACAAGTTTTGTAGGAAATCATTCAATGAACATTCATACCATGTTCGGTTTCAATTTGCCAAATAGTTTCAGAGGCGAAGATTAAAATCTAAAAATTTACTGACAATGGATGCCAAGTGACAGCAATACGTCACATAACCTTTATATTCTTGATCAGAGTTGTTACACACCTAGTTGACTCTTTTCGGGGGGGTTGTACCCCTCAGTCAAGAAGCTAGATCCTATTTCTATACCCCGGGGTTCCCTCGGGGGGAATGGGGGATGTTCTTTAAATTTATATACACAGTTGTACGTATGTAAATATCAGCAATTAAAACACCTTTATTGCTCGATACAACATTATTGATCAGGTTTGTCAGACTTGCAACAGGTCGATGGTTTTTTTGGTATACTCCACCAATAAAACAAGATAGCCATGATATAACTGAAATATTGTTAAAAGTGGCATTAAACACCATAACTCCCCCAATTTGACCCCTCTTTTTTAAAATGAACAATAAATAACTTGGAAGAACTGTTTTAGATACCTAAAACGTGTCTCCCCTTAATGCGGCCAGCTGTACAACAACCTATCTCGAAAGACAAAAATGTTATGGTCCAGACAAGAGAATACTATTTAAAAAACCATTATTTGACCTTCATGTCAAAGGTCAAGGTCCCAGGAAGGTCATTATGGTACACGACACACCGCCTTATGGTCATGCACCCACATACCAAATATCATTGACCTATCTCGAAAGAAACAATTATTTGACCTTGAGGTCAAAGTCCAACAAAGGTCATTATGGTATGCAACACACCACCTTATGGACATGCACCCACATACCAAATATCATTGACCTCTCTCGAAAGAAACAATTATTTGACCTTGAGGTCAAAGTCCAACAAAGTTCATTATGGTATGCAACACACCACCTTATGGACATGCACCCACATACCAAATATCATTGACCTATCTCGAAAGAAACAATTATTTGACCTAGAGGTCAAATGTCAAGGTCCAAACAAAGGTCTTTATGGTACGTGACACACCTCTTATGGTCATGCACCCACATACCAAATATCATTGACCAATCTCGAAAGACAAAAAATGTTATGGCCCGAACAAGAAAATACTATTTAAAAAACAATTATTTGACCTCGAGGTCAAAGGTCAAGATCCAACAAAGGTCATTATGGTATGCAACACATCACCTTATGGACATGCACCCACATACCAAATATCATTGACCTATCTCGAAAGAAACAATTATTTGACCTTGAGGTCAAAGGACAAGTTCCCACGAAGTTCATTACGGCATGTGACACACTACCTTATGGTCATACACCCACATACCAAATATCATTGAACTATCTCAAGACAAAAATGTTATGGTCCAGACAAAAAAATTATATTTAAAAAACCATTATTTGACCTTGATGTCAAAGTTCATGGTCCCAGGAAGGTCATTATGGTACACGACACACCGCCTTGTGGTCATGCACCCATACCAAATATCATTGACCTATCTCAAAAGAAACAATTATTTGACCTTCAGGTCAAAGGTCAAGGTCCAACAAAGGTCATTATGGTATGCAACACACCGCCTTATGGTCATGCACCCACATACCAAATATCATTGACCTCGAAAGAAACAATTATTTGACCTTGAGGTCAAAGGTCAAGGTCCAAACAAAGGTCATTATGGTACATGACACACCTCTTATCGTCATGCACCCACATACCAAATATCATTGACCTATCTCGAAAGAAACAATTATTTGACCTTGAGGTCAAAGTCCAACAAAGGTCATTATGGTATGCAACACACCACCTTATGGACATGCACCCATACCAAATATTATTGACCTATCTCAAAAGAAACAATTATTTGACCTTGAGGTCAAAGTCCAACAAAGGTCATTATGGTATGCAACACACCACCTTATGGACATGCACCCATATACCAAATATCATTGACCTATCTCGAAAGAAACAATTATTTGACCTTGAGGTCAAATGTCAAGGTCCAAACAAAGGTCTTTATGGTACGTGACACACCTCTTATGGTCATGCACCCACATACCAAATATCATTGACCAATCTCGAAAGACAAAAAATGTTATGGCCCGAACAAGAAAATACTATTTAAAAAACAATTATTTGTCCTCGAGGTCAAAGGTCAAGATCCAACAAAGGTCATTATGGTATGCAACACATCACCTTATGGACATGCACCCACATACCAAATATCATTAACATTGTTCTATTGTAATATTGAAATGTGTCATATTCCAGCAAATATAAATTTAAGATAAATTTTATGCAAAATTTAACAAAATGTCATTATCTAACCTGCAGTCAAGAGGTACTTTTCATTTTCATTGTTCTTTGTATCTCAAATGAATTTTTGATATAAGTTATAGGGTGGTTGTGTTTGAATTAAGAATTTCATCAGCTCATAGATTTTTTTTTTTTTTTATTTTATTTTTTTACAGTCAGATTAAAATCAAATGATATATTGGGTTTTAATCCGAGTGAACTAGGTATGATACCATGAAATCCTTAATTCAGATATCGCACTGTCTATTCTTAGACCATTGATGTATTTTTTAATTCTATGATTAGTACTCCAAAAAAAGTTTGGTTCCATTTATCCCAGTGGTTTCAAAGAGGTTTAATTGTGAAAGTTTACAGAGGACAACGGATGCCAAGTTGTAGCAATACTTCACATGACCATTACAACCTTCTTCATCAGAGTTGTGTACCTGATTTGTGTCACAAAACTAGATGACTCTTTTATTTTGGGGAGGGGGGGGGGGTGCAGTTGTACCCCTCAGTGGAGAAACGAGGTCTTATTTCTAATTCTATACTCTGTGGTTTACTTGGGGGTGTGTTCTTTAAATTTATATACACAGTTGTATGTATGTAAATACCAGCAATTAAAACACCTTTATTGCTCGATAAAACAAGATTGCCATGATATAACTGAAATATAGTTAAAAATGGCGTTAAACACCATATCTCCCCCAATTTGACCTCCCTTTTCTTAAACGAACAATAAATAATTAAAATCCATATATAATATGGAAACACCCTCTTTAAAACCTTTGAAACAACAACACAAGTTTTGTAGGAAATCATTCAATGAACATTCATACCATGTTCGGTTTCAATTTGCCAAATAGTTTCAGAGGCGAAGATTAAAATCTAAAAATTTACTGACAATGGATGCCAAGTGACAGCAATACGTCACATAACCTTTATATTCTTGATCAGAGTTGTTACACACCTAGTTGACTCTTTTCGGGGGGGTTGTACCCCTCAGTCAAGAAGCTAGATCCTATTTCTATACCCCGGGGTTCCCTCGGGGGGAATGGGGGATGTTCTTTAAATTTATATACACAGTTGTACGTATGTAAATATCAGCAATTAAAACACCTTTATTGCTCGATACAACATTATTGATCAGGTTTGTCAGACTTGCAACAGGTCGATGGTTTTTTTGGTATACTCCACCAATAAAACAAGATAGCCATGATATAACTGAAATATTGTTAAAAGTGGCATTAAACACCATAACTCCCCCAATTTGACCCCTCTTTTTTAAAATGAACAATAAATAACTTGGAAGAACTGTTTTAGATACCTAAAACGTGTCTCCCCTTAATGCGGCCAGCTGTACAACAACCTATCTCGAAAGACAAAAATGTTATGGTCCAGACAAGAGAATACTATTTAAAAAACCATTATTTGACCTTCATGTCAAAGGTCAAGGTCCCAGGAAGGTCATTATGGTACACGACACACCGCCTTATGGTCATGCACCCACATACCAAATATCATTGACCTATCTCGAAAGAAACAATTATTTGACCTTGAGGTCAAAGTCCAACAAAGGTCATTATGGTATGCAACACACCACCTTATGGACATGCACCCACATACCAAATATCATTGACCTATCTCGAAAGAAACAATTATTTGACCTTGAGGTCAAAGTCCAACAAAGGTCATTATGGTATGCAACACACCACCTTATGGACATGCACCCATATACCAAATATCATTGACCTATCTCGAAAGAAACAATTATTTGACCTTGAGGTCAAATGTCAAGGTCCAAACAAAGGTCTTTATGGTACGTGACACACCTCTTATGGTCATGCACCCACATACCAAATATCATTGACCAATCTCGAAAGACAAAAAATGTTATGGCCCGAACAAGAAAATACTATTTAAAAAACAATTATTTGTCCTCGAGGTCAAAGGTCAAGATCCAACAAAGGTCATTATGGTATGCAACACATCACCTTATGGACATGCACCCACATACCAAATATCATTAACATTGTTCTATTGTAATATTGAAATGTGTCATATTCCAGCAAATATAAATTTAAGATAAATTTTATGCAAAATTTAACAAAATGTCATTATCTAACCTGCAGTCAAGAGGTACTTTTTCATTTTCATTGTTCTTTGTATCTCAAATGAATTTTTGATATAAGTTATAGGGTGGTTGTGTTTGAATTAAGAATTTCATCAGCTCATAGATTTTTTTTTGATTTTTTTTAATTTTTTTACAGTCAGATTAAAATCAAATGATATATTGGGTTTTAATCCGAGTGAACTAGGTATGATACCATGAAATCCTTAATTCAGATATCGCACTGTCTATTCTTAGACCATTGATGTATTTTTTAATTCTATGATTAGTACTCCAAAAAAAGTTTGGTTCCATTTATCCCAGTGGTTTCAAAGAGGTTTAATTGTGAAAGTTTACAGAGGACAACGGATGCCAAGTTGTAGCAATACTTCACATGACCATTACAACCTTCTTCATCAGAGTTGTGTACCTGATTTGTGTCACAAAACTAGATGACTCTTTTATTTTGGGGAGGGGGGGGGTGCAGTTGTACCCCTCAGTGGAGAAACGAGGTCTTATTTCTAATTCTATACTCTGTGGTTTACTTGGGGGTGTGTTCTTTAAATTTATATACACAGTTGTATGTATGTAAATACCAGCAATTAAAACACCTTTATTGCTCGATAAAACAAGATTGCCATGATATAACTGAAATATAGTTAAAAATGGCGTTAAACACCATATCTCCCCCAATTTGACCTCCCTTTTCTTAAACGAACAATAAATAATTAAAATCCATATATAATATGGAAACACCCTCTTTAAAACCTTTGAAACAACAACACAAGTTTTGTAGGAAATCATTCAATGAACATTCATACCATGTTCGGTTTCAATTTGCCAAATAGTTTCAGAGGCGAAGATTAAAATCTAAAAATTTACTGACAATGGATGCCAAGTGACAGCAATACGTCACATAACCTTTATATTCTTGATCAGAGTTGTTACACACCTAGTTGACTCTTTTCGGGGGGGTTGTACCCCTCAGTCAAGAAGCTAGATCCTATTTCTATACCCCGGGGGGAATGGGGGATGTTCTTTAAATTTATATACACAGTTGTACGTATGTAAATATCAGCAATTAAAACACCTTTATTGCTCGATACAACATTATTGATCAGGTTTGTCAGACTTGCAACAGGTCGATGGTTTTTTTGGTATACTCCACCAATAAAACAAGATAGCCATGATATAACTGAAATATTGTTAAAAGTGGCATTAAACACCATAACTCCCCCAATTTGACCCCTCTTTTTTAAAATGAACAATAAATAACTTGGAAGAACTGTTTTAGATACCTAAAACGTGTCTCCCCTTAATGCGGCCAGCTGTACAACAACCTATCTCGAAAGACAAAAATGTTATGGTCCAGACAAGAGAATACTATTTAAAAAACCATTATTTGACCTTCATGTCAAAGGTCAAGGTCCCAGGAAGGTCATTATGGTACACGACACACCGCCTTATGGTCATGCACCCACATACCAAATATCATTGACCTATCTCGAAAGAAACAATTATTTGACCTTGAGGTCAAAGTCCAACAAAGGTCATTATGGTATGCAACACACCACCTTATGGACATGCACCCACATACCAAATATCATTGACCTATCTCGAAAGAAACAATTATTTGACCTTGAGGTCAAAGTCCAACAAAGGTCATTATGGTATGCAACACACCACCTTATGGACATGCACCCATATACCAAATATCATTGACCTATCTCGAAAGAAACAATTATTTGACCTTGAGGTCAAATGTCAAGGTCCAAACAAAGGTCTTTATGGTACGTGACACACCTCTTATGGTCATGCACCCACATACCAAATATCATTGACCAATCTCGAAAGACAAAAAATGTTATGGCCCGAACAAGAAAATACTATTTAAAAAACAATTATTTGTCCTTGAGGTCAAAGGTCAAGATCCAACAAAGGTCATTATGGTATGCAACACATCACCTTATGGACATGCACCCACATACCAAATATCATTAACATTGTTCTATTGTAATATTGAAATGTGTCATATTCCAGCAAATATAAATTTAAGATAAATTTTATGCAAAATTTAACAAAATGTCATTATCTAACCTGCAGTCAAGAGGTACTTTTTCATTTTCATTGTTCTTTGTATCTCAAATGAATTTTTGATATAAGTTATAGGGTGGTTGTGTTTGAATTAAGAATTTCATCAGCTCATAGATTTTTTTTTGATTTTTTTTTATTTTTTTACAGTCAGATTAAAATCAAATGATATATTGGGTTTTAATCCGAGTGAACTAGGTATGATACCATGAAATCCTTAATTCAGATATCGCACTGTCTATTCTTAGACCATTGATGTATTTTTTAATTCTATGATTAGTACTCCAAAAAAAGTTTGGTTCCATTTATCCCAGTGGTTTCAAAGAGGTTTAATTGTGAAAGTTTACAGAGGACAACGGATGCCAAGTTGTAGCAATACTTCACATGACCATTACAACCTTCTTCATCAGAGTTGTGTACCTGATTTGTGTCACAAAACTAGATGACTCTTTTATTTTGGGGAGGTGCAGTTGTACCCCTCAGTGGAGAAACGAGGTCTTATTTCTAATTCTATACTCTGTGGTTTACTTGGGGGTGTGTTCTTTAAATTTATATACACAGTTGTATGTATGTAAATACCAGCAATTAAAACACCTTTATTGCTCGATAAAACAAGATTGCCATGATATAACTGAAATATAGTTAAAAATGGCGTTAAACACCATATCTCCCCCAATTTGACCTCCCTTTTCTTAAACGAACAATAAATAATTAAAATCCATATATAATATGGAAACACCCTCTTTAAAACCTTTGAAACAACAACACAAGTTTTGTAGGAAATCATTCAATGAACATTCATACCATGTTCGGTTTCAATTTGCCAAATAGTTTCAGAGGCGAAGATTAAAATCTAAAAATTTACTGACAATGGATGCCAAGTGACAGCAATACGTCACATAACCTTTATATTCTTGATCAGAGTTGTTACACACCTAGTTGACTCTTTTCGGGGGGGTTGTACCCCTCAGTCAAGAAGCTAGATCCTATTTCTATACCCCGGGGTTCCCTCGGGGGGAATGGGGGATGTTCTTTAAATTTATATACACAGTTGTACGTATGTAAATATCAGCAATTAAAACACCTTTATTGCTCGATACAACATTATTGATCAGGTTTGTCAGACTTGCAACAGGTCGATGGTTTTTTTGGTATACTCCACCAATAAAACAAGATAGCCATGATATAACTGAAATATTGTTAAAAGTGGCATTAAACACCATAACTCCCCCAATTTGACCCCTCTTTTTTAAAATGAACAATAAATAACTTGGAAGAACTGTTTTAGATACCTAAAACGTGTCTCCCCTTAATGCGGCCAGCTGTACAACAACCTATCTCGAAAGACAAAAATGTTATGGTCCAGACAAGAGAATACTATTTAAAAAACCATTATTTGACCTTCATGTCAAAGGTCAAGGTCCCATGAAGGTCATTATGGTACACGACACACCGCCTTATGGTCATGCACCCACATACCAAATATCATTGACCTATCTCGAAAGAAACAATTATTTGACCTTGAGGTCAAAGTCCAACAAAGGTCATTATGGTATGCAACACACCACCTTATGGACATGCACCCATACCAAATATTATTGACCTATCTCAAAAGAAACAATTATTTGACCTTGAGGTCAAAGTCCAACAAAGGTCATTATGGTATGCAACACACCACCTTATGGACATGCACCCACATACCAAATATCATTGACCTCTCTCGAAAGAAACAATTATTTGACCTTGAGGTCAAAGTCCAACAAAGGTCATTATGGTATGCAACACACCACCTTATGGACATGCACCCAAATACCAAATATCATTGACCTATCTCGAAAGAAACAATTATTTGACCTAGAGGTCAAATGTCAAGGTCCAAACAAAGGTCTTTATGGTACGTGACACACCTCTTATGGTCATGCACCCACATACCAAATATCATTGACCAATCTCGAAAGACAAAAAATGTTATGGCCCGAACAAGAAAATACTATTTAAAAAACAATTATTTGACCTCGAGGTCAAAGGTCAAGATCCAACAAAGGTCATTATGGTATGCAACACATCACCTTATGGACATGCACCCACATACCAAATATCATTGACCTATCTCGAAAGAAACAATTATTTGACCTTGAGGTCAAAGGACAAGTTCCCACGAAGTTCATTACGGCATGTGACACACTGCCTTATGGTCATACACCCACATACCAAATATCATTGAACTATCTCAAGACAAAAATGTTATGGTCCAGACAAAAAATTATATTTAAAAAACCATTATTTGACCTTGATGTCAAAGTTCATGGTCCCAGGAAGGTCATTATGGTACACGACACACCGCCTTGTGGTCATGCACCCATACCAAATATCATTGACCTATCTCAAAAGAAACAATTATTTGACCTTCAGGTCAAAGGTCAAGGTCCAACAAAGGTCATTATGGTATGCAACACACCGCCTTATGGTCATGCACCCACATACCAAATATCATTGACCTCGAAAGAAACAATTATTTGACCTTGAGGTCAAAGGTCAAGGTCCAAACAAAGGTCATTATGGTACACAACACACCTCTTATGGTCATGCACCCACATACCAAATATCATTGACCTATCTCGAAAGAAACCATTATTTGACCTTGAGGTCAAAGATCAAGATCCCAGGAAGGTCATTATGGTTCAAGACACACCGCCTTATGGACATGCACCCATGCTAAATATCATTGACCTATCTCAAAAGAAACAATTATTTGACCTTCAGGTCAAAGGTCAAGGTCCAACAAAGGTCATTATGGTATGCAACACACCACCTTATGGTCATGCACCCACATACCAAATATCATTGACCTCTCGAAAGAAACAATTATTTGACCTTGAGGTCAAAGGTCAAGGTCCAAACAAAGGTCATTATGGTACACGACACACCTCTTATGGTCATGCACCCACATACCAAATATCATTGACCTATCTCGAAAGACAAAAAATGTTATGGCCCGAACAAGAAAATACCATTTAAAAAAACAATTATTTGACCTTGAGGTCAAAGGTCAAGGTCCAACAAAGGCCATTATGGTATGCAACACACCACCTTATGGACATGCACCCACATACCAAATATCATTGACCTATCTCGAAAGAAAATTATTTGACCTTGAGGTCAAAGGACAAGTTCCCACGAAGTTCATTACGGCATGCGACACACTGCCTTATGGTCATACACCCACATACCAAATATCATTGAACTATCTCAAGACAAAAATGTTATGGTCCAGACAAAAAAATTATATTTAAAAAACCATTATTTGACCTTGATGTCAAAGTTCAAGGTCCCAGGAAGGTCATTATGGTACACGACACACCGCCTTATGGTCATGCACCCACATACCAAATATCATTGACCTATCTCAAAAGAAACAATTATTTGACCTTGAGGTCAAAGGTCAAGGTCCAACAAAGGTCATTATGGTATGCAACACACCACCTTATGGACATGCACCCACATACCAAATAGCATTGACCTATCTCGAAAGAAACAATTATTTGACCTTGAGGTCAAAGGTCAAGGTCCAAACAAAGGTCATTATGGTACACGACACACCTCTTATGGTCATGCACCCACATACCAAATATCATTGACCTATCTCGAAAGACAAAAAATGTTATGGCCCGAACAAGAAAATACTATTTAAAAAACAATTATTTGACCTTGAGGTCAAAGGTCAAGGTCCAACAAAGGCCATTATGGTATGCAACACACCACCTTATGGACATGCACCCACATACCAAATATCATTGACCTATCTCGAAAGAAACAATTATTTGACCTTGAGGTCAAAATGTCAAGGTCCAAACAAAGGTCTTTATGGTACGTGACACACCTCTTATGGTCATGCACCCACATACCAAATATCATTGACCAATCTCGAAAGACAAAAAATGTTATGGCCCGAACAAGAAAATACTATTTAAAAAACAATTATTTGACCTCGAGGTCAAAGGTCAAGATCCAACAAAGGTCATTATGGTATGCAACACATCACCTTATGGACATGCACCCACATACCAAATATCATTGACCTATCTCGAAAGAAACAATTATTTGACCTAGAGGTCAAAGGACAAGTTCCCACGAAGTTCATTACGGCATGTGACACACTGCCTTATGGTCATACACCCACATACCAAATATCATTGAACTATCTCAAGACAAAAATGTTATGGTCCAGACAAAAAAATTATATTTAAAAAACCATTATTTGACCTTGATGTCAAAGTTCATGGTCCCAGGAAGGTCATTATGGTACACGACACACCGCCTTGTGGTCATGCACCCATACCAAATATCATTGACCTATCTCAAAAGAAACAATTATATGACCTTCAGGTCAAAGGTCAAGGTCCAACAAAGGTCATTATGGTATGCAACACACCGCCTTATGGTCATGCACCCACATACCAAATATCATTGACCTCGAAAGAAACAATTATTTGACCTTGAGGTCAAAGGTCAAGGTCCAAACAAAGGTCATTATGGTACACGACACACCTCTTATGGTCATGCACCCACATACCAAATATCATTGACCTATCTCGAAAGAAACAATTATTTGACCTTGAGGTCAAAGTCCAACAAAGGTCATTATGGTATGCAACACACCACCTTATGGACATGCACCCATACCAAATATTATTGACCTATCTCAAAAGAAACAATTATTTGACCTTGAGGTCAAAGTCCAACAAAGGTCATTATGGTATGCAACACACCACCTTATGGACATGCACCCATATACCAAATATCATTGACCTATCTCGAAAGAAACAATTATTTGACCTTGAGGTCAAATGTCAAGGTCCAAACAAAGGTCTTTATGGTACGTGACACACCTCTTATGGTCATGCACCCACATACCAAATATCATTGACCAATCTCGAAAGACAAAAAATGTTATGGCCCGAACAAGAAAATACTATTTAAAAAACAATTATTTGTCCTCGAGGTCAAAGGTCAAGATCCAACAAAGGTCATTATGGTATGCAACACATCACCTTATGGACATGCACCCACATACCAAATATCATTAACATTGTTCTATTGTAATATTGAAATGTGTCATATTCCAGCAAATATAAATTTAAGATAAATTTTATGCAAAATTTAACAAAATGTCATTATCTAACCTGCAGTCAAGAGGTACTTTTCATTTTCATTGTTCTTTGTATCTCAAATGAATTTTTGATATAAGTTATAGGGTGGTTGTGTTTGAATTAAGAATTTCATCAGCTCATAGATTTTTTTTTGATTTTTTTTTATTTTTTTACAGTCAGATTAAAATCAAATGATATATTGGGTTTTAATCCGAGTGAACTAGGTATGATACCATGAAATCCTTAATTCAGATATCGCACTGTCTATTCTTAGACCATTGATGTATTTTTTAATTCTATGATTAGTACTCCAAAAAAAGTTTGGTTCCATTTATCCCAGTGGTTTCAAAGAGGTTTAATTGTGAAAGTTTACAGAGGACAACGGATGCCAAGTTGTAGCAATACTTCACATGACCATTACAACCTTCTTCATCAGAGTTGTGTACCTGATTTGTGTCACAAAACTAGATGACTCTTTTATTTTGGGGAGGGGGGGGGGGGTGCAGTTGTACCCTTCAGTGGAGAAACGAGGTCTTATTTCTAATTCTATACTCTGTGGTTTACTTGGGGGTGTGTTCTTTAAATTTATATACACAGTTGTATGTATGTAAATACCAGCAATTAAAACACCTTTATTGCTCGATAAAACAAGATTGCCATGATATAACTGAAATATAGTTAAAAATGGCGTTAAACACCATATCTCCCCCAATTTGACCTCCCTTTTCTTAAACGAACAATAAATAATTAAAATCCATATATAATATGGAAACACCCTCTTTAAAACCTTTGAAACAACAACACAAGTTTTGTAGGAAATCATTCAATGAACATTCATACCATGTTCGGTTTCAATTTGCCAAATAGTTTCAGAGGCGAAGATTAAAATCTAAAAATTTACTGACAATGGATGCCAAGTGACAGCAATACGTCACATAACCTTTATATTCTTGATCAGAGTTGTTACACACCTAGTTGACTCTTTTCGGGGGGGTTGTACCCCTCAGTCAAGAAGCTAGATCCTATTTCTATACCCCGGGGTTCCCTCGGGGGGAATGGGGGATGTTCTTTAAATTTATATACACAGTTGTACGTATGTAAATATCAGCAATTAAAACACCTTTATTGCTCGATACAACATTATTGATCAGGTTTGTCAGACTTGCAACAGGTCGATGGTTTTTTTGGTATACTCCACCAATAAAACAAGATAGCCATGATATAACTGAAATATTGTTAAAAGTGGCATTAAACACCATAACTCCCCCAATTTGACCCCTCTTTTTTAAAATGAACAATAAATAACTTGGAAGAACTGTTTTAGATACCTAAAACGTGTCTCCCCTTAATGCGGCCAGCTGTACAACAACCTATCTCGAAAGACAAAAATGTTATGGTCCAGACAAGAGAATACTATTTAAAAAACCATTATTTGACCTTCATGTCAAAGGTCAAGGTCCCAGGAAGGTCATTATGGTACACGACACACCGCCTTATGGTCATGCACCCACATACCAAATATCATTGACCTATCTCGAAAGAAACAATTATTTGACCTTGAGGTCAAAGTCCAACAAAGGTCATTATGGTATGCAACACACCACCTTATGGACATGCACCCATACCAAATATTATTGACCTATCTCAAAAGAAACAATTATTTGACCTTGAGGTCAAAGTCCAACAAAGGTCATTATGGTATGCAACACACCACCTTATGGACATGCACCCACATACCAAATATCATTGACCTCTCTCGAAAGAAACAATTATTTGACCTTGAGGTCAAAGTCCAACAAAGGTCATTATGGTATGCAACACACCACCTTATGGACATGCACCCATACCAAATATTATTGACCTATCTCAAAAGAAACAATTATTTGACCTTGAGGTCAAAGTCCAACAAAGGTCATTATGGTATGCAACACACCACCTTATGGACATGCACCCACATACCAAATATCATTGACCTCTCTCGAAAGAAACAATTATTTGACCTTGAGGTCAAAGTCCAACAAAGTTCATTATGGTATGCAACACACCACCTTATGGACATGCACCCACATACCAAATATCATTGACCTATCTCGAAAGAAACAATTATTTGACCTAGAGGTCAAATGTCAAGGTCCAAACAAAGGTCTTTATGGTACGTGACACACCTCTTATGGTCATGCACCCACATACCAAATATCATTGACCAATCTCGAAAGACAAAAAATGTTATGGCCCGAACAAGAAAATACTATTTAAAAAACAATTATTTGACCTCGAGGTCAAAGGTCAAGATCCAACAAAGGTCATTATGGTATGCAACACATCACCTTATGGACATGCACCCACATACCAAATATCATTGACCTATCTCGAAAGAAACAATTATTTGACCTTGAGGTCAAAGGACAAGTTCCCACGAAGTTCATTACGGCATGTGACACACTGCCTTATGGTCATACACCCACATACCAAATATCATTGAACTATCTCAAGACAAAAATGTTATGGTCCAGACAAAAAAATTATATTTAAAAAACCATTATTTGACCTTGATGTCAAAGTTCATGGTCCCAGGAAGGTCATTATGGTACACGACACACCGCCTTGTGGTCATGCACCCATACCAAATATCATTGACCTATCTCAAAAGAAACAATTATTTGACCTTCAGGTCAAAGGTCAAGGTCCAACAAAGGTCATTATGGTATGCAACACACCGCCTTATGGTCATGCACCCACATACCAAATATCATTGACCTCGAAAGAAACAATTATTTGACCTTGAGGTCAAAGGTCAAGGTCCAAACAAAGGTCATTATGGTACACAACACACCTCTTATGGTCATGCACCCACATACCAAATATCATTGACCTATCTCGAAAGAAACCATTATTTGACCTTGAGGTCAAAGATCAAGATCCCAGGAAGGTCATTATGGTTCAAGACACACCGCCTTATGGACATGCACCCATGCTAAATATCATTGACCTATCTCAAAAGAAACAATTATTTGACCTTCAGGTCAAAGGTCAAGGTCCAACAAAGGTCATTATGGTATGCAACACACCACCTTATGGTCATGCACCCACATACCAAATATCATTGACCTCTCGAAAGAAACAATTATTTGACCTTGAGGTCAAAGGTCAAGGTCCAAACAAAGGTCATTATGGTACACGACACACCTCTTATGGTCATGCACCCACATACCAAATATCATTGACCTATCTCGAAATAAACAATTATTTGACCTTGAGGTCAAAGGACAAGTTCCCACGAAGTTCATTACGGCATGCGACACACTGCCTTATGGTCATACACCCACATACCAAATATCATTGAACTATCTCAAGACAAAAATGTTATGGTCCAGACAAAAAAATTATATTTAAAAAACCATTATTTGACCTTGAGGTCAAAGGTCAAGGTCCAACAAAGGCCATTATGGTATGCAACACACCACCTTATGGACATGCACCCACATACCAAATATCATTGACCTATCTCGAAAGAAACAATTATTTGACCTAGAGGTCAAATGTCAAGGTCCAAACAAAGGTCTTTATGGTACGTGACACACCTCTTATGGTCATGCACCCACATACCAAATATCATTGACCAATCTCGAAAGACAAAAAATGTTATGGCCCGAACAAGAAAATACTATTTAAAAAACAATTATTTGACCTCGAGGTCAAAGGTCAAGATCCAACAAAGGTCATTATGGTATGCAACACATCACCTTATGGACATGCACCCACATACCAAATATCATTGACCTATCTCGAAAGAAACAATTATTTGACCTTGAGGTCAAAGGACAAGTTCCCACGAAGTTCATTACGGCATGTGACACACTGCCTTATGGTCATACACCCACATACCAAATATCATTGAACTATCTCAAGACAAAAATGTTATGGTCCAGACAAAAAAATTATATTTAAAAAACCATTATTTGACCTTGATGTCAAAGTTCATGGTCCCAGGAAGGTCATTATGGTACACGACACACCGCCTTGTGGTCATGCACCCATACCAAATATCATTGACCTATCTCAAAAGAAACAATTATTTGACCTTCAGGTCAAAGGTCAAGGTCCAACAAAGGTCATTATGGTATGCAACACACCGCCTTATGGTCATGCACCCACATACCAAATATCATTGACCTCGAAAGAAACAATTATTTGACCTTGAGGTCAAAGGTCAAGGTCCAAACAAAGGTCATTATGGTACACAACACACCTCTTATGGTCATGCACCCACATACCAAATATCATTGACCTATCTCGAAAGAAACCATTATTTGACCTTGAGGTCAAAGATCAAGATCCCAGGAAGGTCATTATGGTTCAAGACACACCGCCTTATGGACATGCACCCATGCTAAATATCATTGACCTATCTCAAAAGAAACAATTATTTGACCTTCAGGTCAAAGGTCAAGGTCCAACAAAGGTCATTATGGTATGCAACACACCACCTTATGGTCATGCACCCACATACCAAATATCATTGACCTCTCGAAAGAAACAATTATTTGACCTTGAGGTCAAAGGTCAAGGTCCAAACAAAGGTCATTATGGTACACGACACACCTCTTATGGTCATGCACCCACATACCAAATATCATTGACCTATCTCGAAAGACAAAAAATGTTATGGCCCGAACAAGAAAATACTATTTAAAAAACAATTATTTGACCTTGAGGTCAAAGGTCAAGGTCCAACAAAGGCCATTATGGTATGCAACACACCACCTTATGGACATGCACCCACATACCAAATATCATTGACCTATCTCGAAAGAAACAATTATTTGACCTAGAGGTCAAAATGTCAAGGTCCAAACAAAGGTCTTTATGGTACGTGACACACCTCTTATGGTCATGCACCCACATACCAAATATCATTGACCAATCTCGAAAGACAAAAAATGTTATGGCCCGAACAAGAAAATACTATTTAAAAAACAATTATTTGACCTCGAGGTCAAAGGTCAAGATCCAACAAAGGTCATTATGGTATGCAACACATCACCTTATGGACATGCACCCACATACCAAATATCATTGACCTATCTCGAAAGAAACAATTATTTGACCTTGAGGTCAAAGGACAAGTTCCCACGAAGTTCATTACGGCATGTGACACACTGCCTTATGGTCATACACCCACATACCAAATATCATTGAACTATCTCAAGACAAAAATGTTATGGTCCAGACAAAAAAATTATATTTAAAAAACCATTATTTGACCTTGATGTCAAAGTTCATGGTCCCAGGAAGGTCATTATGGTACACGACACACCGCCTTGTGGTCATGCACCCATACCAAATATCATTGACCTATCTCAAAAGAAACAATTATTTGACCTTCAGGTCAATGGTCAAGGTCCAACAAAGGTCATTATGGTATGCAACACACCGCCTTATGGTCATGCACCCACATACCAAATATCATTGACCTCGAAAGAAACAATTATTTGACCTTGAGGTCAAAGGTCAAGGTCCAAACAAAGGTCATTATGGTACACGACACACCTCTTATGGTCATGCACCCACATACCAAATATCATTGACCTATCTCGAAAGAAACAATTATTTGACCTTGAGGTCAAAGTCCAACAAAGGTCATTATGGTATGCAACACACCACCTTATGGACATGCACCCATACCAAATATTATTGACCTATCTCAAAAGAAACAATTATTTGACCTTGAGGTCAAAGTCCAACAAAGGTCATTATGGTATGCAACACACCACCTTATGGACATGCACCCATATACCAAATATCATTGACCTATCTCGAAAGAAACAATTATTTGACCTTGAGGTCAAATGTCAAGGTCCAAACAAAGGTCTTTATGGTACGTGACACACCTCTTATGGTCATGCACCCACATACCAAATATCATTGACCAATCTCGAAAGACAAAAAATGTTATGGCCCGAACAAGAAAATACTATTTAAAAAACAATTATTTGTCCTCGAGGTCAAAGGTCAAGATCCAACAAAGGTCATTATGGTATGCAACACATCACCTTATGGACATGCACCCACATACCAAATATCATTAACATTGTTCTATTGTAATATTGAAATGTGTCATATTCCAGCAAATATAAATTTAAGATAAATTTTATGCAAAATTTAACAAAATGTCATTATCTAACCTGCAGTCAAGAGGTACTTTTTCATTTTCATTGTTCTTTGTATCTCAAATGAATTTTTGATATAAGTTATAGGGTGGTTGTGTTTGAATTAAGAATTTCATCAGCTCATAGATTTTTTTTTTATTTTTTTTTATTTTTTTACAGTCAGATTAAAATCAAATGATATATTGGGTTTTAATCCGAGTGAACTAGGTATGATACCATGAAATCCTTAATTCAGATATCGCACTGTCTATTCTTAGACCATTGATGTATTTTTTAATTCTATGATTAGTACTCCAAAAAAAGTTTGGTTCCATTTATCCCAGTGGTTTCAAAGAGGTTTAATTGTGAAAGTTTACAGAGGACAACGGATGCCAAGTTGTAGCAATACTTCACATGACCATTACAACCTTCATCAGAGTTGTGTACCTGATTTGTGTCACAAAACTAGATGACTCTTTTATTTGGGGGGGGGGGTGCAGTTGTACCCCTCAGTGGAGAAACTAGGTCTTATTTCTAATTCTATACTCTGTGGTTTACTTGGGGGTGTGTTCTTTAAATTTATATACACAGTTGTATGTATGTAAATACCAGCAATTAAAACACCTTTATTGCTCGATAAAACAAGATAGCCATGATATAACTGAAATATAGTTAAAAATGGCGTTAAACACCATATCTCCCCCAATTTGACCTCCCTTTTCTTAAACGAACAATAAATAATTAAAATCCATATATAATATGGAAACACCCTCTTTAAAACCTTTGAAACAACAACACAAGTTTTGTAGGAAATCATTCAATGAACATTCATACCATGTTCGGTTTCAATTTGCCAAATAGTTTCAGAGGCGAAGATTAAAATCTAAAAATTTACAGACAATGGATGCCAAGTGACAGCAATACGTCACATAACCTTTATATTCTTGATCAGAGTTGTCACACACCTAGTTGACTCTTTTCGGGGGGGTTGTACCCCTCAGCCGAGAAGCTAGGTCCTATTTCTATACCCCGGGGTTCCCTCGGGGGAATGAGGGATGTTCTTTAAATTTATATACACAGTTGTACGTATGTAAATATCAGCAATCAAAACACCTTTATTGCTCGATACAACATTATTGATCAAGTTTGTCAGACTTGCAACAGGTCGATGGTTTTTTTGGTATACTCCACCAATAAAACAAGATAGCCATGATATAACTGAAATATTGTTAAAAGTGGCATTAAACACCATAACTCCCCCAATTTGACCCCCCTTTTTTAAAATGAACAATAAATAACTTGGAAGAACTGTTTTAGATACCTAAAACGTGTCTCCCCTTAATGCGGCCAGCTGTACAACAACCTATCTCGAAAGACAAAATGTTATGGTCCAGACAAGAGAATACTATTTGAAAAACCATTATTTGACCTTCATGTCAAAGGTCAAGGTCCCAGGAAGGTCATTATGGTACACGACACACCGCCTTATGGTCATGCACCCATACCAAATATCATTGACCTATCCAAAAAGAAACCATTATTTGACCTTGAGGTCAAAGGTCAAGGTCCAACAAAGGTCTTTATGGTATGCAACACACCACCTTATGGACATGCACCCACATACCAAATATCATTGACCTATCTCGAAAGAAACATTTATTTGACCTTGAGGTCAAAGGTCAAGGTCCAACAAAGGTCATTATGGTATGCAACACACCACCTTATGGACATGCACCACATACCAAATATCATTGACCTATCTCAAAAGAAACAATTATTTGACCTTCAGGACAAATGTCAAGGTCCAAACAAAGGTATTTATGGTACGCGACACACCTCTTATGGTCATGCACCCACATACCAAATATCATTGACCATTCTCGAAAGACAAAAAATGTTATGGCCCGAACAAGAAAATACTATTTAAAAAACAATTATTTGACCTCGAGGTCAAAGGTCAAGATCCAACGGTCATTATGGTATGCAACACACCACCTTATGGACATGCACCCACATACCAAATATCATTGACCTCTCGAAAGAAACAATTATTTGAACTTGAGGTCAAAGGTCAAGGTCCAAACAAAGGTCATTATGGTACACGACACACCGCCTTATGGTCATGCACCCATACCAAATATCATTGACCTATCTCAAAAGAAACCATTATTGGAACTTGAGGTCAAAGTCCAACAAAGGTCATTATGGTATGCAACACACCACCTTATGGACATGCACCCATACCAAATATCATTGACCTATCTCAAAAGAAACAATTATTTGACCTTGAGGTCAAAGTCCAACAAAGGTCATTATGGTATGCAACACACCACCTTATGGACATGCACCCACATACCAAATATCATTGACCTATCTCGAAAGAAACAATTATTTGACCTTGAGGTCAAAGTCCAACAAAGGTCATTATGGTATGCAACACACCACCTTATGGACATGCACCCATATACCAAATATCATTGACCTATCTCGAAAGAAACAATTATTTGACCTTGAGGTCAAATGTCAAGGTCCAAACAAAGGTCTTTATACCACATACCAAATATCATTGACCAATCTCGAAAGACAAAAAATGTTATGGCCCGAACAAGAAAATACTATTTAAAAAACAATTATTTGTCCTCGAGGTCAAAGGTCAAGATCCATCAACGGTCATTATGGTATGCAACACATCACCTTATGGACATGCACCCAC
The DNA here is from genome assembly GCA_963680875.1 of Bathymodiolus brooksi. NCBI lineage: Eukaryota > Metazoa > Mollusca > Bivalvia > Mytilida > Modiolidae > Bathymodiolus > Bathymodiolus brooksi. The sequence continues at coordinate 90,771,052 of OY804581.1, read as the reverse complement.
ATACCAAATATCATTAACATTGTTCTATTGTAATATTGAAATGTGTCATATTCCAGCAAATATAAATTTAAGATAAATTTTATGCAAAATTTAACAAAATGTCATTATCTAACCTGCAGTCAAGAGGTACTTTTTCATTTTCATTGTTCTTTGTATCTCAAATGAATTTTTGATATAAGTTATAGGGTGGTTGTGTTTGAATTAAGAATTTCATCAGCTCATAGATTTTTTTTTTATTTTTTTTTATTTTTTTACAGTCAGATTAAAATCAAATGATATATTGGGTTTTAATCCGAGTGAACTAGGTATGATACCATGAAATCCTTAATTCAGATATCGCACTGTCTATTCTTAGACCATTGATGTATTTTTTAATTCTATGATTAGTACTCCAAAAAAAGTTTGGTTCCATTTATCCCAGTGGTTTCAAAGAGGTTTAATTGTGAAAGTTTACAGAGGACAACGGATGCCAAGTTGTAGCAATACTTCACATGACCATTACAACCTTCATCAGAGTTGTGTACCTGATTTGTGTCACAAAACTAGATGACTCTTTTATTTTGGGGAGGGGGGGGGGTGCAGTTGTACCCCTCAGTGGAGAAACTAGGTCTTATTTCTAATTCTATACTCTGTGGTTTACTTGGGGGTGTGTTCTTTAAATTTATATACACAGTTGTATGTATGTAAATACCAGCAATTAAAACACCTGTATTGCTCGATAAAACAAGATAGCCATGATATAACTGAAATATAGTTAAAAATGGCGTTAAACACCATATCTCCCCCAATTTGACCTCCCTTTTCTTAAACGAACAATAAATAATTAAAATCCATATATAATATGGAAACACCCTCTTTAAAACCTTTGAAACAACAACACAAGTTTTGTAGGAAATCATTCAATGAACATTCATACCATGTTCGGTTTCAATTTGCCAAATAGTTTCAGAGGCGAAGATTAAAATCTAAAAATTTACAGACAATGGATGCCAAGTGACAGCAATACGTCACATAACCTTTATATTCTTGATCAGAGTTGTCACACACCTAGTTGACTCTTTTCGGGGGGGTTGTACCCCTCAGCCGAGAAGCTAGGTCCTATTTCTATACCCCGGGGTTCCCTCGGGGGAATGAGGGATGTTCTTTAAATTTATATACACAGTTGTACGTATGTAAATATCAGCAATTAAAACACCTTTATTGCTCGATACAACATTATTGATCAAGTTTGTCAGACTTGCAACAGGTCGATGGTTTTTTTGGTATACTCCACCAATAAAACAAGATAGCCATGATATAACTGAAATATTGTTAAAAGTGGCATTAAACACCATAACTCCCCCAATTTGACCCCCCTTTTTTAAAATGAACAATAAATAACTTGGAAGAACTGTTTTAGATACCTAAAACGTGTCTCCCCTTAATGCGGCCAGCTGTACAACAACCTATCTCGAAAGACAAAATATTATGGTCCAGACAAGAGAATACTATTTGAAAAACCATTATTTGACCTTCATGTCAAAGGTCAAGGTCCCAGGAAGGTCATTATGGTACACGACACCGCCTTATGGTCATGCACCCATACCAAATATCATTGACCTATCCAAAAAGAAACCATTATTTGACCTTGAGGTCAAAGGTCAAGGTCCAACACAGGTCATTATGGTATGCAACACACCACCTTATGGACATGCACCCATACCAAATATCATTGACCTATCTCAAAAGAAACAATTATTTGACCTTGAGGTCAAAGTCCAACAAAGGTCTTTATGGTATGCAACACACCACCTTATGGGCATGCACCCACATACCAAATATCATTGACCTATCTCGAAAGAAACATTTATTTGACCTTGAGGTCAAAGGTCAAGGTCCAACATAGGTCATTATGGTATGCAACACACCACCTTATGGACATGCACCCACATACCAAATATCATTGACCTATCTCGAAAGAAACAATTATTTGACCTTCAGGTCAAATGTCAAGGTCCAAACAAAGGTCTTTATGGTACGCGACACACCTCTTATGTTCATGCACCCACATACCAAATATCATTGACCATTCTCGAAAGACAAAAAATGTTATGGCCCGAACAAGAAAATACTATTTAAAAAACAATTATTTGACCTCGAGGTCAAAGGTCAAGATCCAACAATCATTATGGTATGCAACACACCACCTTATGGACATGCACCCACATACCAAATATCATTGACCTCTCGAAAGAAACAATTATTTGAACTTGAGGTCAAAGGTCAAGGTCCAAACAAAGGTCATTATGGTACGCGACACACCTCTTATGGTCATGCACCCACATACCAAATATCATTGACCAATCTCGAAAGAAAAAAAATGTTATGGCCCGAACAAGAAAATACTATTTAAAAAACAATTATTTGACCTTCATGTCAAAGGTCAAGGTCCCAGGAAGGTCATTATGGTACACGACACACCGCCTTATGGTCATGCACCCACATACCAAATATCATTGACCTATCTCGAAAGAAACAATTATTTGACCTTGAGGTCAAAGGACAAGTTCCCACGAAGTTCATTACGGCATGCGACACACTGCCTTATGGTCATACACCCACATACCAAATATCATTGAACTATCTCAAGACAAAAATGTTATGGTCCAGACAAAAAAATTATATTTAAAAAACCATTATTTGACCTTGATGTCAAAGTTCAAGGTCCCAGGAAGGTCATTATGGTACACGACACACCGCCTTATGGTCATGCACCCATACCAAATATCATTGACCTATCTCAAAAGAAACCATTATTTGACCTTGAGGTCAAAGATCAAGGTCATTATTATGGTTCAAGACACACCGCCTTATGGACATGCACCCATGCTAAATATCATTGACCGATCTCAAAAGAAACAATTATTTGACCTTCAGGTCAAAGGTCATTATGGTATACAACACACCGCCTTATGGTCATGCACCCACATACCAAATATCATTGACCTCTCGAAAGAAACAATTATTTGACCTTGAGGTCAAAGGTCAAGGTCCAAACAAAGGTCATTATGGTACACGACACATCTCTTATGGTCATGCACCCACATACCAAATATCATTGACCTATCTCGAAAGACAAAAAATGTTATGGCCCGAACAAGAAAATACTATTTAAAAAACAATTATTTGACCTTGAGGTCAAAGGTCAAGGTCCGGACAAGCTTCGCTGAGAAGAAGCAGAAGAAAAAAATCAGACTAAAACATATATATCTCCCTTCGTTCGAAGGGGAGACATAATTAAAATCCATATATAATATGGAAACACCCTCTTTTGAAACAACACCACAAGTTTTGTAGGAAACCATTCAATGAACATTCATACCATGCTCGGTTTCAATTTGCCAAGTGGTTTCAGAGAAGATTAAAATCTAAAAGTGTACAGACAACGGATGCCAAGGGAGAACAATATGTCACACACAACATTTATATTCTTCATTCAGAGTTGTCATACACCTAGATGACCCTCCATTTGGGGAGAGTAACTCTCTCCCCCCATTCCCTGAAAAGAGTCATTCAGTTGTGTGATACAAATCAGGTACACAACTCTGATGAAGGTTGTAACGGTCATGTGAAGTATTGCTACAACTTGGCATCCGTTGTCCTCTGTAAACTTTCACAATTAAACCACTCTGAAACCACTGGGCTAAATGAAACCAAACTTTTTTTGGAGAACAAATCATAAAATTAAAAAATACATCAATGGCCTAAGAATAGAAGTGCCATCTTTTTACTTCACCTTTAATGTAGACAAATTTCCGCTATCTTTTACTGTTTCCGAGATACTCTTGACTGGAAGGGACCAACAAATGCCAATTTCAAAACTTTAACACATTTTAATTTTTAGATAAAAAAATTTGGTTTTGAACATAAAATTAACATTGTTCTATTGTAATATTGAAATGTATCATATTCCAGCAAATATAAATTTAAGATAAATTTTATGCAAAATTTAACAAAATGTGATATTATCTAGCCTGCAGTCAAGATAATATCACATTTTCATTGTATCTCAAATGAATTTTTGATATAAGTTATAGGGTGGTTGTGTTTGAATTAAGAATTTCATCAGCTCATAGATTTTTTTTTGATTTTTTTTTATTTTTTTACAGTCAGATTAAAATCAAATGATATATTGGGTTTTAATCCGAGTGAACTAGGTATGATACCATGAAATCCTTAATTCAGAGATCGCACTGTCTATTCTTAGACCATTGATGTATTTTTTAATTCTATGATTAGTACTCCAAAAAAAGTTTGGTTCCATTAAACCCAGTGGTTTCAAAGAGGTTTAATTGTGAAAGTTTACAGAGGACAACGGATGCCAAGTTGTAGCAATACTTCACCACATGACCATTATAACCTTCATCAGAGTTGTGTACCTGATTTGTGTCACAAAACTAGATGACTCTTTTATTTTGGGGGGGGGGGGGGGGGGTGGTGCAGTTGTACCCCTCAGTGGAGAAACTAGGTCTTATTTCTAATTCTATACTCTGTGGTTTACTTGGGGGTGTGTTCTTTAAATTTATATACACAGTTGTATGTATGTAAATACCAGCAATTAAAACACCTTTATTGCTCGATACATTATGGATAAAGTTTGTCAGACTTGCGGCAGGTCGATGGTTTTCTCAGTATACTCCACCAATAAAACAAGATAGCCACGATATAACTGAAATATAGTTAAAAATGGCGTTAAACACCATAACTCCCCCAATTTGACCTTCCTTTTTTTAAATGAACAATAAATAATTAAAATCCATATATAATATGGAAACACCCTCTTTGAAACCTTTGAAACAACAACACAAGTTTTGTAGGAAATCATTCGATGAACATTCATACCATGTTTGGTTTCAATTTGCCAAATAGTTTCAGAGGAGAAGATTAAAATCTAAAAGTTTACAGACAATGGATGCCAAGTGACAGCAATACGTCACATGACCATTATATTCTTGATCAGAGTTGTCACACACCTAGTTGACTCTTTTCGGGGGGGTTGTACCCCTCAGCCGAGAAGCTAGGTCCTATTTCTATACCCCGGGGTTCCCTCGGGGGAATGAGGGATGTTCTTTAAATTTATATACACAGTTGTACGTATGTAAATATCAGCAATTAAAACACCTTTATTGCTCGATACAACATTATTGATCAAGTTTGTCAAACTTGCGGCAGGTCGGTGGTTTTCTCGGCTTACTCCACCAATAAAACAAGACAACCATGATATAGCTGAAATATTGTTAAAAGTGGCATTAAACACCATAACTCCCCAATTTTTTTTCTTAAAACATATAAAATTGGAAATAAAAGAACCGACGTATCCTCCCGCACTTGCATAATATTTAGTTTTATATCAGCATGCATATGCCCACAGGTTTTTCCATCTGGGGGTACATGTACACTTTTACCATCATTTTTGGGGGTACACCCAAATTTTTGGGGGTGCAACGTACCCTCTAACTCTTCATTTGGAGGTACAAAGAAAAAGCCACGCAAGGTCGTGCACCATGCTGTTTTTTGTAAATATTACGGGTTTTAACAGTAACAGTTCTTCTGATTGGACAATTAAAAAATAAGGAGCCAATAGAATTGGACGATCTATAAATCATATCATCTTACTTAAAATATGCAAGGAATGCTCTGATTGGATAATATTGCCGAAATTAACTAATCAGAACAACTCTATTATACGTACTTTGAAGTTAATTGTAAACAAAACGTAATTTTTATACAGTGCTCGCAACGGGTTCTTTACGTGCACGTAAGTAGGGTTCTTTCAATTATACGTGCATGATTTTTATTCTACATGTATGTGAAACACGTACTGCAGTACGTGAATGGGCATGCTGTTATATATTTATAGAAAGCAGCCTTGCAGTCTTAATGTATAACATACTTTATTGAAGGATGGAGTATATTGCAGCATGATCTGAATAATATACAGGAAGTGCTCCACTTTGACTGTAAATATAGATTTTCCCCCAAAACCCTTGCATCAAATATTTCCATGTTAGAACCCATCCAAGATAATGATAATTACAAATCACATGCAAAACATTATTCAAATCTATCCATGTTTACTAAAGTTATCGCGTAAACAAAGACACAATTCTCAATATTGGCGATTTTTCAACCAAAAACTAAGATTTCCCCCCAAAACCCTTGCATCAAATATTTCCATGTTAGAACCCATCCAAGATAATGATAATTACAAGCCACATGCAAAAAATTATTCAAATCTATCCATGTTTACTCAAGTTATCGCATAAACAAGAAAGTGTGACGGACGGACAGACAGATGGACGCTATTACTATATCCCTATCGCGGGGAGATAAATATCCTTGTAGAGCAACAATTTGGACAGCCATAACAAAGACCAGTCCAAAGGACAACATTCTATTTGGGATTGGGAAAAGCTCCAATGGATTTGTTTAAAAAAAAAAAATTCTAAACAAGTGATATATCTATAAAAATGAAGTGAACTTACAGGCAACTGTACTGTCAAATCTAACTTGTTACTGATTCAGATATCTTGGATTCACTGACTGATCAAGAGCTCCTGCAAAAAAGAACAATATTTAAACAAAGTCTTACATTGTGGAAAAGTAATGGACATGCTTAACAACTTTTACAAGGAACCATGACCTAGATAAGCCTTACAAAGTAACTGGAACAAGACAAAAGTAAAGCTTACAAGGAACATGGCTAAAAACAAACTTTAATGGAACTAGGATAAAAACAATTGTGGGAATTTTCCATGCATCTTTGGCTAAAATGTAATAAGGCCCAGACTTTTTGAAATTCGTCGGACAGAGCGGGCAGAAAATCACAAGGACCGGCAATACTGACAAGTATGCCGGTCCGGTCGTCCGACAAAATTATTTGTTTTGCACTGGAAATCGGAAATGCAACTGGTATGCCGGAACGATCACGGTCAACTCGGAATTAGATTCTGCTTCAAATGACATTTACTTCTTAAACATGCAACTGTTTCCATGGTAATTCTATTAATCATTGTATTTTTATAGTTTAAACTGGCTGCGATGCATCAACACAACCATTTCGTGTGTTTATATTTGAAAACATGGCGGGTCAGGTTTTTATCGTTCCCATCACCGATTCCGTTTAAATTTCAGAATTTTGTAAATTCCGGTCCTGTACAATTTTAGTAGGTTCTGCAGAAAATTATTGGGTGAATTTTTTTCCCCAAAAGTTTGAAGGCCATATAAGCTTGTCTTACTAATCTCATGCTTACAAATAGTTATTTGCTTTTTATGTGGTCCTTTTCTTTTTACAACTACTCACAAAAATGTTTCCATATATACTAGACAACCCTGATTTTCATTGACAACTCATTTTCATCAAAATGGTAGATTAAGTTCTATTGTAGTAAAGGGCATCTAATCCATTAAGAGAGATGTAGGGTTAAGGTTATGGTGTTTAATGCCACTTTCAACACTATTTCAGTTATATTGTGGGGCTACCGGAAGCTCCCTGCACACCCTTTTGGACTCTTTTTCTGTCAAGAATGATAATAGTTACATAATAACGCTATGCATTTTTTAAACACCTTTGGGTTTAGGCTGTTTCAATTCGTTTTGCTTCACACCAGTTGCTCCCCTTTATTATAGTTTATGTCATGACGTTGCATCTGTGGAAACATACTCTTAATAGGTAAACACCAAAATGTTTCTGCAGATCTAATGCACTTATTCCATGTTCATATTGTGACAGTAAGATAAACGTATATCCGGAATCCTACTAGTACAAATTGGAATTCTGATTTGTACTGGATTTAAACCAGTATAAATCAGAATTCCAATATCTACTAGGACAAATCAGGATATCCAGATTTGTACTAGGAGGATCCTGGATCCTACTAAACTTTCAGTAGGATTCAGAATATTACTGAATTTAAAGCTTAGTACGATTCTGGATATTACTTAATAGAAAAACATAAAAATATGTAAAATTTGTGAAATATAAAATAAGTCTTGTGTGATAATTTAATTACAAATAGTGAGAAAAATACATTTTAATGCAATTTTGGATTAAGTTTCCTATTTATTACAACATTTGGTCAAAGTTTGTTTGTGGCATTTGCTTAAGCAAGGTATCTTAGATTTGCGGCATGAACATCGCATTGTATTACATTTTTCAGCACAGTTACATGTTGATACCAGATTAGCAGTTTCATTTACTGTCCGGTTTTTCTGGCCTCATGGTGACTTCAAGATGAAGAACAACAATAAAAGCGTTGTTCCTTTGCTATTATACTATTTTTAACCCTGTATTGCTTGGGACTTTGTCTCATGTACATTTACCCCATATCCTTTCATTTTATTCTTACAAAAATAACTGTCATTTTATCATAGATGTTTATAATATTTTATGTTGTGGTGGATTCTTGTCTCACGAACATTTATTCCATATCTCTTTGTTTTTCATTTAAAAAGTTGTAAATGCCAATAAATTGTAAAATGTATAAGACAAGTTGACCATGTGTTTAATATATAAAGGATTATAAAACTGTTTACATACCAGTTAAGCTTTCAGTAGTCTCCCTGAAATTGTTTTTGGCCCAGTGTTTAAATTTAGCCCCCTCTTCTGTTTTATGTGCCTTCTTTGTCAAGGCAGTTTAGAATAGCTTCATATCTAAGTCCAGAGAGAACAAACTTTTCCTTGTCATAATGCTTTGGAAGATTCTCTTCATATTCCAAAAGTTTCATATAAAATAATTCCTTGTGGTCTTCCATTTCACTTTCACTTACAATGAATTTAGAAATGATTACAATTCATGAGGCAAGGTAAAAAGTTATGTGACTGACAGGACAGCCTTTAGGGGGGATTAAGCATGAATTAAAGATCAGTGATTATTGATCATACAAGTATATTTATTTAGATTTTACTGATTTTACCTAAGGGACATAAAACAGAAGATTTGTATTAAAAAAGTGTTCATATTTATTTTTTCATGTTTCTCCTTTTTTCAGTTTTTTATTTCAGTAGGATTCTGGATCCTACTGGATTCCAATTTGTACTGTAACATATATATTATATTTTAGAACTAGATTTCTTTTAATATTAGAAATTCAATATTTTTCGCTATTTCTTCTGTTCCAGCTTCACTTGCCACATCCAGAAGAAAATATAACCTTTGAAATTCCTGTGCACCAGTTATATTGCCCGGTGATGATTTCCGGGTTAATTTTAATAACAGCACATGTTCTGTTAATGTGTATTATCAGAACTGTTAGATTACTTAAAATTTCTTGCTGTTTGTCTCATTTAGTATGTCAACTTACACTTATTAATATTTTTTTAGTTTTGATTAATTATTTTAATATTAAAATATAATATAACAAATATTCGATGTGACTGTGGTCAATATACAAGAACATTTTCCCTCTGTACCTTGAATTGCATGGATATGTTATATTGCCCTCCGCCGTTGGCGTCAGGCTATATAACACATCCATGCAATTCAAGGTACCTCAGGAAAATATTATACAATTATTGACTTTTAATGAGGTTTACTCATGACTATACGGACCTGGTCAATGATTGATTGACCGAGGCCAACGGCCGAGATTAATCAATCATAGACCAGGTCCGTATAGTCATGAGTAGACTGAAAATAAAAGTCAATAACTGCTTTATTAAATAATAAGGAATTTTTCAAACTTTTCAACAAAATAGGCTACAATTGTTTTATCATTTCTCAAGATTATTTAAATATCAAAATGTTGAAATATGATGAAAATTTTGAAATCTTATGAAATTTTTGAAAGTTTTGAAATTTATAACATTTTTATGAAATTTTTGAACTTTAGAAAAAAAAAATTGGCCTTTTTTGCAATTTGATTGGCCGACTGGAAATGAAATCTCGTCTCTGGTTGGACAACGTTGAAACACTGAATAGACAATAGACAAAAATAGACACAGGCCCGAATATACCTCACGCGAGGTGTACTCACTGCATGCGGGGTATACTCACTGCATGCGAGGTATACTCACTGCACACGAGGTATACTCACACTATGAGGTAGAGTTGAGAAAATGCTGTTTAGGCCAATCAGCGAAAGGCAAAATTCCTTATCATTTAATAATCTTGTATATTGACCACAATCACATGGAATATTTGTATAATATTTGATTACTATCCAGTTTGTGAATATATCAAAATTTTGAATACATCGATTGTGATATACGAGTTATTGAGCTTGTCGGTCTTGCCTTAAGCATCACCACTTCAATGCCCATATTTGGAAAGCGCCATCACCAATAACCTTACTTATTGACAAATGCGAGCTGGAAAAAAGCACATGGAGAATCAAAATAAGATCTTTAAGCCTAGAATAGAGATGCCAGTAATTTCCGCCATTTTGTTTTCCGGTAATGAAAATGTCCAAAATTGATATTTTCAAAAATGTAATATTTACTTTTTAATCAATTTATTGTTGTCTCCAACTGTTATTATTAAATTGCTTTTAATCTATATTTCCCTTTAATATATTTATTTGCTGTGGTAAGAACAAATATTGATTAAAAATATATTAGATCGGAACCGGCGTTTAATAGTTTTTGCAGCTGTGGTACGTTTTTTTTTTTATTAGGATACCCTCTTTGCGACAAGAATAGAATATATTTATGACGTTGTACAATCATATTTTCAATATCCAATGAAAGCTTAGATTTCCACGAATGTCAATGTTATTGACAAATTTGTATTTCCGGTCAAATTTCATGTAAAAAATAAAATGGAAAACTTTATAATCGTCTTATTCAGAGGTAATGGAAAATATTGAAAAGTATTCGTCATATTCAATAACTTCAATCATCGATGATTAGATACGGTTGTTTCGAATCATTTCCATTCCGTAAAAATTTTGTTATTTTCGTCCGCCAGATCACGTGATTTTGATGGAATGTATAGCACTAGACTTCCGGTGTCAATGTACACAACAAAAACTTCAATTGATATGTGCCGTTTTAATGTTCGATCTTCAGCTTAAAAAAATCTTAACATTTTCTGTAAAAGACAGATATCAATTAAATTATTTTATTTGTATCAAACACTTGAATACAGAGACAATTACTTCTTTAAAATTAAATTTGTTTTCTTTCTTAATTTGCTGCTGTCAGCATCATGAAAGGAAAATGATCTGCCTTTATATATTTCTGATATCAGACAGATACTGGGTACTGAACATCAGTATTTATTCAGCCGTTTCCATATTTCAATTACTTATAATCTACCGCATCTACAACTATGAAATGCTGACGTTGTTACAATAATAACGTAAACACCGGAAGTCGTCTGCCAAGCGTTTCAGACGTCAAGACGATAGGAAAAAGGAGATTGAACCAAGTTCAACGACGCCATAGCCATGTGTCAATTTCATCGATGCATGACGATGTCAACAACTTGAACAAGATGGAAACTATTACCGATAATACCGGTGAGCTATCATATTGAAAATATAATCATTAATGGATAGTTAGTATATCAAACATTGAACAAAACAACAAATAAAGCTATCGACAGGCACTGCCGCAGGGGAGGATGCCGGTTCATGCTTTTATCAATGGACCTGCCAAACACTATCTCCATTCTTTCTCTCTTTATTTTTATTTATCTTCTTTCGGTTTGGGATATAATGGGAAGGGGGTACGAATAAACCCATAAAATCTGGGGGGAAATGCTGCCAAAATTATTTTTGTGTGGGGGGTTGAGAATAAACTAGATGCTGTGTCACTCACCTTTCATTCTGCTTTGAGGAAACTTAATACAGAACCTTCCATAGGTGCTTCCCACCGAATTTCGGTTCATTTGGCCATGCAATTTCAGAGAAGAATTTTAAAAATCAGCTAATCAGAAACAAGAGTAACCTGTGGCAGCCATGGTTGTTAACGGATCGGGACGAAATGTGCAATCTTGTCAGAGGACCTTCCATAGATGCTTCCTACCAAGATTTGGTTCCATTGGTCAAGAGGTTTCAGAGGAGAAGATTTAAAACTAGAGGCTCAGTGGGCTGAGCCTGTGTCACTCACCTTTCATTCTGCTTCAAGGAAACTTAATACAGAGCCTCCCATAGGTGTTTCCCACCAAGTTTTGGTCATTTGGCTAAGAAGTTACAGAGAAGAAGATATTTAGAAGTCAACCAATCAGAAACAAGAATGGCCTGTGGCGGCCATGTTTATTAACAGATTGGAACTAAATGAGCAATCTTTATAGATGATTTTCCAGGATGCTTCCTACCAAGTTTCGATTCATTTGGCAAAGTGGTTTCAGAGAAGAAGATTTTTTTAGAAATCAACCAATCAGAAACAAGAATTGCCTTTGGTGGCCATGTTTGTTAAAGGATCGGAACTAAATGAGGAATTTTATAAAGGACCTTCCAAGATGCTTCCTACCAAGTTTCGATCCATTTGGCTCAGCGAAGCGGTTTCAGAGGAGACGATTTTTTAGAAATCAACCAATCAGAAACAAGAATTGCCTGTGGCGGCCATGTATGTTAACGGATCAGAACTAAATGAGCAATCTCTATAGAAGACTTTCCAAGGATGATTCCTGCCAAGTTTCAATTCATTTGGCCAAGCGGTTACAGAGAAGAAGATTTTTTAGAAATCAACCAATCAGAAACAAGAATTTCTGTGGCGGCCATGCTTGATAACGGATCGGCACGAAATAAGCAATCTTTAGAGAGGACCTGCCATAGATGCTTCCTGCTAAGTTTCGGTTCATTTGGCCAAGTGGTTTCAGAGAAGATTATTTTTTATCGGCCAATCAGAAATATGAATTACCTATGCCGGCCATGTTTCTGAACGGATCGGAACTAAATGAGCATTTGTTATAGAGGACCTTCCACGGATGCTTCCTACCAAGTTTCGGTTCATTTGGCAAAGCAGCTTCAGAGGAAAAGATTTTTTAGAAATCAACCAATCAGAAACAAGAATTGTCTGTGGCGGCCATGTTTGTAAACGGATCGGGACGAAATTAGCAATCCTTATAGAGGACATGATATAGATGCTTCCTACCAACTTTCCTATAGTGGCCATATTTGTTAATGGATCAGGACAAAATGAGCAATCTTTAGAGAGGACCTTCCATAGATGCTTCCTACCAAGTTTCACTTCATTTGACTTGGGGGTATCAGAGGAGAAGATTAAAATGGGAAAGGTTAACAGACGACGGACGCCAAGTGATGGCAAAAGCTCACATTGCCCTTTGGCAAGGCAGAGATCACCCTAGCTTTTGAAGAAGATGGGCCAATAGTAATGGGCCATTAGGCCGGAGTATGGGTGCCCCCCGGCCCAAAAAAGATTTTCAGCAATTTAAGCAATTCTGAGCAATTCGAGAGGCAATAAACCTTGTAATTTGCACTAGCTGCATGCCTATGGTGAATGATGATGTTTTAAAATTATCCCAACCAGCTGTTATAGTATTGTTTGCTCCAATGCTAATGCTTTCCTTGTTTTCGCTGGCTTCGTGTGATACGTCATCATCGACCTCAATAGGCTCATTCGCCTCTGTAGTTGTACTTGTGTCCGTTTCATCTTCTGACCAAGGATTTTCCTTCTCTGACGTCATGAAAAATGATATTTTCGGTTGATTTTTTTCAGATCTTGGGAGGCATTATGTCGTCATTCGACAGTTTTCCTTATAATCGAGACCCGAGTATGAAAAACACCGAGTGTATCGGTTGATTATACGACTGGTTTACTTTTTCGCCTGATTACGTTCGCGGGATGAAACAAAAATCAAGAACCAGTCGAAACAAAATAATTATTGTATGCAGATCCAGGTTACCGGTGCACAATGTACAATTGCATGGGCCATACGTGACGGTAATGCGCCCCACTGGCACACACATCACTTTTTAATGGGCCATATAAAATTTTAGCATGACTATGGCGCGGCCCAAAGTGATCTCTGCAAGGTGAGCTAAAAATCTGCCAATCTGAAACAAAAATTGCCCGAGGCGGCCATGTTTGTTAATGGATCAAAACGAAATGAGCAATCTCTATAGAGGACCTTCCATAGATGCTTCCTACCAAGTTCATTTCCTTTGGCCAAGCGGTTTCAGATGAAAAGCTTTTTTAGAAATCGAACAATCAGTAAAAGGAATTGCCTATGGCAGCCATGTTTGTTAATGGATCAAAACGGAATGAGCAAACCCTATAGAGGACCTTCCATAGATGCTTCTTACCAAGTTTCAATCCATATGGCCAAGCTGTCTCGGAGGAGATTTGTTTAAATCGGCCAATCAGAAACAATAATTGCCTATGGTGGCCATGTTTGTTAATGGTTCAGAACAAAATGTGCAATCTTTATAGAGGACCTTCTATAGATGCTTCCTACCAAGTTTTGGATCATTTGGCCAAGCGGTTTCAGAGGAGAAGATTTTTAGATATTGACCAATCAGAAACAAGAATTGTCTGTGGCAGCCATGCTTGTAAATGGATCGGGACGAAATGAGCAATCTTTATAGAGGACTTGCCATAGATACTTCCTACCAAGTCTAGATTCATCTGGCTCAGTGGTTTTAGAGAAGATTTTTTAGAAATGAACTAATCAGAAACAAGAATTGCCTGTGGCGGCCATGTTTGTTAAGAATGGTCAAACCTCTGCATTCTATCTCGTCTTAATCTCCATTGTTGACTGTATAGTAGTTCTCGTAGCACTTTTCTCAGACAAAAAATCATACAGAAAATATCCAGTTTGTTTTTAATTCAACTTTCACTCTATATATACTAGAACTTCACGAAACTTTTTAGTTAAGGCACTGATTGTAGTCACGTGAGTCGGTGACCATCATTTCATCAACAGAAATTCATGCTAACCGCACAAAACTTCAGCATTTTCCCTTTCATACATATATAAACAATTGGTTGCAATATGCATCAAATATTGTCATGTTTTACATATTGATCATTTACCTTTATGACCCCCCCCCCTTTTTTTTTCATTGCATGCAATCTTAGAAACAACCTTAACACACCTGTGGAGATTCTCCCAAGGATCTCATTTTAAAAAACCATCAAAATAAGATGAACAAGATTGCTATGCCATAGTAAATGTCCCCCGCCTATTTACATAGATCTGTGTATAAATTACTCTCATTAGTTCCTATGACTGAAATGGACTAATCTTAGGGAACGACCATTTAACTTGAAGCTGGGGGGGGGGTTATGGTTTTTTTTCTAAAAAAATATTCTGATTCCCATGTTGCTGAAAAAAATATTCTGATTTTGGTGGAGGAAAAAAAAAATAATCTGATTAAGAGTTTTTGTAATATAACCTAATGTTAAATTCTGGAAAAAAAATTCGCACTTTGCACGACAAAAAAAAATAATATTCTAACTCTTGTGTTGTCCGAAAAAAAAATTCGGAACGAAACAAAAAACCATGCATGATGATGACAGTGGTCAGTACATATAATACAGCAAGGCACATAAAACAGGTGCTCGTAGACAGGACCCCATATGGTACCCCATGTCGTGGTACCGCCCACCAATTTATTTTCGTTTATTTTCTTATTTCTGACATATTTCGCTTGGAAAATATATGGGAATACTGACAAACAGGAAATATGTCAGAAATAAGAAAATAAACGAAAATAAATTGGTGGGCGGTACCACGACATGGCCATGGGGTCCTGTCTACGAGCACCTGTGACATATAATAAGGCATACAATCATAAGACATTACAACATTAAATGCTATAGCACATATACCGTATATCATGCATACTTACTAATAAATAAAATTTAGAATGTGTTTATTCAGTACTTACAAACTAGATGTGTTCTGCTAGTCGATTTACTCATGGATCAAATAATTCTCACATGTGCGGCCATCATCGATTTTCCTGGCGCGAAACATTTTAAATACACGTCACTGGTGTGAAACTCAAATCAAATCAACAGAGCGTTTTTTTGTTTTGTTTTTATTTTTATTTTTTTCGTTTCTTTTTTCTTTGGCAGTAGCATAGCTATGGGGGGGATGTCCGCAGGGGCGGATCCAGGATTTCAAGTTAGGAGGGGCGCACTTAAAAAAATTGCGCCGAGCGAAGGGAGGCGCGAAAATTTGTGGGGTATTTCGTGTGAAAAATCACGATTTTACGCCAAAAAATCATATTTTTCCAATATTAGGGGGGGGGGGGGGCGCACGAAATTTTTGGGGTATTTCATGTGAAAAATCACGATTTTAAGCCAAAAAAATCTTATTTTCTCCAATTTTAGGGGGGGCGCGCGCCGGGTGCGCCCCCCCCCCCCCCTGAATCCGCCCCTGGTCCGCCCGGGTGGCACTTGTGGACCTATTGTATAAGCCTGTATAGACTGCATTGAAAACTGCCGGGATCACTACATAGGTTGAAGGATGTTTTCATCTTTGACTTTGGAGTTACTTTAAATATATTGTCACTGTTTTTGGGCCTCATTGATGTAATGTGGGCATTAGGATATATGGCGTGACTTTCCATAAAATAACCATGTTTTCAACCATCTACATTTTATTTGATTCAAACTGAAAGTGAAAATACGTTTTAAAAAGAATTTACTATAATGCAAAACAAATTATTATTTACTGAAATGAACCGCTGAATAATTTAGAAAAGCTGGACAACCCGTAATTAATGAAAGTATACAAAAGCATAAATGCCTACCTGAAACTAGGGAACAAGTTATCAATCCCAAACCAGCCTTGTACTGTATTGAAGTGTGAATGTCAATCAGTGGACAAGTTAGCGAATATACATAGATCCAAAACCAGGGCGGGAATACATGCATGTGATATTCGTGCAAAAAGGTAGAAAGGTGTAGTCATTTCTCCGTCCGTTTTTATGAATGAATGAATTTATGAATGAAATATATTAATGATGCAAGATACTACTACTTACCTTTAAACGTAGTATGACCCGTTTCTTATAATACGGCGACAATATTTTAAGACATATAGAATCTAACACCGGCAAAAGTGCAAGACTGGGAAATCTCCGACACCCGAGGGTAAGATTTCAATCGTTCGCTGACGAGGCTCGATTGAAATCTTATCCGAGGGTGTCGGAGATTTCCCTGTCTTGCACTTTTTATCGGTGTTTGATTTTATTTCTCACTTTTATCAGTAGTAGTGTATTGTTTGACAGCTAAAAATTGGAAAAAATAGGATTTTTTGGCGTAAAATCGTGATTTTTCACAATTTTTTTAAGTGCGCCCCCCCTAACTTGAAATCCCAGATCCGCCCCTGAAAGTGTCCCCCGGACAATATTTTATAGAGACTGCGATATGTTGTTGAGGTAGCTGAGTTATATGGCTTGCCATATCCGTACGACTTATTTGATACTCCACCTGGTAAATATCAATGGAAACAGCTAGTGAATAAAGCTGTATATATCTATCATTCCAACAGATTAAGTCCTCAAACAGAAGAAGCGCAAGCAAAATCATCGTTAAAATATATTTATTTCAACTACTCAAAAGATGGGAAAGTACATAATATCTAGAAACCCTGTGGTTCTGAACCATATGCTGTGTCATTAGCCGCTCTGAATGCCAAGATAGCCACAGGCACCATAATTCTGCAAAAACAAGCTTCAAGATTTTCCAACAATACGAAGACTCCAATATGTCAGCTATGCAGTAAGGAGATAGAGGATATTTTACATTTTATAGTAAGATGCTCTGCATTACAGAAAGTACGTTCTCCATTCCTGACAGCAATCCAGAGTTCCGGATGGGTGGTTCATACACTCCAGGATGTGCAGCTTCTTCTTCTTTCCTTCGTATAAACTTCCAATTATGGAACACCTCCGGTTATATGTCGGAGTAATTAAAATCCAATCACAATATGAATATTTACATATGAATTTTATATAGTACACAGGGGCGGATCCAGGATTTGGGATTAGGGGGGGGCGTGAGTAGGAGAGGGATCTAGGGACCGCTTTAATGTCCCCAGCGGGTCCAGGGCAGAGCCCTAGGAGGGGGTCCAGGTGGGCGAAACCCCTCCCCCCTAAGTTCTGGGGGTTTGAGGAATTACAGACATTTATTTGAACGACAATTTTGAACCAACCACACCATTTTTACTTTGAGTCTTAATTTTGTCGGATAATTGTTAACAGTATATTTTTGTCAGATTATAAGAACCTGAAGTAAAACTTTTTTTTTGAACAACCGTGATGCGAATTGTTCAACTCATGACTGATCGATCACGATATGTTAACCCTTCAAAGAACTATTGGTTTAGTTTTAACGCATTCCTGGGGTCCGGATGTCTCAATGAGTTAGGTCGTTGGATCTAACAGCTCATACAAGCCTATCACCAATACGGCGTGGGTTCGCGCCCAGCTTTGTAAATTACAAAAAAGGGTGCACTCGACTCGCAAGTGATAAAGTTTATCAGTTGCGTCAAGTGTTTGAGCAACGGGCGTAAAAACCTCATTACACTAAAAGATCAAACAAACAAAATGTATCAAAGTTCTCGAGAAATATGTTTACGGAAATCAGGTGTGAGATATGCATAAACCATTTTGTCGAGATTATTTTCACACTTTCATGTGCAGTTGTAGATATTAATTTATTACAAATAAATTGTAGTCAGAATTTTTTGTTAAAAATGTGTAAAAAAAAATTGTACAGACATCCATTGGTAGATATAAATAATATAAACGTACCCGGACAAAGGATTTGTTCACACTTTATTGTGTGCAGATACCTCGGGAATATGCAGAGATTGTTACAAATAAATTGCCGCTAATTTTTTTTTTATTAATATGTTACTTTTGTATTTTAATGTACAATATACCAACGCGTATTTTTACTGATCTTTACTTGAAAAGTAAAAGGCAACATTTTCGGGTATTTGTATACAAATCAAACTTATATTTTTTTTTCATATAAAATTGCAGAATTTCGAATTCAAGAACTATTTGAACCATTATTTAAAGAGAAGTGACCATTTTCTTGGATCACTCAAGTTTCTCCACACTGGCTCAGTTTCATCATCTGATTCTCTCGTTATAGGTTTTCGTTGTATGTTTTATAAATGAGATCAATTGTTAAATTAATTATTCGAAGTATTGATTGAATTTACTTTTTAGTTTACCTTTGACTTTTCTCGTCTCGTCGAGGAATCAGAAATGTATCCAATCTTGCTTATTTTCTTGGCCTAGAATTTTCGTCCATTTTATAATTTCTAAATAGCACGTGTACATGTAGTTGTAAAATTGACTGCAGAAATAATGTTTAATTAGCGTGAGAAAATAGTTGATGATTATACCTCGGAACCAATCAGAATGGAATAATCTTGAACTACTGACGGCGAATGCATATATGAATCAGCGAACACATCCAACATGTATTTACAATGTGTAAGAATATTTTTACTACAGGTCACGAGTTAACCATTCATGAAAAAGTTATTTATTGAACTGCTTAATTAACGTTGTATAACATATGCTTTGCGAATTTTAGGGGGGGGGGGGGGCGCACGCCCCCTCTAAATCCGCCACTGGTACACCTCCGTGTACAGTGTCTGTTGTATAGAACAGTTTTTTCTTAGTGTTTTTAAAAGCAGTAATATTTTAAACTTGTATAAGTGCGGAAATACTGTGATATTGACGGATTTTATAATTATACGAGGAACTCTATAGAAGAATTCGGTTCTCCTGACAAAGGAGGGAACTTCTGGATATGTAATCAGGTAATCAGGTAATCAGGTATGAAATATTGTCCGTTGCTATGAAATTGTGGTTAGGGTTAGGATTAGGGTTGCTAAAATGTCTGCTGGACACTATTACATATGTAAAAGTGTCCGGCGAACACTTTGAACTGGAGTACACAATTAAATGCTGCACAATAATAAACAATGGGATAGGACACAAGTTTCACAACTTACAAACGTCTTCTCCAATACATACAAGAATTAATACAACATGAACTTATATATACATACATATTTCATATACCCCCCCCCCCCCCCCTCCAATGTTAAGAGTCATGCAAATTGATTATCCAAGCTAAAGTCATTTATGAAATAAATCATGGAAGCCAGAATGTGTTGGGAGTATTATAATGGATTGGCGGATATTAGTATTTTATCCCCAGCCAGAAGCGAGGGATAAAATTTACTAATATCCGCCAATTCATGTTAAAACTCAAAACACATTCTGGCTTCCATGATTTATTTCGATTCTGATATGTCTTAGAGTACAAATACGGTAGTATATTTTGATTGGAAGACTGTCATTTATATTTACGCTTGCGGAAAATGTAGCACACAATTTATGCTGCCAATGGAAAAATCAGACACATTCACCGGCGCATGTGCTAACGAGATTATACCGAATGGATAACTCGCTCGTTTGTTAACAAAGCGAAAGGAGGTTATGTTAGAATCCCTTTTATCTTAATGACACGAACACACCGAACATTCAATTTGGATAGAACTTTCTAATGGATTTATATTTAAAGTTCGATAAATGTTCTGGGTGTTGTTTTTGTTGTTGTTGTTAAAAACAGTTATTTATGATATGACGACTCGTGAGTGATTGTTGTTTAGCGCCAATTCAGCAATTTTTCAGCTATATCATGGCGAGAATAAGTTAATTTTCAATGAGATGATGATGAGGTCCGCTGAGTTGGATCTTTATAGTGCTAGCTCACTGAAACAACAGTCCATGGGTAGACATGTCGCTCCACCCGGGCACATTATTCTGATTCCGAGCCAACCGGTATTTGCTCTTTCTCCTTAATGGTGTGTGCTTAGCGGAGAAGCAACAAATACCAATCTTATAGTCTTTGGTTTGACCCGACCGGGGCTCGAACCCATGATCTAACACACTCAAGGGGAGCTTGCTAGCCATTACGTGGCCGGTGCGGTTATATAAGGCCTGTTGTTTAATTCTTAACCATTAACCTGGTTTTAAACTTTTTTATGGTCGAGTGTTTTTTTACGGTGTGGTTTTAACCATGCGGTTAAATGGTTAAGGAACATCTTAACCGGGATCGAAGCACGGTTGAATATGTTTGAACCTTGTTAATTATCAGTATATGTTTGTAATAGGAACATCTGTGTATTATAAACCCATTTCCAAGTTGTTTATTGACATTCTGCATTGTTGTATTTGTTTATAAAGAATTAAATTATTTTATTTTATTGTTTTTTGTGTTGTTTTTGTTTTGTTTGTGTGTTTAACAGTTGAATTGTTTTATTTGTTAATGAAGAATTAATTTTAATTTGTTAAAAAATAATCAATGAACTAGAAAATTTCTCTTAAATATTGTTCTTCAACCATTGCATTTTTTTATCTATCTTAAACATGTTTATGGTTCATGATTTAAACATGTTTCAGGTTGTTTTCAACCATAAACAAGTTTGAGAATATGACGACTCGTTAATCAAGTTGCATGAGACTGTCTCGAAACTAAATCATACGATCTTGATCAATAAAGTAAGACATATATCTATTATAACCCTGTTTCATGTTACAAATATGACTAATTTACACATATATATAACCATGACATAGAAAAGCGACAGGTAGTTTTGTATAGCCAGAAATATGCAACAAATTACATCACAGCTAAGTTTTTCATTTCAAAATAATAAGGGCCTGGTGGCTCAATGAGTTAGGTAGTTGGATTACCTAACGACTCATACAAGCCTATCACCAATACGGCATGGGTTCGAGCCCGACTTTGTAAATTACAAAAAAGGGTGCACTCGACTCGCAAACGCAAGTGATAAAGTTTACCAGTTGCTTGCGCATGGTCGGCGGTTCTCTCCGAGTACTCCGGCTTCTTCCACCACTAAAACTGGTCGCCATGATATAGTTGATATATTACTGAAAGTGACGTTAAATACAATAAATCAATCAAAATAATGATAAGTTAATATTTACCGGAATTCCAATCAAATTCAACTTATTTATTTCAAATAACATAATAATACGCATTACGGCAAATCTGTAACAGTGTGAGAAGTAATGCTCTGGATTGTCATTAACGTATCCACATAAACAATTAGAATTTACAATATAGAGGATATAGATGATATAGGGAGGGGCTCCGGGGTGCTAATTGGTAAAATATTGTTGAATATGGCGTTAAACACCAGTAGCCGTTTTCACAAAAATTCTTACGATAAAAAATTGTCGTAAGTGTAAAACTAAGATTAAAAAGAGTTTCACAAAAATACTTACGATAATCTTAAGTGTAAAAATAGTCCTAACTTTAGGTGTAAAACTACCCTGTCCTAAGTGTAAAATTTTGATCGTAAGAGAAATTTTGGTCTTATCTTTTATCGTAAGTGAAAAAAATAGAAAACCAGAGGCTCTCAAGAGCCTGTATCGTTCACCTGGTTATAAAAAGAACCAATTGGTCCTTTGTAAAAACTATGTCCTGGAGTGGTAGTCATCTTGGAATTACGATCAACATAAAAAACACAAAGTTTGTAAAGGACCTTCCAATGATTGATGCACAGTTTAGGTTCAATCAGTGCAATAGCTTCAGAGAAGAATATATTTCTGTATTTTCCCCATATGGTCCTGTGTTAATACTATGACCTGTGGTGGCACCCATCTTGGATTTCCGATCGGCATAAAAAACAGAGAACCTTCCAATGATCATTCCTGGGCAGTTTGGTTTCAATTGTCCAAGTGGTTTCAGAGAAGAAGCGTTTTGAAACATTTTTCCCATAGGGTCCAATGTTAAACTAAGTCCTGCCGTAGCCGCCATTTTGAATTTCATATCAGAACAAAAAACGTAAAGTTTGTAGGGGACCACCCAATGAACATTCATGTACAGTTTGGCTTTAATCATATTTGTAGT
The DNA here is from genome assembly GCA_963680875.1 of Bathymodiolus brooksi. Taxonomy (NCBI): domain Eukaryota; kingdom Metazoa; phylum Mollusca; class Bivalvia; order Mytilida; family Modiolidae; genus Bathymodiolus; species Bathymodiolus brooksi. The sequence continues at coordinate 90,748,182 of OY804581.1, read as the reverse complement.
TTCTGAGAAGAAGGCATTTGAACATTTTCCCATAGGGTCCACTGTTAATCTATGTCCTGCGGTGGTGGCCATCTTGGATTTCCGATCGGCATAAAAAACACACACTTTGTAGAGGACCTTCCAATGATCATTCCTGGGCAGTTTGGTTTCAATTGTCCAAGTGATTTCAGAGCAGAAGCATTTTGAAACATTTTCCCCATAGGGTCCAATGTTAAACTAAGTCCTGCCGTATCCGCCATTTTGAATTTCATATCGGAACAAAAAACCTTAAGATTGTAGAGGACCATCCAATGAACATTCATGTACAGTTTGGCTTTAATCATATTTGTAATTTCTGAGAAGAAGGCATTTGAACATTTTCCCATAGGGTCCAATGTTAATCTATGTCCTGCGGTGACGGCCATCTTGGATTTCCGATCGGCATAAAAAAACAGTAACTTGGTAAAGGACATTCCAATGATCATTCATTTACGGTTTGGGTTCAGTCAGTTCATTAGTTTCAGAGAAGAAGATCTTTGAAATTTCAGCCAATCAGAGCATATTATTGGCCCTGGCAGCCATGTTGAATATCCGACTGGAACGAAAAACAGTAACTTTGTAGAGGACCATCCAAGGAACATTCCTGCTAAGTTTGGTTCCAATTGGCCCAGTGGTTTCGGAGAAGAGGCTTGAAATGTGAAAAGTTTACAGACGACAGACGACAGACGACAGACAACAGACGACGGACGCCAAGTGATGGCAATAGTTCACCTGGACTTTGGTTCAGGTGAACTAAAAAGATGGACGATGTAATGGCGCTTCGACTTGAAAATAAGAGAGCAATTCATCGTTAGCGTATTTTCTCTGACCGTATGACAAACCTATTTACACATATTGATAAATGTTTATTGAAATGAATATGGTTTAATACAAACAGACGCTACAAATGGCATTGTTGTATACTCCTTTTTGGCGTAACTAATAAGAGTCTGTCTATAACGATGCATTCCGTACATTTACCCCTTCAATGCAGCAGTGATTTTTCACACAAAATACCCCAAAATATTTCGCGATTTTTTTAAGTGCGCCCCCCCCCCCCCCCCTAACTTGTAATCCTGGATCCGCCCCTGTCAAGGGTTTGAACAATAGCAGGGAAAAATTATAATTTAAGTCTATTTAATTTCTAATTAATTTTAATTATTTTATATCTATTTATATTTTCATTTAGAGTTTAAAATATGCTGTATTCATATATTTTCAAAACAGTAACTCGTGTATTTTTTGTATTTTTTTTTTTGTAATACAGCATAAAAATAAATAATATCTAAAAAAGAATTTCCTTGAAAGAGCCTCAATTTACAGGTGTTGGTGGTTATACCTATATGAAATTGTGACACTAGACATGTTTATATAACGGTTTAAGACAATACCTGATTAATTGGTATTTTGACAATACATTCATAAAAACTTCAAATAAACTTGAAAATTTGATTTAGCATAATTACTTATAATTACCTCTTTGAAGATTAATTCAATACAAAGAAATCAATTTCTATTTTCTTTTACTTTCACCACACAGATCGAAACCATTCGATTAAAAGCCATATCGTGACGTTAACTAGCCTTGAAAAGCGTATGTTAATATATGTGCTTGACTTATTCGACGGGGGGGGGGGGGGGGGGCTGGGGCTAAACCACACCCCCCCCCCCCCCCCCCCCCCCCACCTTTGAATCCGCCACTGAGTGCATCGTTTACATGACCAAAAAATCATCAGGATAATCTTCATTAATTTTATGTTTCAAATTGGGAACGATGGCCAATCGAAAAGACTACATGTACTTGCAAACTTGGGGAGAATTTTTTTTTTTCATTTTTTTTGGGGATAAAAACAGGAATACGGGATTTTCTTCTAGACATCTACTTCGCTTACAAAAATTTTGTATGAACAGCCGCTTTAGGCCGCTGGAATTTTCTGGATCCAATGATATCGTTTTGATTTTGCCTTTATATTAGTAATATAGTTTATTAATTTCTGGCAACTTCGATGATCATCGAACACTCTGGCAATACATAAACTTGTGTACATTCTTCTGTTATATTAATATTAATATATAACAGGGATATTTATTCGTCTTCATGATTGATAGATGATAAACACATCTTTATTTGGGCCGTTATCTCAGAAAAATCGGGATACATTTTCATCAGTAAAAGAACAAGCGTTTGATTTTATGTGGGATGGGATTAATTGGAAAAAAGAGGTAAATATTCTGCTGACAAATAACCGATAAAATGAATTATATGAATAGGGTTTTTTTCACACTCCAGATGCACTCCCTTAAAAAATATTTCTACCAAAAGTAACCACGCGTGGATGATGACGCATAACTCCAAGTAGTGATAATTATTATAGATCATTTTAATTTACATGCATTAGAAATGTTCCTCTATACGAAAATCATACCCGTTCATATTTTGTGCAGTTATTGATGACCGATTCATATACATTTTTTTGTATTAGATACAAATTCAATATAAACATACAAACACATCATAGCATAAACATTGCTTATAAATTAGTGCCGGGGATATTTTTTAGAATAATTTTATTTAAAAAAAATGCTTTGTTGTGCTATGGAAATGAAACTAGGTTGCTAAGGAAGATGGTTTATGGTGTTTAACGCCCCTTTCAACAATATATCGGTCAGTTTTATTGGTGGAGAAAACTGGAGTACTCGGAGAAAACCATTGACCTGTCGCAAATCACTGACAAACTTTATCACATAATATTATATCGAGTACACCTAAGGAAGAATTTTTTATCGTAAGTGTAATTTTAGTCGTAAGATTAAAATTTGACGTAAGATAATCTTTGTGAAAAGGACTTAGGAATTGTCGTAAGACAATTTTTTGTGAAAAGGGCTACTGTCTCCTCTATCAAACATTCAAGGCAGCTGTCTCCTCTATCAAACATTCAAGGCTGCTGTCTCCTCTATCAAACATTCAAAGCTGCTGTCTTCTCTATCAAACATTCAAGGCTGCTGTCTCTTCTATCAAACATTCAAGGCTGCTGTCTCCTCTATCAAACATTCAAGGCTGATGTCTCATCTATCAAACATTCAAGGCTGCTGTCTCCTCTATCAAACATTCAAGGCTGCTGTCTCTCTATCAAACATTCAAGGCTGCTGTCTCTATCAAACATTCAAGGCTGCTGTCTCTATCAAACATTCAAGGCTTCTGTCTCCTCTATCAAACATTCAAGGCTGCTGTCTACTCTATCAAACATTCAGGGCTGCTGTCTATCAAACATTCAGGGCTGCTGTCTCCTCTATCAAACATTCAGGGCTGCTGTCTCCTCTATCAAACATTCAAGGCTGCTGTCTCCTCTATCAAACATTCAAGGCTTCTGTCTCCTCTATCAAACATTCAAGGCTGCTGTTTCCTCTATCAAACATTCAAGGCTGCTGTCTACTCTATCAAACATTCAAGGCTGCTGTCTCCTCTATCAAACATTCAAGGCTGCTGTCTCCTCTATCAAACATTCAAGGCTGCTGTCTCCTCTATCAAACATTCAAGGCTGCTGTCTCCTCTATCAAACATTCAATGCTGCTGTCTCTATCAAACATTCAAGGCTTCTGTCTCCTCTATCAAACATTCAAGGCTGCTGTCTCCTCTATCAAACATTCAGGGCTGCTGTCTATCAAACATTCAGGGCTGCTGTCTCCTCTATCAAACATTCAAGGCTTCTGTCTCCTCTATCAAACATTCAAGGCTGCTGTCTACTCTATCAAACATTCAGGGCTGCTGTCTATCAAACATTCAGGGCTGCTGTCTATCAAACATTCAGGGCTGCTGTCTCCTCTATCAAACATTCAAGGCTGCTGTCTCCTCTATCAAACATTCAAGGCTTCTGTCTCCTCTATCAAACATTCAAGGCTGCTGTCTCCTCTATCAAACATTCAAGGCTGCTGTCTACTCTATCAAACATTCAAGGCTGCTGTCTACTCTATCAAACATTCAAGGCTGCTGTCTACTCTATCAAACATTCAGGGCTGCTGTCTATCAAACATTCAGGGCTGCTGTCTATCAAACATTCAGGGCTGCTGTCTCCTCTATCAAACATTCAAGGCTGCTGTCTCCTCTATCAAACATTCAAGGCTTCTGTCTCCTCTATCAAACATTCAAGGCTGCTGTCTCCTCTATCAAACATTCAGGGCTGCTGTCTCCTCTATCAAACATTCAAGGCTGCTGTCTCCTCTATCAAACATTCAAGGCTGCTGTCCCCTCTATCAAACATTCAAGGCTGCTGTCTCCTCTATCAAACATTCAAGGCTGCTGTCTCTATCAAACATTCAAGGCTTCTGTCTCCTCTATCAAACATTCAAGGCTGCTGTCTCCTCTATCAAACATTCAAGGCTGCTGTCTACTCTATCAAACATTCAGGGCTGCTGTCTCCTCTATCAAACATTCAGGGCTGCTGTCTCCTCTATCAAACATCCAAGGCTGCTGTCTCCTCTATCAAACATTCAGGGCTGCTGTCTCCTCTATCAAACATCCAAGGCTGCTGTCTCCTCTATCAAACATTCAAGGCTGCTGTCTCCTCTATCAAACATTCAGGGCTGCTGTCTCCTCTATCAAACATCCAAGGCTGCTGTCTCCTCTATCAAACATTCAGGGCTGCTGTCTCCTCTATCAAACATCCAAGGCTGCTGTCTCCTCTATCAAACATCCAAGGCTGCTGTCTCCTCTATCAAACATTCAAGGTTGCTGTCTACTCTATCAAACATTCAGGGCTGCTGTCTCCTCTATCAAACATTCAGGGCTGCTGTCTCCTCTATCAAACATCCAAGGCTGCTGTCTACTCTATCAAACATTCAAGGCTGCTGTCTACTCTATCAAACATTCAAGGCTGCTGTCTACTCTATCAAACATTCAGGGCTGCTGTCTATCAAACATTCAGGGCTGCTGTCTATCAAACATTCAGGGCTGCTGTCTCCTCTATCAAACATTCAAGGCTGCTGTCTCTATCAAACATTCAAGGCTTCTGTCTCCTCTATCAAACATTCAAGGCTGCTGTCTCCTCTATCAAACATTCAGGGCTGCTGTCTCCTCTATCAAACATCCAAGGCTGCTGTCTCCTCTATCAAACATTCAAGGCTGCTGTCTCCTCTATCAAACATTCAAGGCTGCTGTCTACTCTATCAACCATTCAAGGCTGCTGTCTCCTCTATCAAACATTCAAGGCTGCTGTCTACTCTATCAAACATTCAAGGCTGCTGTCTACTCTATCAAACATTCAAGGCTGCTGTCTACTCTATCAACCATTCAAGGCTGCTATCTCCTCTATCAAACATTCAAGGCTGCTATCTCCTCTATCAAACATTCAAGGCTGCTGTCTACTCTATCAAACATTCAGGGCTGCTGTCTCCTCTATCAAACATCCAAGGCTGCTGTCTCCTCTATCAAACATTCAGGGCTGCTGTCTCCTCTATCAAACATCCAAGGCTGCTGTCTCCTCTATCAAACATCCAAGGCTGCTGTCTCCTCTATCAAACATTCAAGGTTGCTGTCTACTCTATCAAACATTCAGGGCTGCTGTCTCCTCTATCAAACATTCAGGGCTGCTGTCTCCTCTATCAAACATCCAAGGCTGCTGTCTACTCTATCAAACATTCAAGGCTGCTGTCTACTCTATCAAACATTCAAGGCTGCTGTCTACTCTATCAAACATTCAGGGCTGCTGTCTATCAAATATTCAGGGCTGCTGTCTATCAAACATTCAGGGCTGCTGTCTCCTCTATCAAACATTCAAGGCTGCTGTCTCTATCAAACATTCAAGGCTTCTGTCTCCTCTATCAAACATTCAAGGCTGCTGTCTCCTCTATCAAACATTCAGGGCTGCTGTCTCCTCTATCAAACATCCAAGGCTGCTGTCTCCTCTATCAAACATTCAAGGCTGCTGTCTCCTCTATCAAACATTCAAGGCTGCTGTCTACTCTATCAACCATTCAAGGCTGCTGTCTCCTCTATCAAACATTCAAGGCTGCTGTCTACTCTATCAAACATTCAAGGCTGCTGTCTACTCTATCAAACATTCAAGGCTGCTGTCTACTCTATCAACCATTCAAGGCTGCTATCTCCTCTATCAAACATTCAAGGCTGCTATCTCCTCTATCAAACATTCAAGGCTGCTGTCTCCTCTATCAAACATTCAAGGCTGCTGTCTCCTCTATCAAACATTCAAGGCTGCTGTCTCCTCTATCAAACATTCAAGGCTGCTGTCTCCTCTATCAAACATTCAAGGCTGCTGTCTCCTCTATCAAGTATTAATTTATTAAACCTATATATAGTTTTAACCTTGTTCAATTGTAATTTGCAACCTCTGACATAATCTTCAACTTGTTGGGTAGTTGCATTTACAACTACATGTGCAATCAGTGCCTATCACCACTAACGTTGTGATAAAGTTTGTCAGTGACTTGCGGCAGGTCTGTGGTTTTCTCTGGGTATATTGGTTTCCTCCACCAATAAAACTGACCGCCACATTATAACTGAAATATTGTTGAAAGTGGCGTTAAACACCATAAACCTAACTCTCAACTTGGTGGAGGCGGACAGTATGTGGTAGAACTAGGAGCAGAAGTACATGTAGAATTATTGATCAAAACTTGTGGCTCTAATATCAACGTGAAATTTTTAATCTGCTGCTCATATGTTCTATACCAATTAAATTACACTACCAGCTTTTTTTTGCTTTTTTTAAATTTTATTAGAAATAATTCTAAAAATAGAAGATAAATAATTAATATTAAAAATATATAAAGAATCATCAATATACTATATAAATAAAAAATATAATTTAATTTACAACACAAATATAACAATGATTTCAATTACTACATAAATATAACAATTATTTCATTTACAACACAAATATAACAATAATTTTAATTACTACATAAATGAGATAAAAAAAAAACCAAACAAACAAAAAAACAAATAGAAAAAAAGGTATAAAATTAATTTGTATTTATATATATAAATAGTATAATAACATTTAACATCACAGTTTTGTAGTCAAGAATAATTCTCAATCCAGAAACAAGTATACAATAAAATGCAGTCAGACCTATTATAAGGATAGTTTGTTTCTAATCTTGACTCAACACTAGCCTAAATTTTTGGCCAGTTTGAAACTGTTTCCTTATATTAATTAAAAATCATTTGAGATTTTTGAAAAAAATGCATTATTTTAGTGACTTTCATATTTCCATTATAACAGTACTTTATAGATAAATAAAAATCACCTATCTAAAATTAACGATTTACGAATGTTACTAATAAATGATCTATTGCCTTTATATGGCACGCCTGAAAACTACAAATATATAGTCAAAAAGTATTGGTCAATCACATCTCATAAAAATATATCTATTGCAAATTGTGATGGGATATCCATTGTTATTAAGACGGTGGCGAAATTTTATCATATATTATGTTAATTTATTAAAGTGAATTAATTCTTGTATTTTTGACCATTTCTATTTTTATGATATGAAAATATTTTGTTTACAACATATTGTATAAATACAATGTGCAAAACAAACAAATGAGAAAAAAAATGTAATGCATAATAATATTAGACCTGAGATATTTATTTGTCCCTGATTAGACTAAGAAGGAATGGACTAATTTATACTGAGTATGGCAACACTTAAAATTCAAAATAATATGTCAATTCATGACTGCTTACCTTTTATGGGCATTTATGTTATGACAAGACACAAGTCAAAAGTTCAATCTCTAAAAGAACACTTCTAGAACATTTTATCCTGCAACCATGATTTTCAGTACATTGTATGAATAAAGGTTTAGGTTTATGGTGTTTAACGCCACTTTCAACAATATTTCAGTTATATTGTGGCAGTCAGATTTATTGGTGGAGGAAATCAGAGTACTACCTGGAGAAAACCACCGACCTGTCGCAAGTCTCTGATAAACTTTATCACATAATGTTGTATTGTATACACCTCGCCATGAATTGGGTTCTAACTCACAACTTTAGTGGTGATAGGCACTGATTGCACAGGTAGTTGTAAATCCAACTACCATACAATCACCGTCACGACGGCTCTTGTACTAATAAAGGGGTCAAATAATCTCCAGTGTTATTTTAGTTATTGACCTAATAAAGCCTCTCCTGGTACCCGATTCATGTAGAGCTAATGTTTAGAAACAGCAACAGTATAAGCATGGACGTGAACGAGGACATCTCTGGAAACAATTAGAACGATGCTTGTTTCAGCTCTTTTTAGTAAGATGTGTTTAAAGATACCAAAGGGGTAATCAGAATCCGTAAATCAAAGGACAGACAACACAATGGCCAAAAGAAAAAGGACAAAAGGACAAACAACGATCTACAAAACATACACATAAAACTAAAGATCAAGTAACACGAATTTGGCAGTTATTTTAGAAGTTAGACATTGCAAGATAAACACAATATACCGGTGCATAAATGGTAGGTAAAAATCAAATTAATTTGCACTAACTGCAAATCAAAACAGGTCAGAAAAGCTTGCCAAAGACTCGCCATTCAACCTATTTCAAAAGCTTGTGCGATTTTTTTTTTAATAATTTCATACAATACATACATATATTGTATATTTCTATGTCCTAAATTATAATTTGTGAAAAAATATAATCCAGGAGATTAACTGTAACAATTGTAACACAATGTAAAATGAAATTACGTTACCAGGTATGTATGGGTAGATATACCAGTAAGTAAAACAGCATTTCTTAGCCCCTAAACAACATGGTTAATAATATGAGTGAATCGTCCATCATACAATAAATATTAAATGTCTTCCAGCACCATTGAACTATTTCGTCAGAACCATTGCACACGATTTTCCATAATTTCCAAATCCACAATGTGTACAAAGTTTTCCTGTAGTACCCATATGAGTTTTCACTTGTCCATTTTCCTTCGGAACACGCCTTTCACAGTATAAACATTTAGCAAGCATATCATTACTACCAAAGGAATGAAATGAACATAGATTTGCTGGTATCTTATTTAAGTTGAGACGACCCCTACATACAACGCAACAGTCCTGGTTCCTGGTCCTGAATATTTGATCTTTACTTTTATTAGAACAAGTCTGGCAAAGAATGACTGGTGTACACTGTGGTATGACGCTATCTGCCAACGATTTACACCTGATGGTCTACAAAAGACGTAAAATTTACTCTTATAGGAAATCAAAATATCTGCCTGTACACGATTAGTTACATTAATCATTCAGGATCCTGGCTAAAACGAATACATTGAGACCTGTCTAAACTGAATCTCATTAGGACTAATTTTTGTATTCTGAATTGACAGGTGTTCGGTTTAAACAGATTAAATGAAAAAAATATTTCTTACCATTCAATTTATTTAAAGTTTGGATAAAGGATTCTGGTTTATTCAGGGTTCGTTTTACACAAGTTTTCACTGTATATTTATATCTATATGAAAGAAAGTTATACATGAATATAGCCTTGATAACACCCTTATAATGTATTTCAATTATTCGTGAAAGTTGACTTCCAGGAAACTGCATCAGTGGTGTAATGGTTAACATATTCACCTAGAGTGTGATAGATTGTGGGTTCGAGTCCCAGTCTAGTAATTTATTTCAATAACTGTACATTCACAAATTTATATAAAGTTTTTAAGTGGTAAATGTAACAGAACCAAGATGACATTGTTCTCAACCTCACATTTGTAAATATATTTTCCTGATATTTGTATGATTTGCCTCCCCTTGATTGTGTGAAATGGTCTTTTAATCAACAGATTATACCTTCCTAGCTAGTAGCCAGTTACCAACGAGTTTTCACTGATCCTGCTATTCTACTGTCCATGTTTATGTTGTCATTCACTGATCCTGCTATTCTTCTGTCCATGTTTATGTTGTCATTCACTGATCCTGTTATTCTACTGTCCATGTTTATGTTGTCATTCACTGATCCTGCTATTCCACTGTCCATGTTTATGTTGTCATTCACTGATCCTGTTATTCTACTGTCCATGTTTATGTTGTCATTCATTGATCCTGCTATTCTACTGTCCATGTTTATGTTGCCATTCATTGATCCTGTTATTCTACTGTCCATGTTTATGTTGTCATTCATTGATCCTGTTATTCTACTGTCCATGTTTATGTTGTCATTCACTGATCCTGCTATTCTACTGTCCATGTTTATGTTGTCATTCATTGACCTTGCTATTGTACTGTCCATGTTTATGTTGTCATTCATTGATCCTGCTATTCTACTGTCCATGTTTATGTTGTCATTCACTGATCCTGTTATTCTACTGTCCATGTTTATGTTGTCATTCACTGATCCTGTTATTCTACTGTCCATGTTTATGTTGTCATTCATTGATCCTGCTACTCTACTGTCCATGTTTATGTTGTCATTCATTGATCCTGCTATTCTACTGTCCATGTTTATGTTGTCATTCACTGATCCTGCAATTCTACTGTCCATGTTTATGTTGTCATTCATTGACCTTGCTATTGTACTGTCCATGTTTATGTTGTCATTCACTGATCCTGCTATTCTACTGTCCATGTTTATGTTGTCATTCACTGATCCTGTTATTCTACTGTCCATGTTTATGTTGTCATTCATTGACCTTGCTATTGTACTGTCCATGTTTATGTTGTCATTCACTGATCCTGTTATTCTACTGTTCATGTTTATGTTGTCATTCACTGATCCTGCTATTCTACTGTCCATGTTTATGTTGTCATTCACTGATCCTGTTATTCTACTGTCCATGTTTATGTTGTCATTCATTGATCCTGCTATTCTACTGTCCATGTTTATGTTGTCATTCATTGATCCTGTTATTCTACTGTTCATGTTTATGTTGTCATTCACTGATCCTGCTATTCTACTGTCCATGTTTATGTTGTCATTCACTGATCCTGTTATTCTACTGTCCATGTTTATGTTGTCATTCACTGATCCTGCTATTCTACTGTCCATGTTTATGTTGTCATTCATTGATCCTGCTATTCTACTGTCCATGTTTATGTTGTCATTCACTGATCCTGCTATTCTTCTGTCCATGTTTATGTTGTCATTCACTGATCCTGCTATTCTACTGTCCATGTTTATGTTGTCATTCACTGATCCTGCTATTCTACTGTCCATGTTTATGTTGTCATTCACTGATCCTGTTATTCTACTGTCCATGTTTATGTTGTCATTCACTGATCCTGCTATTGTACTGTCCATGTTTATGTTGTCATTCACTGATCCTGCTATTCTACTGTCCATGTTTATGTTGTCATTCACTGACCCTGCTATTGTACTGTCCATGTTTATGTTGTCATTCACTGATCCTGTTATTCTACTGTCCATGTTTATGTTGTCATTCATTGATCCTGTTATTCTACTGTCCATGTTTATGTTGTCATTCACTGATCCTGTTATTCTACTGTCCATGTTTATGTTGTCATTCACTGATCCTGCTATTCTACTGTCCATGTTTATGTTGTCATTCACTGATCCTGCTATTCTACTGTCCATGTTTATGTTGTCATTCACTGATCCTGTTATTCTACTGTCCATGTTTATGTTGTCATTCACTGATCCTGCTATTGTACTGTCCATGTTTATGTTGTCATTCACTGATCCTGTTATTCTACTGTCCATGTTTATGTTGTCATTCACTGACCCTGCTATTGTACTGTCCATGTTTATGTTGTCATTCACTGATCCTGTTATTCTACTGTCCATGTTTATGTTGTCATTCATTGATCCTGTTATTCTACTGTCCATATTTATGCTGTCATTCACTGATCCTGTTATTCTACTGTTCATGTTCATGTTGTCATTCACTGATCCTGTTATTCTACTGTCCATGTTTATGTTGTCATTCACTGATCCTGCTATTCTACTGTCCATGTTCATGTTGTCATTCACTGATCCTGTTATTCTACTGTCCATGTTTATGTTGTCATTCACTGATTCTGCTATTCTACTGTCCATGTTTATGTTGTCATTCATTGATCCTGCTATTCTACTGTCCATGTTTATGTTGTCATTCACTGATCCTGTTATTCTACTGTCCATGTTTATGTTGTCATTCATTGATCCTGTTATTCTACTGTCCATGTTTATGTTGTCATTCACTGATCCTGTTATTCTACTGTCCATGTTTATGTTGTCATTCACTGATCCTGCTATTCTACTGTCCATGTTTATGTTGTCATTCATTGATCCTGCTATTCTACTGTCCATGTTTATGTTGTCATTCACTGATCCTGTTATTCTACTGTCCATGTTTATGTTGTCATTCATTGATCCTGTTATTCTACTGTCCATGTTTATGTTGTCATTCACTGATCCTGTTATTCTACTGTCCATGTTTATGTTGTCATTCACTGATCCTGTTATTCTACTGTCCATGTTTATGTTGTCATTCACTGATCCTGTTATTCTACTGTCCATGTTTATGTTGTCATTCACTGATCCTGTTATTCTACTGTCCATGTTTATGTTGTCATTCATTGATCCTGCTATTCTACTGTCCATGTTTATGTTGTCATTCACTGATCCTGCTATTCTACTGTCCATGTTTATGTTGTCATTCACTGATCCTGTTATTCTACTGTCCATGTTTATGTTGTCATTCATTGATCCTGTTATTCTACTGTCCATGTTTATGTTGTCATTCACTGATCCTGTTATTCTACTGTCCATGTTTATGTTGTCATTCACTGATCCTGCTATTCTACTGTCCATGTTTATGTTGTCATTCATTGATCCTGCTATTCTACTGTCCATGTTTATGTTGTCATTCACTGATCCTGTTATTCTACTGTCCATGTTTATGTTGTCATTCATTGATCCTGTTATTCTACTGTCCATGTTTATGTTGTCATTCACTGATCCTGTTATTCTACTGTCCATGTTTATGTTGTCATTCACTGATCCTGTTATTCTACTGTCCATGTTTATGTTGTCATTCACTGATCCTGTTATTCTACTGTCCATGTTTATGTTGTCATTCACTGATCCTGTTATTCTACTGTCCATGTTTATGTTGTCATTCATTGATCCTGCTATTCTACTGTCCATGTTTATGTTGTCATTCACTGATCCTGCTATTCTACTGTCCATGTTTATGTTGTCATTCATTGATCCTGCTATTCTACTGTCCATGTTTATGTTGTCATTCACTGATCCTGTTATTCTACTGTCCATGTTTATGTTGTCATTCATTGATCCTGTTATTCTACTGTCCATGTTTATGTTGTCATTCACTGATCCTGTTATTCTACTGTCCATGTTTATGTTGTCATTCACTGATCCTGCTATTCTACTGTCCATGTTTATGCTGTCATTCACTGATCCTGCTATTCTACTGTCCATGTTTATGTTGTCATTCACTGATCCTGTTATTCTACTGTCCATGTTTATGTTGTCATTCATTGATCCTGTTATTCTACTGTCCATGTTTATGTTGTCATTCACTGATCCTGTTATTCTACTGTCCATGTTTATGTTGTCATTCACTGATCCTGCTATTCTACTGTCCATGTTTATGTTGTCATTCACTGATCCTGTTATTCTACTGTCCATGTTTATGTTGTCATTCACTGATCCTGCTATTCTACTGTCCATGTTTATGTTGTCATTCACTGATCCTGCTATTCTACTGTCCATGTTTATGTTGTCATTCACTGATCCTGCTATTCTACTGTCCATGTTCATGTTGTCATTCACTGATCCTGTTATTCTACTGTCCATGTTTATGTTGTCATTCACTGATCCTGCTATTCTACTGTCCATGTTCATGTTGTCATTCACTGATCCTGTTATTCTACTGTTCATGTTTATGTTGTCATTCACTGATCCTGCTATTCTACTGTCCATGTTTATGTTGTCATTCACTGATCCTGCTATTCTACTGTCCATGTTTATGTTGTCATTCACTGATCCTGCTATTCTACTGTCCATGTTTATGTTGTCATTCACTGATCCTGTTATTCTACTGTCCATGTTTATGTTGTCATTCACTGATCCTGTTATTCTACTGTCCATGTTTATGTTGTCATTCACTGACCCTGTTATTCTACTGTCCATGTTTATGTTCTCATTCACTGACCCTGTTATTCTACTGTCCATGTTTATGTTGTCATTCACTGATCCTGTTATTCTACTGTCCATGTTTATGTTGTCATTCACTGACCCTGTTATTCTACTGTCGATGTTTATGTTGTCATTCACTGACCCTGTTATTCTACTGTCCATGTTTATGTTGTCATTCACTGATCCTGTTATTCTACTGTCCATGTTTATGTTGTCATTCACTGATCCTGTTATTCTACTGTCCATGTTTATGTTGTCATTCACTGACCCTGTTATTCTACTGTCCATGTTTATGTTGTCATTCACTGATCCTGTTATTCTACTGTCCATGTTTATGTTGTCATTCACTGACCCTGTTATTCTACTGTCCATGTTTATGTTGTCATTCACTGATCCTGTTATTCTACTGTCCATGTTTATGTTGTCATTCACTGACCCTGTTATTCTACTGTCCATGTTTATGTTGTCATTCACTGATCCTGTTATTCTACTGTCCATGTTTATGTTGTCATTCACTGATCCTGCTATTCTACTGTTCATGTTTATGTTGTCATTCACTGATCCTGTTATTCTACTGTCCATGTTTATGTTGTCATTCACTGATCCTGCTATTCTACTGTCCATGTTTATGTTGTCATTCACTGATCCTGTTATTCTACTGTCCATGTTTATGTTGTCATTCACTGATCCTGCTATTCTACTGTCCATGTTTATGTTGTCATTCACTAATCCTGCTATTCTACTGTCCATGTTTATGTTGTCATTCACTGATCCTGTTATTCTACTGTCCATGTTTATGTTGTCATTCATTGATCCTGCTATTCTACTGTCCATGTTTATGTTGTCATTCACTGATCCTGTTATTCTACTGTCCATGTTTATGTTGTCATTCACTGATCCTGTTATTCTACTGTCCATGTTTATGTTGTCATTCACTGATCCTGTTATTCTACTGTCCATGTTTATGTTGTCATTCACTGATCCTGCTATTCTACTGTCCATGTTTATGTTGTCATTCACTGATCCTGTTATTCTACTGTCCATGTTTATGTTGTCATTCATTGATCCTGCTATTCTACTGTCCATGTTTATGTTGTCATTCACTGATCCTGTTATTCTACTGTCCATGTTTATGTTGTCATTCACTGATCCTGTTATTCTACTGTCCATGTTTATGTTGTCATTCACTGATCCTGCTATTCTACTGTCCATGTTTATGTTGTCATTCACTGATCCTGTTATTCTACTGTCCATGTTTATGTTGTCATTCACTGATCCTGCTATTCTACTGTCCATGTTTATGTTGTCATTCATTGATCCTGCTATTCTACTGTCCGTGTTTATGTTGTCATTCACTGATCCTGTTATTCTACTGTCCATGTTTATGTTGTCATTTATTGTAGTAATAGTGTTTATGAGTGGAAGCTAATCTGTTCACAGTTTTTTATTGTTTGTTTATATCTGTATTGTCATTGGAGATCCAAATATCAGAGGGGGGATTGGGATCCCATTTACTGGTTTAACCTGCCACATTTCTGTGCCTGTCCCAAGCCAGGGCCTGGATTTTCATCAACAGATGTCATGGTGTTTTTTGTGTTCATTGAGTTCACCTAAGATGGGAGGTGATTGTTCATTTTGTTGATATTTGTGGAATTATTGACCATCACTGTTTAAACTTTCTTTTCCTAATACAATAATTTGTAAATTAACAATAATTTCAAGATTGTTATCTAAAATGATAGAAAATACAAGTATGTAGAAGTTTCAAATTTTACCTGAAAACATTGGCTTCTTTTCCAGGTAGATACATGGCGAGCTGCTATATCATTGGTAAAAAAATCAACCAATCTAAAAAAAAAATTGTTTTTTCTTCTAAAATTAAGAATTGCAATGATGAGCAGATTGTAAATTGTCAAATTTTGTTCTGTTTTTTCATTGGCAATAAAACTGTCAATCACAGGTCAGGAACAGATGACTTAATATTCAGGATTACTGGTTGATAAATAACTAATTACTCAAATCACATTGAACTTAGTAAGTTACAGTGAAATGCTGAATAAACCAGAATGTGTTATAAACTGAACTTTAAATTAAGTCTCAATGTAGGAAATCTTTGTCAATTTAACCTATATAAACAGAACACAAGTTCTGTCTATTCCAAACAAACACAAATTGTACCAAGGAGGTTTGGTTGAGAAAGGTTTCATTGTAACAAGATAGATAATTAGTGGTTAAATGAATGAATCTCAGGTTACATTGTAAGATGGCTGACATATACTCTACTGAATTAAAAAAGATTGTCCAAATATGACTGACATATAATGTGTGGTTACTAAGTAACAGATATAATTTCAAAGACTTTACACAGTCAGTGGACCATGACAATGATGTAATTATATAACATGTTCTTTTTTGACATGTAGAATGCAGATCTATATGTAGACCATAAATAACTGATGTTTAACTAAGGAAAACAGACTATTAGAACAAGGGGCTGTTGTGGTCGTGATCGCTTGGCAATTGGATTTATAACTACATATGCAATCAGTGCCTATCACCACTAACATTGCGAGTTGGAATCCCACTCGGGCGAGGTGTACTCGATACAGCATTATGCGAAAAGGTTTGTCAGTGACTTGCGACAGGTCTGTGGTTTTCTTCGGTTACTCCGGTTTCCTTCACCAATAAAACTGATTGCCACGATATAACTGAAATATTGTGGAAAGTGGCGTTAAACACCATAACCCTAACCCCCATAACCCAGACTATTATAACCTAACTTGGACAAAGGGAGATAATATATCTTGTATCAAATATGGAATACAACCAAAAACTGATGAAAGAATTTTAATTACTGACACAACAAAAATACATCCCATCCCTACCGCAGGGCTCACCAAACCAGGCAAAGTGTGGTGAGCCCTACTACCTAAAATCTTTGGGTGAAAAGAAAAAGTTTCTGGCTATTAAAGATTATGAACTTACTCTAATTTTAAATTAGCATTCATACAATATGTTGGAGCATAAAGTGACCTTGACCTTTCATCTGGACACCATTTTGTATAATACATGGCCAGTATCTTGTACCATTCACTTCGTTTTCCTAATAAAACCTGGCTAACACTCTGTGAAAAAAAAGTATGAATTTTGTTATTTTTTCAATTATCTGACCCTTGTTTTTCCTGTATTCTGGGTAAAAAGAGAAAACAGCATTTAAAAAACTTGAAGCAGCTTTGGTGACCCAAGCAACAGATGAGGCATGATACACACCATCATCATATCTATATATAGCCAGATGATGTATTTCATTTTTATATGAAGGTAAATTGTGGGGGGAGGGCTACCTCCTGGTGGTTGACCTGTATTCTGTGCCAAGGATCACTGTGTTAAACTCAAGTTATTGTAAATAAACATTAACATTCTGTCTATAGAAGGAAAATAACAGTAATGACACACTATAATATAGCCTTAAAAAAATAGAAAATGTGTCCAAGTGACACGGTTGTCCCTGGTTACAATTAAAGTAAACAGAAGCATAACTCCAGAATGGAAAAAGTAGTCAAATATTAAATCAAACGTGCCCTTCCTTTTATAGTACCCTGACATTGTCAATAAATTTCAAATGATTTGCTTAAGCTGAACTTAATGTGGGATGTACAGACAAGACATAAACAAATTTGATGTTGAATAATAATTGTAAATAATTGAATTTTAAAACTGTTAATCATTGACAATCAGAAAGTACACTATGATTGACTTTCTTAACTTTTTCCTAATATCTGATATTTCCTATATAAGTTTTGTAACAGTTTGTATGACACATATTTCATAATCAAGTTTTCAACAGAAAACAATTATAATGTTTTTTATAAATAGTAGTTGAGTAGGAGCACTCGAGTTCACCCCAAGTTTTTTTTTTAACAACATAATAATTTTATTTATTCTGAATTCTTGCTTGTTACAAATCTAACCAAGAGTCCAAGCTTCTCTTGATGTACACTTACACTCCACTGATTATCCAGGGAATTAATCAGCTGGTACAAATTTAAATACATTTTAAGAATAAAAATAATAATATTTAAGAATTATTTATTTTCTTTTTCATAGCATACAAAAAACTATTATTCATACTATGATTTTTTATCTCATCAATTCTTTTATCTAATTCGTATATAAAATTTTTTAGACATTTACATTTTTTGTCTTCTGTTCAGAAAAATAATATGATTTATATATTGAAAAACTGAAAATTGTGATAAAATAATTAGCACCATAATAATTATTATCAGATTTCTTATAACCAAATATAAGATGTTTTAACTTTAATGTAAAACTAGTTTTTAGTGGGATTAACATTGCTCAATCTTTGGTTTTCTGCTTAGAGTGTTTGTCCTTTTTCTTTTGGCCATTGTGTTGTCTATCCTTCTTTCATATACAGTACACTCCAAGTGTATCAACGATCAAACTCTCAGGTCCGACATATTCCTCCCAAAATGTCCGACAAATTTGAGAGTCAACACTCTCTAAGTCCGACTATTTGGTCGGACATTTTGGTCGGACGTGAGAGAGAGTGGATATTAAAAGATTTTTTTTTACATTTCTCGAGGTGAATATGTCAAACATTTTGTGATCGATGCGTATTTGTAAGCGTACTTTCTTTCCGGTGTGTAGAATGTGCGGGTACGTAAATACCCTAGTGTATTTTTACCTTGCACCATATTCGCACCAGGAAAGGTAGCTCCAAGGTCAATATTTGTCACGCTCAGGCACAACAGTCGTTCGATGCATAGGAGCACCTCATAATCAAAGAATTGTACAATAATTTCGAGTTGCACCGTTTGTGTTTCTTTAATCTGTTTAATTTTAATAGATCTTTCTAGTACATTTAAATTTTACGATTACAATCGGAATGCTAGAAATATCATAACTTTTCCGAAATCTAAACTTTAAAATTATATACGCCGAGTCCGGCCCTGGCTTGGATTTCTCGAAAACAGTTTTCTTAACAAACCAAATTAAATTTGAGTAAAAACTCGACTTAAGGTTGCGTTTTGACTTTGTTTGTTTGGAGAAATCACTGACGATTTAAAAAAAAATAATCTGTTGTCACTTAAAACAGTCAATGAGGCCGGTACGCTGTGTACATGAATGAATAAGAAATAATTCTTTCGGAGTGTGATATCCATATAAAGGTGAAATAACGGATGCAAAAATCACCGGCTAAAGATACACAATATTCCGTTTACAAATATTTCAAGTCCCTATACTTGTTCATCTGTGACGGCAATATGTGTATTGGACTAGGTATTACAGCCAGCTTGATATGAATTAATTAGCTCAGGTTACAGGTGTCAATAATGGAAGGAACATCTTGTCGACACAAATTTCCAGGTGCCAGTGGGAGAACAATTATAATTCATTCTATTTAATGTTGTTGTTTTTTATTACTATTTGTTTGTAGGTACATTTGCAATCATTGAAGTAAATTTAATTTGAGAGTCAACACTCTCTAAGTCCGACGTGAGAGTGGATATTTAAAGTTTTTTTTACATTTCTCGAGGTGAACATGTCAAACATCTTGTGATCGATGCATATTTATAAGTGTACTTTCTTTCCGGTATGTAGAATGTCCGGTTACGTAAATACCCTAGTGTATTTCTACCTTGCACCATATTCGCGCCAGGAAAGGTAGCTCAAAGGTCAATATATAACTGAAATATTGTTGAAAAGTGACGTTTAAACACCCATAGCCTCATATAAATTATTGCAATAAAATATCGATTAAGTAACGAAATTGATATAAATTATTTTCCAGTATATTTAGTATAAAAAGCTTGTTCTACACGTTCACTGTGAGATATATTGCAACCACCATTTTTAACTACAATCACGTGCGCATGCTCGTGTTTGATGGAAAGCTATAGCTATATTTAGATATTTTGTGATAATAATTTCATATTGTAAATCGATCCACCCTGTGATTTTTTTCAACAAGATACATTTTTTATAGTATATATTTTATTATAAAATACAATATTGAACTGATTTTCGATAACACTTCAATCATTGAATATTGATTTTTTCGAATGTTGAATATTTTATCCCCAGAATTGCACCCCCCTGTTAGTATACTTTTATTGCTTTATTTAAAAAAAAAATAACACCAAGAACATCGATGATACGAGTCTTCTTATTCAGAAATAAACCTACAGCAAAATAAAGGTATACATTTTTTATACTGTGAACAAAATCGTCATTTTTATCTAGATTTATCGTCCGAAAAATACGGTACTCCTCTACTATACTAATTTGGATTAGGTGATTGGAATTATGTGCCATCATCAAAATAAAGATTAAAAAATGTATTTCATGATAATGATGGCTGATTAAAATTGTTTGTCATGCATTAGCAGTCAGTTGTAATATACAGGATGTAACCAATATACAGGAAGAGCCCCTACTGTGAAGCCATTCAATGAAAATAACAACCTGACCATATTGTTAAATAAGAATATGAATTAGATAAGAAATTAAAATTTATAGAAGGCAAGGATTTATATAATTAACACATTAAGTCACATTTCATTTATTTAGCTTGGGTCAGTTATCAATTAAAAAGACAAAAATGGTTTTAAAAAAAATCTGTCTAATAAGTATTTACCTAAATAACGATATCATGACGTATAATAATTTCTCACCGTAAATCTATTTATTTTATTAAGATATTTATACACATATATAAGAAAAAAGATATAAATTTATTTTTGAAGTACAAATAAATTGGAAGACGGCTTGAAAATCGAAAACGTAGAATAGTTATCTATGTTTATAAGTCTTAGTAAAAAGAGTCTTGAGCAACGTTTTTTTTCACACCTGTGATAGGTGTATTTGTATATCATGAATGCATGATGCGACAACATGCTGAGATGGGTGATGTTTTGACAGGTAAACTGTAAAATAAAACGTAGAATACACTAATAAAATATTATTTCACCTATATCAGGACTCCGCAGACTGCCAATTTTCAAGAAGAAAAAACGGGATTTACGGATTTATGACCCATTCACCATGAACAAAATAAAACTTAAATTTTACTAAATAATTTTAATCCAAATTTGCCTTTAAAGAAATAAATGTATAAATTAGAATTATTTACCCGGGTTCGTTCGCCCTACATTTGGCAAACACGTAAAAGAGCAAACGCACCCGATATCGTAAACCGGCAACTGTCTGCAGCCAGTGAAAGGGCCTTGGCATCGATTGTCGCGAGTACATAGGGACATATTAATATTCACTTCTAGTGCACTTAAAACATGGGTACTGCATGTTAATACATTTTATTCATGGATATTATTGTATATATCGCCGTTAACATATCTATACTTTCCGTACCACTGTATATCACTCATTTACTTCAGCTTTACTATGATACGCATGTTTCTTTATGCACAAATTTATTGGTTAGCAGAATTTGGGGACGTTTCCTGTTTACAGTTTAACTATCTGAGAGTGGAGACTCTCACTACGACCTGGGAGGATTTGGTCGGACAATTTGGTCGGACATTTGTCGGTGTGAAGTCCGACAAAACTCTCTGTCCGACCTGAGTGTTTGATCGTTGATACACTTGGAGGGATCTGTACCACTTCAGATTACTCCATTGGTATCTTCAACTTTTCTTTCTTCAGTAATAAAATACCATTTACTTTTACATACGAAATACAACATACATATGATATCAATACAGTCAAATTTTGTCATTTCAAAATCAGAATTCAAAGTTGCCAAGTGAGTGAATGAGTGATTATTGTTAAAAGTTCATTAAGAAATTTTTCAGCTATATCAAGGTAAAAACAACTTTTTTTTTATCATAATGAATATGTCCGCTTTGTGCTGAACCAAAATGTAAGGTGGATTCTTATATTGCCACATTGTAACTCAATGAAATACGATTCACGGGTAAATATGTCGTTCAACCACTTGGACGCATTCATTATGAATCTGAGCCTTAATTCTTAATGCTGCAAGCTTAGTATAGAAGCAGGAAATACCAGTTTTATTGTAGATCAAACTATCATCTACCACATTCAATGCGAGCAACCATTACACCACTGAGATTTTTTAATTTAATATCAAAATAATCAGAGGTAAATTAAAATAAAAACTTCTCTAAACAGATTAAACTTTTATAATAATTTAATCCAAGGAAAAGACTTGTAGAGTAGTCCCCCTTTTATAAAATCTTTCCCACTAAATTCCACACATCTTATCAGCCCAGATTTCAGATACACTGAGATGGTAAAAATACTACTTAATTGCTCCCTTAAAAGAGACCACTCCTCTTATAAGTCCACTTTTTCATTGAAGAAGGGTTGTCCTTACAAGAGGAGGCCTATTGTATCTGAGTATGAAAAGAGGTTTGACAATATTTACCTTATATATCTCCATGTGATAAAATGATATGTTGGCTTCAATGCCTATCTCCTTAATATAAGGTTTCAAAACTCTTCTTGTCTGGGACCAGTACAATGGAGCTACTGGTTCCTTGTTGTTGATGTCACCTAACATGTTACATAAATCTTCTGTCTTAATCCCTCCTATAGAACACACCAATAAATACAAAGCCTGAAAATAAAACATTTGAAAGGTTACAGAATGGTTTATGATAATTATTTATGACTTTTTTAATTATAGTATTAGTTCTAGGTTACATGTTGTACACTACAGATCTTTACTAATTAATTGAAAAACCTTAAGCTTACATTATGTTTCTATCGAGTACATCCCACTACTGATGGGAGTAAAACTCACAATTGTCCACATTCCACTACTGATGGGAGTAAAACTCACAATTGTCCACATTCCACTACTGATGGGAGTAAAACTCACAATTGTTCACATTCCACTACTGATGGAAGAAAACATACAAACCATAGTGGAGACAGGCATTAATTGAGAAAAATATAATTAGTACTTATATAATAGTTACTTATGTATAGGGCATTATCTGGATTTATTGACTGTCTCAAGGGCAATAATCTCGCCTATTGTGTTAACTAACCGTATCACAACTCATCGCTATCGCTACTCGTAGTGATACTGGTTCAAACAACAGGCTCGACCTGATACAAAGTCTTGTACCAACACACTATGTATGCAATGGGTATTTATCAAGCAACAAGTGTGGAATAAAAAAATTATCTAAAAAATTATATAGTATGCCTGGTTTACAATATGAATATGAAACTTGATTGATTTCTTCAGACACAACTGAAATAAGAGGAACAAGATAACAAACAAATTTGATTTCCTTATGGATTAAAATTTTGTTTGATCCACTTTATGATCATTGAATACAGAAGATATATTTTCTAATACAAATTGCTTTTTAGTGTCATATTTGCTATCAACTATCAACCGATACTGTACACATACGATATGACTTGAAGAAGGTATCAAATATTGTTCTTAATCATGAAAAGTAAGATTAAACAGTGATGGTCAACAATTCCACCAATATCAACAAAGCAAACAAACACCTCTCATAATTAACTCATTAAACATAAAACAGACAATGACATATGAAGTTGGAAATCCAGGTCCTGGTTCCTGTCTTGGGAATGATACAAAAATGTGGTGAGGTTAAACTAGTTAATGGGATCCCAAACCTCCCCCTCTTGATAATGGGATCCCAAACCCCCCCTCTTGATAATGGGATCCCAAACCTCCCCCTCTTGATAATGGGATCCCAAACCTCCCCCTCTTGATAATGGGATCCCAAACCTCCCCCTCTTGATAATGGGATCCCAAACCTCCCCCTCTTGATAATGGGATCCCAAACCTCCTCCTCTTGATAATGGGATCCCAAACCTCCCCCTCTTGATAATTGAACACAAAGTTAAATTCATCCAACCTTTTTGACAAGTCCTGTGCTATCCTCTGATATAAGCCTACCAACTATCTCTGTTAATAAACTTTCAACTGAGTCAGATATCTGATCAATCTTCGTATCTAACGTCCGAAAATCTCCAAATATTCGTAATTCCTCTGATAAAATCTTAAGCCAGAGTGGATTGGTGGCACAAGGTCTAGAAACTATCAAAGATAACTGGTCACTGTCCAATTTCTGTAATAGATATCCACATATTACTAAACCTATATAAAACCCCTGACTCATCTAGATCCTTATTAGTACTTACCTGATTGTTTTTTTACCTGAATGACATATTTGAGGGAAAAAATATTGACAAGAAATATCCACATTCCTTTCATTGCCTTTTTAATAACTGATTATAATAGGTTTTTCTTAGTTTTTTATTTCCTATTTGGGTTTGATGGCAGCTATCCAAAGGGATATTGTGCCAGATTGCCTTATTGTTAAGAGAGAAGAAAATAAAATTTAACTCTTATTTCATAAAACTTTGAATTTTTGAAAAGTTATTTCAAACTGTATTTTTTTTTCCTTTGCTTACTTAATTAACATATGTAAATATATACTTTTCAGTGATTAATAGTTTTTATGGTATACCACCTTATAAGTAACCCATGTTTCAATTGGTATTGAGAAAGCAGTTTGACAAACTGGAAAAGGAATGATTGATCCATTGTTTGAATACAATTGCCTTTGTTTACAGGTGAATCCTATTGTTGGACATGTACACTTTTTATTGTATGACTGGAAAAAAAGTCAATCAATCATTGATTAAAACTCACCTGAAAAAAATTCAACTCATCTGTTATAGGATTTTTATCTTCTTTGGTGCAAAAAAAAATATATATAAAAAAATGTTAAAAAAAGAACTATATACAGTTTAGTCTTATAATTTCAGAGAAGAAGAAATGTTCATGGATGGATGATATATGATGAATAATAATATTAGAATAAATAATTGTGATAATTACCTCATATGGACCTCAGTTGGTACAGGCGAGTTTAAAAAATGGGTATACAGTAATCCATCTCTTGTAAAACTTCAAATGCACTGAGATAGTAAAATATAACTAAACTGACGCCCTAAAGAGAGACCACTCCTATTGTAAGGCCACTTTTCATTGCAAAAAAAAAAATATATATAAAAAAAAGGGGGATTACTCTAATACACAGTTATATACATAAAAAAAAATACCTTGTTAAATTTTTTCAATGAATGTGTTACTATCAACTCTGCTGCTTCTTTTGTTATTGGTCCAACTTCACATACATAACACGAGTGTTCCGTCAACCGTGCAATTGTAGGGGGATTGTCGTCTGCTGAGCTGATAATACATTTGATGTTGCCAGGCAACCTTGGTGGTAGCCATGACAAGTGATTGTATGTATCAGAATCTGGTAACTAAAACATACAAAGTACATTCATTGCTTTTTGTTGCTGTATTTCATTGGTCAACTTTATCGAGAAAAAATATCTGATTTTGAAAAACAAAACTCATATCCTATACACAGATCTTCTAAATCTAGAAAAATAATACTGGTCAAGGACCAATTATCGCCAAGTACCAATTATCCCTAAATTGCATGCCACACACGAATGCCTAGGATTTTTTGGACCAATTTTTGAAGAAGACAACTGTGACAAGCTTAGATTTAGACAAGAAAATTATATGCTTGTATCTTTGCATATTCCAAAGAAATAAAATAAAATTTGATTAGAACCCATGAATATATATATAAAGACCACGGGGGATCATATGGACATAAAATCTAAAAATCAAAAATGGATTTGTTTAAAGTGAAACCTTACCTCGACACCTGAGGAACATTTCAAAATCATCTTTTCCAAATATTAGCAGTAAATTAACACGCGTATCCCGAATACGCACAAGTCTTTATGTTTGATTCATGATTTTTATATCTGATTAATTTTCGTTTTTGTGGTAATTGGCATCTCTGCATTTTTGTCTCATTTGAAAGGGAAAAATAACAAATTGATATACTAAAGATTGTTGAACAATGATAACACCTTAAGTTTTTGCTTTAAGACTTTTCCTTCACCCGCAATGCTAATTTAGACCTCATTTTCCACATCTAATAAGATGTTGATAATTGGTACTGTCCCCTTCCGATTAACCGCAAAAAATCAACAACTGTGCAAAGGGTCCTTATATGCATGTGCACAGAAAAATTTAAAATGTTTGCATCAAAGGTTAGTCTTAGGGTAACATCTAAAAAAATTGGGAATTTAAAAGGATGTACTGAATGATATAGAAATAATCTGACAAAAACAAGTACAAAATGGTGATAATTGGTCCTCGACCAGTAATTCTATATAAACCGACACACTTATTTAGTTATTAATGTTTTATATTGTATGTGGATAAAACTGTGCTTTAATACAGGATTTTTGACTTAGCCAGTCTTTTTGTACTCTTATGAACAAAAGTAAAAGGTTGTATATTACACCAGAAGTATTATTTAAAAATTTCTGTTACCATATTTGGAGTTATTTTTCAGGTTGCAAAAATTATTTTGCATTTTGTTTTTTATTTTGGTCATGATGATGAAATGTGTGTAAAATTATCATCATAAATAAACAAAAGATTGGACTCAACGAAAATGACTTACAAATGTTATAACATCTGACATCTAAACCAGTAGATGTTACCACAACTATTCTTCCCATCCAACACATACAACCCCCATACTGTACCTCATTAACAGCATCTAAGATAATGATAAGTTTAGTTTGTTGTTCTCTCAGTTTTGGTAGAAGTTCTTTCATCCTTGTCATCAAATTTTTCAGAGAATTTTCTTTCGTTTTGTTTTGTTCATCTTTTTCTCCTAAAATATGAAGAAACATCATCCAACTGTCACTAATAAATAACATAATAATTAATAACATAAAACAATTAGTTTGACCAAAAGCTCTGAAGATTCTTTAATTGCTCACCTGATTCATATATGCCTAATTTGTATAATCTGTATAAATTGGCTGAAAGAAAAATTTCACAGAAAATATATTTTAAACTACTCATTGCTTTGTAGCTGCAGTTAAAATTTGAGCTCATTATGATTTATAATAAAGCAATAATGGTCAATTGAAGAAAAAAATTATAATTTTAATAACAGCAGCCATCTTGAATGGAGGACTGAACTGTCGGACATAATTTTGAAAGGGACCCACCCAAGAACCATCCCTGAGAGGATTAATTTAATTTGGTTCAGTGGTTTCAGAGGAGAAGATTTAAATGTGAAAATTTACAACAGACATCAATAATGGTATATATATATATATAGGTCTAGGGCGCTGGACGTAAGGCTAAGCGAATGGTGCTGCAGTGTATCAATGGTGTGGGTTCAAATCCCGTCGAGGGAAGAACAAAAATTTGACAGCTCTAAAATCTAATTCTAACACTGTTTGGTTTAATTTTCAGACGTATATAATATTTAGTATTAACCTAGTATCCTTAGTAACTTTCAGATCCAGTGGGACAGATATATTGTATGGTTGTCACTTGCTTCTAGACGTTTGTATAATATACTTTATTTACTGTGACTGTATAATGAATTCTTCATTATCCTATACAATATATTAAAAATTGCTGAGTTAGATTGCTGTCAAATTATAATATTAAGTATATATGTACCATCTACACACGCTTATACACATGTCTTACGTCTATCCCTAGATTTACCTTACGAGAAAAGGTAACACTAGGATTATTGAAGCTCCTTTTTTAGGGAGTGGATGTGGTCGAGTGGTCTAGGGCGCTGGACGTAAGGCTAAGCGAATGGTGCTGCAGTGTATCAATGGTGTGGGTTCAAATCCCGTCGAGGGAAGAACAAAAATTTGACAGCTCTAAAATATAATTCTAACACTGTTTGGTTTAATTTTCAGACGTATATATATATATATATATATATAAAATCTTTTTCGATATATTGGGTCAAATACCAGACTAATTTTTAGTGGGATTCATGTTGCTCTTTCACAAGTTTTCTATGTAATGTTTTCTTAACTTTTGTTTGTCTTTTTGTCCTTTTTCGTCTGGTCACGGGTTGTGTCTGTCCTTCTTCATTTACGACTTTGGTTTGGTATCTTCAAACTTTTCTAATAAATTCTGTATTTTTAATTTACTTACCATGAATTCTCCCCTCTAAAGCCTTCAACAACCATGTGAACATAAATTCTGTATTTTTAATTTACTTACCATGAATTCTCTCCTCTAAAGCCTTCAACAACCATGTGAACATAAATTCTGTATTTTTAATTTACTTACCATGAATTCTCCCCTCTAAAGCCTTCAACAACCATGTGAACATAAATTCTGTATTTTTAATTTACTTACCATGAATTCTCCCCTCTAAAGCCTTCAGCAACCATGTGTACATAAATTCTGTATTTTTAATTTATTTACCATGAATTCTCCCCTCTAAAGCCTTCAACAACCATGTGAACATAAATTCTGTATTTTTAATTTACTTACCATGAATTCTCTCCTCTAAAGCCTTCAGCAACCGTGTGTACATAAATTCTGTATTTTTAATCTATTTACCATTAATTCTCTCCTCTAAAGCCTTCAGCAACCGTGTGTACATAAATTCTGTATTTTTAATTTACTTACCATGAATTCTCTCCTCTAAATCCTTCAGCAACCGTGTGTACATAAATTCTGTATTTTTAATTTACTTACCATGAATTCTCTCCTCTAAAGCCTTCAGCAACCGTGTGTACATAAATTCTGTATTTTTAATTTACTTACCATGAATTCTCCCCTCTAAAGCCTTCAACAACCGTGTGTACATAAATTCTGTATTTTTAATTTACTTACCATGAATTCTCTCCTCTAAAGCCTTCAGCAACCGTGTGTACATAAATTCTGTATTTTTACTTGAAGCTGAACATCCAACAAAATGGTAAAAGATGTCATAGCCCTCCTACAAATACAAGGAAAAATATGTCTGACGATTTAATTCACTTCCAACAAATTACACAATGTGACCAGAATACCCCCTTCTTATTATTTTGGAAGTGAATGCAGATATTGTAATATTTCTGCAGTATGAAAAACATTAAAGGAATATTTGGCATGAATGTGTTGATCAAATACTAAATATTGATATAAAGACAAAATATGGACTATTTTCTGACTAGCCTGAACTTTGGGTATATAACATTACATTTTGTTTCAAGTACGAAAGTTACCAATAAAATTACAAGATGAAAGCTTTAATATATACAATTAATATCATTAATGTTGACACATGTCGCCTGAAGAAAATTATTATAAATATACTGCCCTTGGATAAGGGTGTTATGGTAGATTATCACACGAAGAAATTTTTTCTGAGTGTGATAATCTACCATAACATTCGCATCCATGGGCAGTATATTTTTTATTATACTGAATGCGTTATGATTTCTATGTTTATTTTGTTTGTTGTTACTACATTATTTGTGTGATTTTTTTGGTGTTTTTGCTAATTGTTTTTGTTATAAAAAAGTCTTATCATAATACATGTAATAAACATCAAGATAAATAATATAAAAGCAAAAAGTGAAAAACAGTAGAAATTGTAATAACAATGAATTTCACCTTCGAGAAGGTTTCAAAGTCTACAGACTCATCTTTTTGTAATAAATAGTCTTTGAAAAGTTTGATACTTCTCGCCACAGAACGCTGCATAGACTTACTGTCCTTGCTACGTAACAAAGATGAAATGTTGTCCTCATTTATGTTGGCAAATATCATGTTTTTAAGGAACTGTCCATTGTCGTCTGGTAATGGCGGAAGTAGTGTGACGAATCGGAAAACCTCAGCCGGAGCGGGCATTAATTTTTTCCGGTTCGGTAATCTTCGGCCACAGCGGGTGTTAATTTTACACATTATCACATGTTGCTAAGTATGGGTGGAGCATATAGAAATTATGGAAAATTAACGCATGCCGTCTGTCCAATAAAAATACTGGATTATTAAAGAAATTTGCATAAAGTATAATAATACAATTTATTCCCATATGTTGCTTACTGTATTTTATTTTTCAATTAAAAAGGGGGAAGGGCATACAGCACCCTAATCAAACTTTGTTATTTAAATTGTCCTTTATTATAGGGTAATGTTCAAATCATGGGCATACTAGATGATTAAATGTTTCATCAACATCAAAACTACTAACCTTGACTGAATCACCAACAACTTTAGACAGAAGTGTAGATTTACCAAAACCAGGATGTCCTTTAAGACACAGTATCATGTTGTCTTCATCTAAGGGTTCACCCCAAAATTGTGGATCTCCTTAAAAATAGTTTATATATACAAATGATAACTGGCTTGTATATAAATTTAATACTATTATTGGTTTTAATAATCACAGAAATAAAACAATCAATACACAACAAAATATGTATCAGTGGAAATAGGGTTGCCATGTTTACAATCACATAGTCGTCGAATTTACACCTACCAGCTGGATACTTATATCACAATAATTCTATTCTTACTAGAATTTATCAATAACTCGTAATCCGATTGGATATCGTCACTTATTCTACGTCATTCGACAGGAATTTATAAATCAATATTTCCGTTTGCCAGACTACTTTTTTCCTCGGTCATTCCACGCGTATAAATCTACGAGCAATGATACTAAGGGGTTCTGCTGGAAGGATCTGCCATCTTGAAAATGTGAAATTCTACATGTCATATTTACAACAATACACAAAAATAATTAAAAAACTTACCTTGAAAACTTATTTTGGTTAAATTGTATCAAACTTGAAGCGTACACGAAGCACAATAACGTCTAATATTTATGTTTCAAACTGGAAGTCTTCATATGACGTCAATGACGTCATGTTGGTTATGTTCCAAAGTCGTCAATAAATTTCACAGATTTTTTTCAGTTTACAATCGTATGTGTATTGTATGTCCATTGTTTGAGGCGCTCCTTGGGTATTTCTTTAATAGTATTTTGCGTCGAAAACAAACATGATGTCCAAGAATATGAATTATAAGGATTAAACACTGTGTTTTTAGGAAATTATGTATGTATAAACTCTGGCAGCTCACTCACAAACTTTACATAAAGTCCTTCGGACTTTATTCAGTTTGTGAGTGAGCTGCCGGAGTTTATATAATAGATAATTTCCTAAAAAACAGTATATATCCTATAGAAACTTTGCTTAGTTGGATTTTAAGCCATGGCGAGTTGTACTCAGTAAAAAACTTAATGTGATAACGTTAGCTAGTTACTTACAGGGGGTCGTGGTAATTAGTTTTATTTAAGGATGAAACCAAAGTACCCACAGAAAACCATTGACCTGTAAGTCAATGACAAATTTGATGACATAATGTGTATCATGAGTACCTCCTTACCATTTGTAGCAGTCTAACTCATATAAACAATTATTCTATATGTCATATGATTGTTGCCACAGAGGCCACACATAATTTTCAAATTCTCTAATTATCTAACAGCATTTTAATAAAATTTGTTATCTTGTGTGTCCATACAGTACAATCTATATTTCAGTGGTTAATTTTTGTCTTAAATTTTAATGTTTAAAATAAATATATAAACTAATATAAAATATTTGTTTATTTCAAATAAAATTTGCCCAATTTTGATACCAATATATCAAAAATAAGGACAATTTTTCTCAGCCTTAACACATGACTGCTGTCTTAGGAAGGATTAGTTTTTTTTCCCTGAGCCAGAAAATGCAAAGCAATTCTACCAAAAATTTAAGTTGAAACCTGCAGGATCAGAGTATTTATTTTCTTGCATCTTTTAGGTCAATTAACTTTTTTCTATAAAATTTGATGATAGATCTTTAAAAAAAAACATAGTACCATCCCCCCTCAATGGTTGTTCCCTTATTTATACCACTTACTAACAAATGCTTTACTCTTCTTTGATACTGTTACATCCTTTAGTGGCTCCCCCTGTAGGTAAGACTTTAAAGTTTTCAGTAATTGATCCTGTCCTACGACCAATTCTGATTTGTTCTCTATATACAGCCTCTGATTTTCTCTCTCTGAAACGACAAATTCTTATTTCAATAAAACTTTACACTCAAGCTAAAGAAATGATTATTCATGTAGGTATCATGTCCTTTGTTTTCCAGATATCATAATATGTTATTCAAATAAAAAAATATGTTAACTATTTATTGTATTAATAGTGGTGACTACAAGTTCTGTAAATAAACAAAATGGAGTATTTCTCAGAGGATGTGTGTCACCTGTTACCATTCAATCTAAGTATCATTTGTTTTCATTATCCCTGTAAGACTCAACAAAGACATGAATCATTTTGTTTGTCGTACAATATCTGTCTCTGGAACTGGCTGTCACAGTATATAGTTTTGAGTGGCTCAGTTGAAACAGCCGAGACTGCTGTCTCCTCTAAGAAATACTAATTTTTGAAACTTGTAAATAGTTTTAACCTTTTTCAATCGTCATGTGCAACCCCTGAAATAATCTTAAACTTACGGTGGTCAATATTTGGTAGAAGTAGATGTAGTAGAAGTATGAAAGACCATGAAAAAGGGTCATGTTTCCTACTCACTTTGGTTAATGGAATGCTAGCATTTTATTACTATCTGTTTCCTACTCACTTTGGTTAATGGAATGCTAGCATTTTATTACTATCTGTTTCCCACTCACTTTGGTTAATGGAATGCTAGCATTTTATTACTATCTGTTTCCCACTCACTTTGGTTAATGGAATGCTAGCATTTTATTACTATCTGTTTCCTACTCACTTTGGTTAATGGAATGCTAGCATTTTATTACTATCTGTTTCCTACTCACTTTGGTTAATGGAATGCTAGCATTTTATTACTATCTGTTTCCTACTCACTTTGGTTAATGGAATGCTAGCATTTTATTACTATCTGTTTCCCACTCACTTTGGTTAATGGAATGCTAGCATTTTATTACTATCTGTTTCCCACTCACTTTGGTTAATGGAATGCTAGCATTTTATTACTATCTGTTTCCTACTCACTTTGGTTAATGGAATGCTAGCATTTTATTACTATCTGTTTCCCACTCACTTTGGTTAATGGAATGCTAGCATTTTATTACTATCTGTTTCCCACTCACTTTGGTTAATGGAATGCTAGCATTTTATTACTATCTGTTTCCCACTCACTTTGGTTAATGGAATGCTAGCATTTTATTACTATCTGTTTCCTACTCACTTTGGTTAATGGAATGCTAGCATTTTATTACTATCTGTTTCCTACTCACTTTGGTTAATGGAATGCTAGCATTTTATTACTATCTGTTTCCTACTCACTTTGGTTAATGGAATGCTAGCATTTTATTACTATCTGTTTCCTACTCACTTTGGTTAATGGAATGCTAGCATTTTATTACTATCTGTTTCCCACTCACTTTGGTTAATGGAATGCTAGCATTTTATTACTATCTGTTTCCCACTCACTTTGGTTAATGGAATGCTAGCATTTTATTACTATCTGTTTCCTACTCACTTTGGTTAATGGAATGCTAGCATTTTATTACTATCTGTTTCCCACTCACTTTGGTTAATGGAATGCTAGCATTTTATTACTATCTGTTTCCTACTCACTTTGGTTAATGGAATGCTAGCATTTTATTACTATCTGTTTCCCACTCACTTTGGTTAATGGAATGCTAGCATTTTATTACTATCTGTTTCCTACTCACTTTGGTTAATGGAATGCTAGCATTTTATTACTATCTGTTTCCTACTCACTTTGGTTAATGGAATGCTAGCATTTTATTACTATCTGTTTCCTACTCACTTTGGTTAATGG
Organism: Bathymodiolus brooksi; assembly: GCA_963680875.1. NCBI lineage: Eukaryota > Metazoa > Mollusca > Bivalvia > Mytilida > Modiolidae > Bathymodiolus > Bathymodiolus brooksi. Next base: position 90,714,296 of record OY804581.1, on the reverse strand, counting down.
AATGCTAGCATTTTATTACTATCTGTTTCCCACTCACTTTGGTTAATGGAATGCTAGCATTTTATTACTATCTGTTTCCTACTCACTTTGGTTAATGGAATGCTAGCATTTTATTACTATCTGTTTCCTACTCACTTTGGTTAATGGAATGCTAGCATTTTATTACTATCTGTTTCCTACTCACTTTGGTTAATGGAATGCTAGCATTTTATTACTATCTGTTTCCTACTCACTTTGGTTAATGGAATGCTAGCATTTTATTACTATCTGTTTCCCACTCACTTTGGTTAATGGAATGCTAGCATTTTATTACTATCTGTTTCCCACTCACTTTGGTTAATGGAATGCTAGCATTTTATTACTATCTGTTTCCTACTCACTTTGGTTAATGGAATGCTAGCATTTTATTACTATCTGTTTCCCACTCACTTTGGTTAATGGAATGCTAGCATTTTATTACTATCTGTTTCCCACTCACTTTGGTTAATGGAATGCTAGCATTTTATTACTATCTGTTTCCTACTCACTTTGGTTAATGGAATGCTAGCATTTTATTACTATCTGTTTCCCACTCACTTTGGTTAATGGAATGCTAGCATTTTATTACTATCTGTTTCCTACTCACTTTGGTTCATGGAATGCTAGCATTTTATTACTATCTGTTTCCTACTCACTTTGGTTAATGGAATGCTAGCATTTTATTACTATCTGTTTCCTACTCACTTTGGTTAATGGAATGCTAGCATTTTATTACTATCTGTTTCCCACTCACTTTGGTTAATGGAATGCTAGCATTTTATTACTATCTGTTTCCTACTCACTTTGGTTAATGGAATGCTAGCATTTTATTACTATCTGTTTCCCACTCACTTTGGTTAATGGAATGCTAGCATTTTATTACTATCTGTTTCCTACTCACTTTGGTTAATGGAATGCTAGCATTTTATTACTATCTGTTTCCCACTCACTTTGGTTAATGGAATGCTAGCATTTTATTACTATCTGTTTCCCACTCACTTTGGTTAATGGAATGCTAGCATTTTATTACTATCTGTTTCCCACTCACTTTGGTTAATGGAATGCTAGCATTTTATTACTATCTGTTTCCTACTCACTTTGGTTAATGGAATGCTAGCATTTTATTACTATCTGTTTCCTACTCACTTTGGTTAATGGAATGCTAGCATTTTATTACTATCTGTTTCCTACTCACTTTGGTTAATGGAATGCTAGCATTTTATTACTATCTGTTTCCTACTCACTTTGGTTAATGGAATGCTAGCATTTTATTACTATCTGTTTCCCACTCACTTTGGTTAATGGAATGCTAGCATTTTATTACTATCTGTTTCCCACTCACTTTGGTTAATGGAATGCTAGCATTTTATTACTATCTGTTTCCTACTCACTTTGGTTAATGGAATGCTAGCATTTTATTACTATCTGTTTCCTACTCACTTTGGTTAATGGAATGCTAGCATTTTATTACTATCTGTTTCCTACTCACTTTGGTTAATGGAATGCTAGCATTTTATTACTATCTGTTTCCTACTCACTTTGGTTAATGGAATGCTAGCATTTTATTACTATCTGTTTCCCACTCACTTTGGTTAATGGAATGCTAGCATTTTATTACTATCTGTTTCCTACTCACTTTGGTTAATGGAATGCTAGCATTTTATTACTATCAGCTATACAATGGTGACCATTTACTTTGAAGTATGATTAATGCTCTCCAGTAGACTTCACAGTGACTGTGATGAAGAACGGCAATATAAGTATTTCTCCTTTACTTTGAGTTTTACTGCACTCCTAAATGGCCGTAATCATATTGCAGTTGGATTTACATCTACCTATGCATAATCAGTGCCTGTCACAAATAAAGCTGTGAGTTTGAATCCATCTGATGACGAGGTATACTCAATACAGCATTATGTGAATAAGTTTGTCAGTATCTTGTGGCAGGTTTGTGGTATTCTCCAGATATTCTGATTTTCTCCACCAATAACTTTATAGTGACGATATAACTGAAATCTTGTTGAAAGTGGTGTTAAGCAGCCATATTCCTAACCCTTGACCTCAAACAAAATTTATACAAACCCATATCCTCTTCGTCAAATTCCCCAGCGTTTTTGTCTCCATACATTTTAGTTATAGCTGTCTTGAAGAATTCGGTCACCTTCTCAGAAAATTGGTCCAGTTCAGATAGTTTTACCTACAATTAGTTTATTAAATTTTTAAGCCAAAAATGAAATATGATGAAAAGAAATTTTAAACAGTGATAGTCAACAATTCGACCAATATCAACAAATTGAGCAATTACTTCTCACCTCAAATCAATGAACATAATAAAAAGACCACGACATATGATGTTGAAAATCCATGTCCTGGCTTCTTAAGTTTAAAGAACTCCATGTCCTGGCTTCTTAAGTTTAAAGAACTCCATGTCCTGGCTTCTTAAGTTTAAAGAACTCCATGTCCTGGCTTCTTAAGTTTAAAGAACTCCATGTCCTGGCTTCTTAAGTGTAAAGAATTCCATGTCCTGGCTTCTTAAGTTTAAAGAACTCCATGTCCTGGCTTCTTAAGTTTAAAGAACTAGGGGACAAAAGTCATGATCCTTAGTTAAATATACTCAATTCGTTCTAAATGACATGACGGAAACAGTAAACAGATCTTCCCACAGACACTTTTTAAGTTTTTACTGTTTTTGTTTTTTGCTTATTTGTTTCCCTGATTTTGTCTTGTCCATTCCTAACCTGGCAGGGTATAAATTTGCCAAATACAATATAGATTCTACTATACAATATAGGTTCTACTATACAATATAGATTCTACTATACAATATAGGTTCTACTATACAATATAGGTTCTACTATTTTTAAATCTTTACCTTTTCTTTTCCAGTAACATCTGTCATTCCATCTACCTTACAGTTATATTCATAAAATTGATCTGGAAATCTGGTTTTTATTTTTTTCTTTAATTTCTGTAATAATAAAGATTGTTCTGCAACAATGGATACCTGGTTTGGTTTATGGTGTTTAATGCCACTTTCAACAATATTTCAGTTATATCATGGTAGTCAGTTTTATTGGTGGAGGAAAGTGGAGTACCAGGAGAAAACCACCGACTGACCTGTCGCAAGTCACTAACAAACTTTATCACATAATGTTGTATCGAGTACACCTCGCCATGAATGTGGTTTGAACTCACAACTTTAGTGGTGATAGGTACTGATTGCACAGGTAGTAATAAATCCAACTACCATACGATAATGACCATGACGGCGCCCAATGGATAACTGAAATTCATCTAAAAATAGATGTCTTTTTACTCATGAACAAAACATTGATGTACATATGAAAGAGTTATTCAGTGGTCCCCCTCTTATAAGGTCAACCTTTCTGCAATGAAAAATTGGACTTATAACAAATAATAAATAAGAATGGTGGCCTCTCTTGAGGGGGGGGGGGACAATTTAGTGGTATTTTACTATCTCATTGCATCTGAAATCTGGCCTGATAAGAGGGTGGCTTTTGGTGGGAGGTGCCTTATTTGAGGGGGGACTACTGTATATAAATTTTCAAAATAAGTTGCTGGAGAATAAATTCTGAACATCCAAGGCAAAAAGACATTCAAAACACTAGTATAACTTTCTCAAATGAAAAGTGGAAATATGGGGTCCATTTATTTTTTTAGATCTAACAAAGACCATTAACAGACTTTTTGATAAATTATCATAGGACCTGTTGAAGTCTTTTCATTGGGCAATAAAATACATTTCTAAAAATAAATAAATATTTACATGCAAGATGTAAAAAAAAAATAATCTGGTTTTGTATTAGCTAAGCTAATAGGATAGTATCTAGTATTGAAAGAAACCAAACTTCTTTGTGTGAACTGACCGATTGTTATATCACTGAATGAATACTCATCCTAAATATAGCTGAAATAATGCTTAAGAGGTTAAGCAATAATCAATCAATCAATATGAATGAGTACAGTTATTATCTCAAAGTTACCGACTCGATACAACATCATGAGATAAAGTTTGTCAGTGGCTTACAGCAGGTTGGTGGTTTTCTCTGGTTACTCTGGTTTCCTCCACCAATAAAACTGGCCACCATGATATAACTGAAATATTGTTGAAAATAGTGTTAAACACCATAACCAAAAACCCATGTCCTTGTAAAATATAATCGTTTTCCGATGTTAAGACACAGAATCATATTCCATCAAATCATACTTGTATTTCTACAGGAAAAGATGTAAACGTAAACGTTTGTCAGTGACTTGCGGCAGGTTGGTGGTTTTCTCCTGGTACTCCACTTTCCTCCACCAATAAAACTGACCACCACGATATAACTGAAATATTGTTGAAAGTGGTGTTAAACACCATAACCCTAACCTTCAAAGCTACATACAAATATTTCTGTATCTATATAACAGTATTTGTACTTACAAGTATATGTTGTTGATTTAAAGGTTCTTTGTCCACAAATCTTTTAACACTTTGTTTTGGTAGAGATTTGACAATATCATCTGATCTGAGGAAAAATACAGCATTTGGACTCTTACATCTGAAAAATAAAACTCAACATAAAAAATAACTTGTCGGTGACGTACGGTAGTTCGGCGGTTTTCTCCCGGGTACTCCAGTTTCCTCCACCAATAAAACTGACCGCCACAATATAACTGAAATATTGCTAAAAGTGGCGTTAAACACCATAACCCTAACCCCTACAAAAAATAACTTCTCTACATATTTATTTATTTTCAATACTGTTAAGCCAAATCATATGTGAGATATCAATTTTCATGAATTCTGTTGATCTTTCAAGCTGCAAAATTAAAAACCCCAACAAAATATTTATTAATATCAAAGCTTTAAGGAAATGACTTGATTTAATAATTATGGAACCTATCAATTCCTGCCAAACCACTAAGAAGCTATATCTTCCTTTCAATTTTCTCCAATATTTATTTTCTAACAAATTTTCACACTGTGACATTTGTTGAACTTTGGAGCCCAGTGTTTCAATCCCTTAGACCATAGTAGGGCCTTTATTTGTAAATGCTTGAATTATCATTTCACAATGATCTGTGATTCAAATCACATCTAGGTTTTTATGTAGCTGGTTTGTATACAAAATTTTAAGAAAAAATATTCCAACTAACATTTAATATTAATCAAATTATGATAAAAAAGGATGTTTAAAAATCTTCCCCAATTTTACTTGTATCATCAGACCTTCTTTCTGTTCCAAATAAAAACTTTGAACCCAAAGTTGTTTAGTACACTTGTTAAACAATAACAATGTTGTTAAAAAAAAACATTAACTAACCTGTATGCACCGTGTAGTATTTCCATAAATGTTATAGAGGTATTATTGACCCACTGGAATTTCTGTTTTATCTCATCTGACAATTCCTCTTTGTCAGGTATCCAACCATACCTAAATTCAATTAAATAAAGAAGGATTGGTAAGTGAAATAATGAACTGTAACACAGGTTAGGGATATAGTGCTTAATGCCACTTACAACAATATTTCAGTTATATCGTGGCTGTCAGTTTTATTGGTGGAGGAAACCGGAGTACCTGTCGAAATTCACTGACAAACTTTATCACAAAATATTAGATCAAGTAAGCCTCGCCATTAGAGAGATTCGAACTCACAACTTTAGTGGTGATAGGCACTGATTGCATAGGTAGTTTGTAAATACATCTACTATGTGATCACGACAACCCCTCAACCGTAACAAAAATCTCCATAATGTCGGTAATGTATAGGATTCAATAATGGACCCCTTTTCAAAAATAAAATAATTAATTGCATTTATTGGTCCATGAATAATTCATTAAGATGCAATAAAAACTGCATTTAAAAAATTGGAAGAAAAATAAAAACATTAAATTTTGGAAATTAGCACTTTTTGGACCCTTTTGGTCAAATTTATCTGGAAATCTGTAAGAGATATAGGAATTTCTTGTACATATTGCCTAAAGCACTCAACACAGCCATTTCAAAGAAAAACACATAAAAATTGGATGAAATATAAAAATTATATTAACCTGCCAAATCAGAATTTTTTTTGAATTTGGGCCCCTTTAACACCTCCTTTTGAAATAAAATAATTATTTTTTTCACTTGCCCATCAATAACCCATAAAAATGAAAATGTTTCCTAAAAAATCTCATTAAACTTCGATGAAAGTTTTTAAAAGTTCAAATTTTAAAATCCCCTTACTCCTATTTTGCCCCCTGTTATGTGAAAAAGGGTAACATGAAAGTGGGCAGATCTGTCAGACGTACTTCTGAAAGGAGACAACCCAAGGAGCATTCCACCAAACTTTGGTTCAAAATGGTTATGCAACTTCAGAGGAGTTGATGTAAATGTGAAAATATTACACCAACAAATGCAAAATTATAGGAATACCTCACCCTTTTGGGTCAGGTGAGATAAAATGTGTAGTTCTGAATAATGACCTTTTACCAAGGAGTCCTAGAAAGAATGGTTGTCCATCTGTTTCTTTATGGCACCTGTCCAATTCTTCAAAACATGTACTGATGACATCTTGTGTAGTTGCCTCCCTTGGTACTCCCCATCTCAAATCACATTCTATTAAATGGATATGTCTCGTACTGCACCATTCCCTCAACTCAGGAAAAACCTACAAGAAACAGAAAAGTTACAATGAAAGAAAAAAACACTTCAGTACATTTTCATATACAAAAACATGACAAGAAGAGTTTGAAGATACCAAAGGAGTAATCAGAATCTGTAAATCGAAGGACAGATAACACAATGGCCAAAAGAAAAAGGACAAACAACGATCTACAAAACTACAAAACATTACACATAAAACTAAAGATAAACTACTTTAGTACTTTTTCATAATACATATACAATCTATCATACAATATTGAAAGGGTCGCCATGGTGAGGAAATTACAAAGGTTAGTGAGTGTGACTTCTGTCTACTGGGGGAGAGATAATAATTTATGTATGTATGACTTTTTATTTAATAACTCACATATTTGATACAAGATAAATTTGAAATACACTCCAATTCACTTTCTTCTTATCTGAACTAAAAAAATACTTCCATGCAAATTGAATTGATAAATTTTATAGAATCCATTTTTTTTTTATAAAATATTATTGTTCTTTATGTTCTATTGTGTATTATTATTATATGAATGTTGGAAGGTACAAAAATAAAAAATAAAAATAATTTGAATTATAAAATACATAGAATATTTGTTTTTGCAATCTTGGATGAATTTGCACAGCTTTATGTTTATACTCATATTGGGGACCTTTTTAACTAGAATTTCTCTTTCATTGAAGAAGTCTGTAAAGGTAGAAGAGACAAACACTCTGATGACCTTCCACCCTGATGACTGTTGACCTTGTTTTATTGTAGATGGTTTGTAGGCTTCACATTGTTGTTCTATCTCCTTCCAACAAGATGTTATAACCTGATCACCCCCTTCCTGTAATAAATAATATAGTTCTAATTTTAAACAAACAAGTAAGATGTACAAGTTGCATTTATCTATCAGAGGAGCCAGATCACAATAATATAGTTCTAAGGATATAGCATTTATCCGTAATGGCATTAAAGTACAATTTGCTATAACACTGAAGAACAAACGACTGTTTACTAACCTTGTCAGATGTAATAATAGAATTAGTGATAATTTTTAATGCCAAATGAGCAATTCTTCAGCTATATCGTAGCGAGAACAAATTATGTTTTGATGAGATGATGATATGTATGCTTTGTACTAGACCAACACACTGAATTGAATTTGTGTAGTGTTAGCTCACTGAAACAACAGGTCATGGGTAGACATGTCGCTCCACTCGCACACATTATCCTGATTTCGACAAGCCAATCAGTCTTTGCTCTTCCTCGTTAATGCTGCCTACTTACATAAGGAGCAGCAAATATCAATTTCATAGTCTTTGGTTTAACCTGACCAGGGTTTGAACCAACAGTCTACAGCACTTCAGGTGGCCACATTAATCATTACACCACTGATACAGTTTTCAGATGTAATAATAAATAATGTTCATTATCCATTGGCCCATTAACAAGTTGGTGTTGACGTATGATGGAGCACCCAAGTTCACCCTCAGATTTTAATGGGGTTCGTGTTACTCGATCTTTAGTTTTATGTGCATGTTTTGTAGATCGTTGTTTGTCCTTTTGTACTTTTTCTTTTGACCACTGTGTTGTCTGTTCTTCTTCAATATACCGATTCTGATTACCTCCCTTTGGTATCTTCAAACAAACTCTTATTGGTGTTGATGTATGACATTTGTCAATTCTAACTGATATATACTTCTAACAACAGATTTAATATCAATTACTGCTAGTCATAAACATCTAAAGAAATTAATGGTCTTTGTGAGAGATCAGAGTTGGAATCAAATATTGAACATAAAATAATAACATAATATGGAATTAAATATAAATATACCGACAGTCTACGCTTTTAGCATTGGTCCTATTGCCTGTGCTTGCCAGTAAAAATCTGATCAGGTCAGTAAGCTTAATTGATTTTTCATTGCAAATGTACTTATAATTTGCTGTGGGTTTTTTTTTAAGATCTGGCCAGTAACTTCTGAAGTCTAATATCATAGACTGTACTGATTGAATTGCTGGTTGGATCTATTAGTTGAACCAGCAGATTGTCTTTATTTTTAGTAAAGAAAACCTGACTCCATTGTCCAATAGTCAACTATAGCTGCTAAATCAATTGCATCAGTTAGTGCCAGATCAACACAAGCAAAGGGTTTACAATCCTGGCTAGTTTTCTTCTTATAATTACCTCTTCCTTATTTTCAAGTTGTTGTCTAAATTTTCTATACATAGCTTCTGTATACACACATTACATCTGAAAATATACAGTAAATGTAACCTACCAGTGCACAAGAGATTCTTTGGCCACCTTTTTCTAAGGTAACTAATAACTCTAGAACCGAGTTTTCACTATTAAGGTACAAAGTAAAACCCAGAGGTATAGAAGTTGAACTCAATGTCCAGTCTGTTTTTATGCATAAATATACATGTAGGTGAAAAATGTAAAATATTCCAATGGCATGCAATAATTGTACCGTAAATGTAAATAAGGTAACATGTTCAAAATGTTCTACTGCCAGACAACATACTGTAATGGGCACATTCCATTAACTGCCAGACAACATACTGTAATGGGCACATTCCATTAACTGCCAGACAACATACTGTAATGGGCACATTCCATTAACTGCCAGACAACATACTGTAATGGGCACATTCCATTAACTGCCAGACAACATACTGTAATGGGCACATTCCATTAACTGCCAGACAACATACTGTAATGGGCACATTCCATTAACTGCCAGACAACATACTGTAATGGGCACATTCCATTAACTGCCAGACAACATACTGTAATGGGCACATTCCATTAACTGCCAGACAACATACTGTAATGGGCACATTCCATTAACTGCCAGACAACATACTGTAATGGGCACATTCCATTAACTGCCAGACAACATATTGTAATGGGCACATTCCATTAACTGCCAGACAACATACTGTAATGGGCACATTCTATTAACTAAGGTTTCAAATATATACACTTATTTTTTTCTTTGTTTGCTGGTACTACTTTTGTGGGCTCATGACTAGGTATTATAAAATGTATAACCTGATTTTTACGAGTTGAGTAAAGAAGGTAATGAATTCTAGTAAGCATAATATAATCACACAGGTACTTCGGACGGGTATCATCCCCTCCCCTATTTAAATTGCTACATTGTACTTCCATTGATTGAGGTCCAAATGAGACAAATTGCCACCACCACTGAGTTTGGACAGTAGTGAAAACAGTTTCTTTTTTTCCATTTTGAACTTGATAAAATTTCCAATTTCTATGATTTCTGTAACAAAATATATAGTGCGATCGTCTAACATTATTAACTTAACTACCACAGTACCATAGAATAGGACGCCGATATACATTTGTACATGTACATAATCATACTTTCCAGTCAAAAAAGGTTTAGCCTAGTGAAAAAGACTGTTGTCATACCTGTTAACCCTCCCCCTTTGCACGGGAGTCTCCCGCATAAGAGCCTTATCTCCCGCATGGACTGGGTCTCCTGCACGGGAGACATTAATTTCCCGCACGATCTCCCCCCAACAAAAATTTTCCACGCTTGAAAAAAATCAAGTACAATAAAATCTTGACCTACCTACATTTTGCGATCAATATTTCTGGAAATTCCCTCATTTGGAACTACCGCGCTGACGAAAAACGCCAAGAGATACGATTTAATGATATCTGGTTATTGATCTGTTTGACATCTTTACAGATAAATTGGGTCATGGTGATTAATTAAGGTGTTGATGATTATACAACAATTATCCACTGATTGACAATTAATTGGGGATAAGGAAGTGGGTTTGTGGCACACGCTTATAAGATGATTAGAAGTGTGATAGCGGCAATTAAAAATAGTTATAAATCGTTGTGCAAACAGGAGTCAGACAACCTTTGATGCAGAGGAAAACTTCTTGTTTCGATCAAACGTGCAATGAATTCATCTCGGATTGAGTTGTTATGGCTTGTTTGGGACCAAAGCCAATCAAAGTATTATTTAAGGACTAAGTTCCAGGATGGAATTGATAAAACATCAATAAACAATAAAAACACCTCGATAAAAAATCTCCAGTTATGAGACCAAATCTCCAGCAAAAAATTTACAAATCTCCAGTTGTAGCATAGCAACTCTATCACATGTATGCAACTACAAGCACAGGCGCTTGTGTAGAGTCAAAAATATGCTCGCTATGTACCTAAAATACCACAAGGCCGGACTCACTCCTACTACCCCTGTCACTTCAATCGCTATTTCCCCTGTCAAAATGTCGATAGGACGCAAATCGCTTACTAATTTGCATAGTGAAATGATTTTTCTTCAAGGAAAACCGGTTTTTTATATCTTCCTACCATCTACACCCCCATACTGACAGATAATCCTCAGATTTTGTTGACAATGGACACCTAAGTGGCAGCAAAGCGAAAGTAGGTCACGTGCGACATATTTCCGCCTTTCGGTTGTTCTCGGGTTTTATCATTGCCTTACGAAACATACCTGAGAAGTTCAGAAAGAAAAGTTCGGGAAACGTAATTATATATCACTATTGTTACTGTATAATTATAATGTTTTTTAAATACAATTATTTACTATGCCTTATTTTTAGTATTATTTGCATACCAAGAAGCACTGAAGTTTTCATTCATTTTGTCAGTCATATTTTGGCACCTTGTAATGTTTCTAGTGTTTAGTAATTATATATGATAAAACCCGAGAACGACCGAAAGGCGGAAATATGTCGCACGTGACCTACTTTCGCTTTGATGCCACTTAGGTGTCCATTGTCAACAAAATCTGAGGATTATCTCTCAGTATGGGGGTGTAGATGGTAGGAAGATATAAAAAACCGGTTTTCCTTGAAGTAAAATCATTTCACTACGCAAATTAGTAAGAGATTTGCGTCCTATCGACATTTTGACAGGGGAAATAGCGATTGAAGTGACAGGGGTAGTAGGAGTGAGTCCGGCCTTGTGGTATTTTAGGTACATAGCGAGCATATTTTTGACTCTACACAAGTGCCTGTGCTACAAGGTACAATTTTGTGCGTTTAAAGGCGATGCACAAAATCTCCCCCTTAGAAGAGTTGGTAGGGGGGAGATCTCCTCCCTAGCAGTTCCCAGAGGTTAACAGGTATGCTGTTGTTGTGATGTATACTAATTAGAATAATTGTCTCATGGATATGCATCAACGTCATACATAGTTCTAACAGTATATATATACCTCTATTCGTATATATTGGCTGCTGTCTTTTGACACAGGCTTACATGACATGTAACACGATGTTGTCATTTGCAATCTATTTTTGTTTACATTCATGATCAAAACAACATCACCCGTGCGTTTTCATTAAATGCATCAACAAAACGCGCGGAAAATGTAATTTCATAGTCAAAGTCGGAAATGTTTCCGGGAAAAGTAGGCAAGTCTGAGATATAAAGCAGATCAAAGCAGCTTATGTTTGAGCTTTCATAAAATTTCAAAAAAATTTTAGTTCTTGCCGTACTTTCCGAATCATCCAATCAGAAACCAAGTGCGAGAAATATATAATTTAACAACAGCTGTGATTAGAACATTCAGTGGAGTAGCAAGGATTGCAGTTAATTAATGGAGTGTACACACAATCCGGCTAATCGGAGAGGAGTTTGGTAGACTCCTATAAAGGTATCAATTGGGTACGGATGGAGATAACTCTCGGTGGGTGTCCGGGGGAATTTCAGCAAGTAATTTGAGATAATTTGTAATTGAAAATTTGTTAATAAACGGCAACATTTATTTTACATGTGTGAACAGTGAACATTTTGCTACTAAGTTGAAGACTGTCATCTGGAAATCTCTATCAGTAACAAACTTGCTGAACGACTCACCAGCAGAAAACTTGTTTGAAGACATGTCATCATGTCATCGGAACTATCTTGCTGAACAACTCACCCAGCAAAAACTTCCTGGAACACTCATCAGCAGAACAATCGCTTGAAGTTTGTCATCATCAGACAACCTACTGGACGACTGTTATCATGTCATCAGCAACAAACTTGAAATAAATGATACCACAGGTGCAGCTAGGTCTGCTTCATGTCTTGACCTACACCTCGAAATTGACAGTGAGGGCCGGTTCAGAAAGAAACTATATGACAAAAGAGATGATTTCAAATTTCCCATAGTGAACTTTTTATTTATATGTAGCAATGTAGCAACATTCCAGCAGCACCTGCATATGGAGTACATGTGTTGATCCGATATTCCAGAGCTTGTGGCTCCTATCAGGATTTTCCTGATGGAGGGTTGCTGCTAACAAGGAAGCTACTGAATTAAGGGTTCCTGTTGGTTAAGGTGAAGTCATCACTTCGAAAGTTTTACGGTCGCCACCATGACTTTGCTAACTGCTACGGAATATCTGTGTCACAAATGACCTCTTATATGTTCCATTTGTCGTAATCACGATCCGGTCCTTTCCTCATGCATTGCTTATCACTGGGTTTGTAACTAGAGTAACACGACGGGTGCTACTAGTGGAGCAGGAACTGCTTACACATGAGTTCATCCCCAGTTTTTAGTGGAGTTCGTATTACTCCATCTTTGGTTTTCAGTGTTGTGGTTTGTAGATAGTTCTTTGTCCCTTTTCTTTTAGCTATTGTGTTGTCTGTTCTTCTTCGATTTACGGATTCTGATTACCTCTTTGGTATCTTTAAACTCTTCTTACAATCTTGCCATCAACAAAAAATGTTGGAAAACGGCAGTCCTCAGCAGATAACTTATTAGAAGAGTGTCAATAACGAAACCACAGAAAAAAACAAACAGTGTACCTTTTGGTTTAGCCTTCGTCGTGATGATCGTATGGTAGTTGGATTTACAACTACCTGTGCAATCAGTCGCGGCCTATGACCACTGAAGTTGTGAGTTCGAACCCGTTCATGGCAAGGTGTACTCGATACAACATTAGGTGATAAAGTTTGCCAGTGACTTGCGACAGGTCGGTGTTTTTCTCCGGGTACCCCGGTTTCCTTCACCGATAAAACTGACCACCAAGATATATATATGATATAACTGAAATATTGTTGAAGGTGACGTAAACACCATAAACCAAACAAGCAATTTTGTTTTAAATCCACGAATAGACAAAGTATGAACACAATGAGAACTAGGAATTTCCTACATACATTCACCCTCTTCTAGACAATATTAGATTTCCTATTTGACCACTAGTAATTATAAGGCTACTGGGGGTCAAAAGTTTGTATCCTCTATATGACACCAGAAAATGACACAAATGCATAAACCGGATTCCATGGGGATATCACCCAGACCCTCAGGTTTATCTTAATATATCAATGTGATTAACTGAATATTCTATTCAGTAAATGTCACAAATAAACACACCGATTCATTTTACCACTTCTAATTCAATTGTATTAAGTTGTAATGTGTTCTTACAGAAAACTCAGTAAGAACACGTTGGTTATTTAAACGTTTTTGCCACTAATATCTGGACATGACAGTATTTGTTGTCACTAATATCTGGACATGACAGTATTTGTTTCACATGTATCCCGAGACTAAAAACAATGTTCATCGTCGAAAAAGACCCTTCTATGCAGCAGTTGGTTTCAATTTTGATTATTTTTCTTGGTATTTTTTTGAACGGTAATAAAAGGTACAATACGTCAAAAAACATCATTGAAATTCCCAAATCAGTACACGTTGTGAAGTTCCGTTTCGAAAAGAATGAAATGAAAGAATGGTTTCCAATGACTTCGAATAAAAGTGGTCTTGATATGGACATTACAAATGTATAGAGAAAAACTAGAGGCTCCCAGGAGCCTGTATAGCTCATCTGGGTATAATAACAACATCAGTCAATAAAACTTTATAACTTCGGTAAAAAAAATAACAAATGTAGCCCTCGTCATTGCAGACCCCTTCTCCAAAAAATTTTGGGCAGGAGTTCCCCCTTTAATGTAAGTTATCAAAATTCCTGTAAAAAAACGTATGTCAATGATTCTCAAAATTTTGCTTTTGCTACTTCACATTTTGTAATAGAGTTGCTTCCCTTTGATTATTTGAGTAACCAAAAGCAGTGAGTCAACAAAAAAATAGTTTTTGAGATTAAGATGAAAGTATTAAAATTTAGAACATTTTGATGAAAAAAGGGCAATAACTCCAAAATGGATAATGGGATTTACGTCAAAATTGTGGGGTAGGTAGACCTTGACATGCTACACATTTTTGCAATTTAAACTTAACCTTTATCTCTTATAGTTGTTGAAATATAAGACGAAAAGTATTAAAATTTTACAAATTACCTCTTTGGTATCTTCAAACTCTTCTTACAATCTTGCCATCAACAAAAAATGTTGGAAAACGGCAGTCCTCAGCAGATAACTTGTTAGAAGACTGTCAATAACGAAACCACAGAAAAAAACAAACAGTGTACCTTTTGTTTTAGCCTTCGTCGTGATGATCGTATGGTACATTCTTGATCTGAAAGGGCAATAACTCCAAGATGGGTAATCAGATTTACTTAAAAATTGCAGGTAGGTAGATTTTGACATACTGAACATGTTAGGTTTTGAAATAAAGGACGAAAACTATTAAAATTTAGAAAATTTGATGAAAAAAGGGCAATAACTCCAAAATGGGTAATGGGATTTACTTCAAAATTGAAGAGTAGGTATATCTTGACATGCTGCACATTTTTGTAATTTAAACTTAACCTTTATCTCTTATAGTTTTTGAAATATAAGACGAAAAGTATCACAATTTCACAAATTTGATGGAAAAAGGGCAATAACTCCAAAATGGGTAATCAGATTTACTTAAAAATTCCAGGGTAGGTAGATCTTGACATACTGAGCATGTTTGATCTTAAACTTAACATCTATCTCTTATAGTTTTTGAAATATAAGATGAAAGGTATTAAAATAAAAAAAAAAATGCTGAAAAAAGGGCAATAACACCAAGATGGGTAATCAGATTTACTTCAAGATTGCAGGGTCGGTAGATCTTGACATGCTAAACATGTTTGCAGTTTCAACTTACCATCTGTCTCTTATAATTTTTGAAATACAGGACGAAAAGTATTAAAATTTTTAAAATTTGATGAAAAAAGGACAATAACTCCAAGATGGGTAATCAGATTTACTTCGAAATAGCAGGGTAGGTAGATCTTGCTGTGCTGATCATTTTTACCTCGTGTCAGATTTTTGATATTATTAACGGTTTTTGAGTTATTACCCAAAACCTGCAATTTTACCATATGTTCTATTTTTAGTAACAGCGGCCATGTTGGTTGGTGTACGGCATCATCGGACACAATTTTGAAACTAGACACCCTAGTGATGATTCAAACAAAGTTTGGTTTCCATTGGTCTAGTACTTTCAGAGGAGAAGATTTTTGAAAAAGTTTACGACGTACGACGAACGACGACGACGGACGCCAAGTGATGGCAATAGCTCACATGACCCTTGGGGTCAGGTGAGCTAATAAAGGGCTATGCAGAGCGAAGCATGATACGACGGCAGCATGTCGACAAGGGAACGTTTAACAAGTGTATATAATTAAAAGCAAGTGTGGACTGGGTATTTTGCTTGACAATAATTTGTTGGACAAAGTAATATGCTTGAAACAGTAATTTGCTGGACCAACTGTATTTTGGACACATTTGTCTTGTCTTACTATTTCAAGTATGCCCACCAAATTTATGAAATTTCGGAATATTGGCTCCTTGTAGACCATTTCGAAAATGAAATGGTCAATATTTGCACCTTAGGGCCTATTGTTACAATACCAACCTTTATTTAGAGCTAATGATCATTGTGTTCAAAATTCAGAAGGATCCGTCAAACTCGAACGTAAGTTATCGCACACATATGGAAACCATTCTGTTTACAGACGGACGACCACAACGTTAACGACAGCACCATAACAATATAACCGCAAATTATTTAATAATTATTATTATTATAAAAGAGCGAAAATGCATAGTCTTTTCTTATGCTACAGTTAACTTGTACAGGTACATGCATTTTTTCATGTTCTGGAAACTGAAGGTATTAGTACTGTTGATCGATGATATTTTTGTTTGTCAATTTTGTAAAACATGATCAGTCTTAGCTTGTCTACGTTCTACTTCGGTGTAACGGTGGCCATTTTTCATGAGAGACCATGTATGTAAAGTATTGCGATACATGTATATATTATATAACCAGCAGCTCGCACTTGAGGAATTTCACGGTATATATCCATAACGGAACCTTTCCGCTCAAATATGCGCTACGCGATACTTTAAGAATAAGTAACGGTTCATTTGTGATGAAAAAGATGTCAATAAGTGGGAAAGCCATATAATAATGGATAGCTGCAAGGAAGGAAGGTAAATATATCGTATATTTTCCTCTCACGGAACTCTCTGATGTATGATTCAATCCAAAACCAAAAACCATTCACATACGTCTGCTGAAAATGCGTTTCGCACGCTTTCCAACGAGATGACTGTCAATGTAAAGTGAAATTTTGGACATATCTTTTATGAATATTTGCTTTTTTCCACCTTTTAACTCTCAAATTTTAACAATTATTAAAAGAATAAACCTAATTACACCAACTCCTAACCCAGTCTTCAGTTAATAATCCATTAAAGCCCAACTTCCATACCAAATATCAATGACTTCCCATTTGTAGTCTTTCAGAAATTTACCTAAGCAGAAAACTTTAACATGTCCACTCAACCGTGAAAATGAGGTCAAGGCAAGGTGACACATGTCGGACTGACATATACACCTTAAGGTGAATGACTGGACCAACAAGAACCATCAATCTGATAAGAATGGATGCAGAGAATTCAAACTTATCATAAAAACTTTACATGTCCACTCAACCATGAAACTGAGGTCAAGGTCAAATGCCAATTAGCAGACTGACATGTACTACCCTAGACCAACCTCCATACCAAATATCAATGACTTCCCATTTGTAGTCTTTCAGAAATTTACCTAAGCAGAAAACTTTAACATGTCCACTCAACCATGAAAATGAGGTCAAGGCAAGGTGACACATGTCTGACTGAAATATACACCTTAAAATTAATCATTTGACCCATAATTATCAACCTAGCAAGTATAGTTGCAGAGAAATCGACCTTATTATAAAAACTTAACAAGTCCACTCAATCATGAAAATGAGGTCAAGGTCACATGCTATATGGCAGACTGGCATGTACTATCCTACACCAACATCCATGCCAAATATCAATGACTTCCCATCAGTAGTCTTTGGGAAATGGACCTTAGCAGAAAACTTTAACATAAATGTTTGTACGCATTTGTCTCGCTTTCGCGACTTTTCGCAGGTTATTTACAATATCTCAAGTTTAGAAATTTATAAAACTAAGGAGTATCTCCCTCGTGCAATGCTCTGTCCTAAGCTGATTTTGGCTTCACTTTTAGGCCCTTAATGTTATTTGTTCTCTATCAGCCCTTAAACATCTTTTGAATTTTGGTCTTCCTAGTGTTTTGATTTTATCTGCACTGATGAGACATAAGTTGTCGAAATGGCCATTTGCAGAACTCAAATTTACTTAAATTTCGGTACATTTGTTATTTTATACAATGGTCCGTGTCCTACTGTCTATTCCATCAATCTGCGATTTCGACCCACTGTGTCTCGATCACAGAGGCTTGTAGCTGCAAAGCCCTATACCCCCTGCCCTTTTTGAAAAAAAAAAAAAAAAATTCCCTTTCATTGTTTTTTTCACATTTTAGAAGAAAATTACGGAAAAGAGAGAAAAAATAAAATTTATATCTCCTCTCATTATATCTTTCGTTATGCAATTTTCGTCTTGAAATGTAAAAAAAAAACAATATAAAAAGGGAAATAATGTTTTTTCTCCTCAAAAAGGGTGGGGGGTAGTAGGGCTTTGCGACTACAAGCCCCTGTGATTTCGACAATATATATATTTTATCGATATTCCCTCCCGGATATCAAAGGGTGACAAGTCAGAAAAAGGGTATTTTAGTTACATTCTGCATTTTAATTTAATTCTAAATATAACTATTGTAGGCAGAAGTAAAATATTTCCGCAAACAAACCCTTAATTAATCTGCATTAACTAAGAAATAAAGAGTGTATTCATAAGTTAAAACTTTTCTTACAAAAACGATGACGGGGTTTAATAGAATCTTTAATAAGGTGCTTCCTGATAAGGAAGGGGGCAACTTCCTATTTTTTACGGTATACTGGGGTGTGCAAATATATGAATGGGTAACAAGTTTTGTAAGCTTATGAAGCAATTATATAAATTTGGGGGTAATTTTTCTCCTTTTCTAGTAAAAAAATGGCCAAATATAGTGTATAATATAACTGTTCGGGATATATTAATTTGAGCCAGTTTTAAATCCTTCAGATCGCCACGATATAGCTGAAATACTGCTGAAAGTGGCCTTAAACCCCCATTCAATCAATCCTTCAGTGGTACATCCCCGTAAAAAGTATGGTTGTTACCCCTCTCCCCCGGGGTCCCTAATTACCAGTGTAAGAACGCTTTGAATATTTCCGTTGGTAATCCAATCCTGAAGGTTGCAGTTCCACAATCATAAAGATCCGTTGCTTTGCAGAGATTAAATTTTTTCATCATTATTGATTTTATTATACATTAATTGGCTTCATATTTGTCATGGCATTGAAATGTACATCCAAGATATACTCTCGCTAATAATCAAATAACAGAATACTGTTAAATTGATGATATAAGACAAACTATGTGATGCAAACGTCTTTTCAATATGTTGATGCGGTGAAAACTGCAATCGTTTTTATAAATGCCGCTTCTGCGTATGCACAGATGCTATAAATCTTGAAGAAATAGCAAATGTAATAATAGCTGAGTTCCGTGACACTTAATATATATACAGTTCCTAGACATCTTTGATCGTATTAAATCGTAAAAATAAAGAGACCGGTTTTTCAACTTACCTCAAAAATCTACCAAGGATCCGTGGTAGCAGGTCAAATCGTCCCCATGTTATATATATAAAATTAAATGGAAATACAAATATCTGACTTTGTTCTTTCCCCCTAATGCTACGTGCTTGTTGGAGAAGCAAAAATACCAATGTTTACAGTCTTTGGTTTGACATAATCGTATTGAAAAATGATACTCTGTTTGTTCCTAGTGGCCAAAGCCCGCGTTCCGAGTGTCATTCTTTCAAGTTGACCCGCGGTTCTTAGTGACCAAATTGACGTACCCTATGTGTCTATATGTATAAACCATTGGCTATGATGAATTTTCGTGAATGTTTAAAGTGAATTTTTAACAAAGGTTGTAGGAAGAATTTGGGAATTTCTGGAATATGAAGTTGTTGATTTAAAGGAATTTGATTTGTGTTTACTGTATTTAATAGACAATAGAGAATACTTATCAATATAAAGATAATTATATAATTGTCGCCAATCACGTTTTATGTAAATTACTAATCACTTAATTACATTAATTAATTTCATCCATAAAAAAAGAACCTGTTCATCAAGAAAAATAAAATTATACATGAATCTTTCAGCAAAAAATAAGAATTCATATTAATACATTTTTTATTCAATTTGAAATATGTGGCCGATTTGACTTTCATGACTTGGGGTCGATTTGACTAAGGCCGATTTGACTGGGGACGATTTGACCTGGGGCCGATTTGACTAGAAATCGGATCCGTTATTTGTTTCCGAAGAATCGCGTAACCAGGGGCGGATCCAGGATTTCAAGTTAGGGGGGGGGGGGGGGGGGGTGCACTTCAAAAAATTGCGCCGAGCGGAGGAAGGCGCGAAAATTTTGGGGTTATTTCGTGTAAAAAAATCACGATTTTACGCCAAAAAAAATCATATTTTTTCCAATTTTAGGGAGGGCGCCCCCCCCCCCCCCCCTGGCAACGTCGATGGTTCCGTTATGGATATACATCGTGAATTTTAATTTTGGAGATTTGCACATGGGAGGATCCCAAATTTAAACTGACCACAAGTATTGACCATTGTGTTGTCTGTCCTTCAATTTACGTATTCTGATTGTCCTTTGTTATCTTCAAGCTCTTCTCCCAGTCTAGAGCCAACAAGTGAAAGATATTCCTGATTTTTAATATTTTGGTTTGGTGCTTTCAAGTTTCATATTAAGAATCCTTTAAGATTTGCTTCCAGTTGTCAACCTGCTTTGATCATCTTAAGTTAGATTGGAGTGTGCTGCTATTATATTTTGCAAAGGAGACGACTTCAAGTTGTGATTTCTAACTGTTCAAATTGTGTGCATTTGTAAGGATGAAATATTATCAGCCAGTTGCATTCCCACCCAGCAGCTGCATCTTAGTCAGACTAGAATGCATGTCAGTTTGTGGGCATATTATTTTGTAAATTATGCTGTCATTGGTTACCAGTTGAAGTCTGCTGGAGGCCAGATATTCTGATGTCATTAATGTATACCAGAAATATGAAGGGGCCTAGAACTGTGTCTTGCTGATTGTGGCCATCTTGGAGATACATTGGCAGTAAATGTACTGATTGCAGTATAAAAATTTGTGAATGACTTTTGCTTTCTTGTACATGTTCCAGTAAAACTGACCCAGCAATATAACTTAAATTTGTTGATAGCAATATTAATCCAGGCATGCAGCCAAATTTGTTCAGGATGGAGGGAGGGGGTGGGTTTGTGTGGTGGTGGTTCCATAAACTTGCAATGCAACAGTGTCTTACTGCCAGGAGTCAAAATCCAGACTTTTTTAATCATTGTTCAACTGTAAAACCAAATTTCAATATTCATAATTCAACCAAATACCTTGGCTTTAACAGTCATTGTTTTTTAAGGGGAAGCTCATACGAATGCCATAAACCCACCTGCCTACAGGTCGTAATCCACAAGTCAATCATTAAAACTCTTCTTAATTATGATGTGTGTTTTTTGTTGTTCCTCAATAGTATTTTGCAGTGTATTGGAATTAAAATAACAACAAGAATACTTCATCACATGATCAAAATAAATATTTATTTAAACATGAAAAACCTTCACATTTTATCTATCATTAACATATGACCCTATGCACTGTTGGCAGTGAATAAATTTACATACTAATAAGTATGTACAACTAATGAGTTGAGCTTAAATTATCTTTCATTTATATACATATACAGCACCCATAGAAAAAAATGTACCCACAGAAAAATGGATATATATGACTATAACAAAATCTTTGTTCCTATGACAACAATAAATAATTTATATGTAATATTATACAGTAAAATCCATCTTGAGAGACGTGTCTCACAGGAGACCCACCTGTTTTGTGAAACCACTTTAAAATGACCGTGAATTCTGCCTTGAGATATGTCTCTCAGGAAAGACAAATCTGTTTTGTGATACCAACTTAAAATGAGTAAAATCGGCCTTGAGATACGTCTCTCAGGAAAGACACACCTGTTTTGTGAAATCAACTTAGAATGACAGGGAAATATGTCTTGAGACACTTCTCTCTTAAGAGACCTACCTGTTATGTGAGACCCCCTTTCATCAATTATTTTATACAACCCTGTTTTAAGAGACCAGTTGAGGTTCTATTTCAAAACGGGTTTCACTTAGAGAAAAAAAAATCACTTCAGGTGTATAAAAATTCCTATTAGCTTTAGTATAATTTTTGTCTTTATAAATGTACATTTTATAATCTTAAAATAGAGTTAAATGGGTCAAAATAACCTCCTTTATGACACAAAAAAACTTTGTTTTTACCATAATTTTTTCTTCCCTAGTACAACAAAAAAAAATTATGACTGTTAAAGTACTAGTGGTCACATGCCTCATGTGACCTTTGAACTGTTCCCTTTCTTGGTTACAAAGAGGCAATTTCAACTGTACTATGTAATTTGTTCTTTAGAAAAAATGTCAGTGAAAATTTGAATTTGTGTTTATTGATTGAATTATGGAAAATGTTTGATAAAATAAACATAGGATATAATTTTGTCTAAATCTTATCCTTATTATGAATGAAAGAATTAATTAAAAATTATTTTCCAGCCTTGTGTTTTGGGACTTTAGGTTGAGCGAATGTTAACTATAAAAAGATTGAGTTATTAGTCAATATATAATAACCAGTTAGACACAAGGTCAAGAACATACGTTACATAACCATAAATTGACAAAATCTTTAAAAAAAAACAAAATAAATAAAATAAATAAGCAAGCTCCAATAAAGGTAGAAAAAGAAAACTGGGAACAAGTATATATACCATATACCCCAAAAATGGTGTTAGCTAGTTTAACAATACTAGGTAATACTAGGAAGACATTACAAAAACAATATTAAAAAAATATGTTAAACACTTTTATCTCATCGTTCTATTAGGTAAATATTCTTATACTTTTTGGTAAAATATTACCAAGTTTACATGAACAATTTTGCCTTCAGACTTATTGTTGATTAGTAACAGATCAGCGTGACGATTAGTAACAGATCAGCGAGACAAGATAAAAGTTAGAAAAAGACAACAAAAACATTGTAATAAATTATGAAAATAACCTTTGAAATATGACAAATGAATTATAATCATTGACAAGAAAGTGATTAGCAATGTTTACATTTGAAAAGCAAGGCATATGAAATAAATAAATATATATGATTCCTTTCTCCTGTCTCATTCTGTCAGAATTAAGAGTGATAATGTTTATCAATTTAGTGACACTAAATTTGAAGATTTTATTTTTATCAATTCGGAATGATTTCTTCAATAACGTTGAACAATCTAGCTGCTGTTGTGTCTTTAAATGGGAGATAAATATTTTGAAATGATTTAAGAATGAATATCTTGCTAAGTTGGTTTTAAATGATTTATAACAATAAGTTTGGTTTCATCTGATTCTGTTGAGACTTTTATATGTATACAGTAATGATTAACACTCTGTGTATGTGTAATGTACAATATAATGTCTAAATTGAATATGTTAGCTAGCTAATTAAAATGATCTGAAAATTATAAACACTCTTGATGAAAATTCATTATAAAAGTGATGACATTTCTACTAATTCTATAAAATAATCTTAGTCCACATGTCAGGTCTCTGCTCTTCCAATATAACAAACACCAGTAAAAACAATGCACACCTTATTTTCCTCAAACTATTGCAAAAAAGCTCAAAGCTAAAACCATTAACACATCTCTTAAGCTGTCATACCAGATCATAACAAAAGGGAGGTAACTCTAAGGCAGGATAGAAAATTCAAAATGGAGTTTGACTCCAGCTATAAAAGCATCTTTTACAAGCCATTTAAGCATCTCTACAGAGTTAAAACAGAATACACATGCTTAAATTAACTACAAATATTTTGGTTATTTGTCCTATCCCAGTTTTGTTCCCTTTATGTTTATGTATATTACTGAAATTTCGAAACACAGATCACAAATTTTGTTGAAATAGATCTATATATAGTTCCTGTTTTATAAACCACTTACAGTACAAACTCTAAAAATTCTAGTCAAATTCAAGTATTTTTCTCCTCAGATATATATAAAATTTAATGCATCTTTTTGTAACAATTACATGGGTTTTTTTTAAATACAGCTAAATTTATGCATTAAAAAAGAAGAAGAAATGTATGTTTTAATAAATATATCTTTGTGTGGTACACAGGAGTTTACGAAACAAGAGCATTTTACAAAACCGATAAGTTGCAAAGTATCCCATTAATGACCGAAAAAAAAGTGGAAGAAATTAAAAAATATTTCCATTAAATACTACAAGTACCGTAATAGTCTGTTTTTGCCAAAAACCTGAGGACATTAATATCAGAATATCTGAAACAGTTTTATATATACATCAATATATATATATATTTATATATAAAGTTCTATTTGTACACAATAACAATTTTATGTCGACTTGTGTTTACAAGAAGACAGTATAAATAATATCACAATAAATAAACAACGAAACACTTCCACATCTCTTCACACCATCGTCTTTCCATTCTCTGTTGTCACCTGTTCGAGAAGAATTGAATTCATTTAATAATAATACAATTGGAACAACAGTCTTTTTTTGTTGTGAAAAAGAAAAAAATACACTGGTACAGTATATTACCATTATACATGTTAGTAGTTTTGAGGAAAATATCTTGACGTTCCTTGACAATATCCACCAGCTTATATCATCAATAATAGAAACGTCTAACATATTCTGTATCAAATAGGATAAGTTTAAAAAGGAGATTTGATGACGGAAGTCAACATCTGTGGGTCCAAACAAGCCACTTGTTTTAATAACAGCTGGCATAATCTTGTAGTGTTAGCATTTCTGTGCATCTCCAGAGTTTTTTATTAAACATAGGACTATCAAGAGCAAGAAGTCATCTTGTATTTGTATAAGTTTTTTCGTAACTTACTTGCTCTTCCTTAATAAACATTTTATAAAACTTTTTTTGTAGGCTGTATGAGCATTTGACAGGATTCTCATTAAATATCTAATACATAAACTGATAAAAGAAAGGTAGTGTTTATCAAAAGAGACTTAAATTTCTCTGCCAGGGGAGATTATTATACACCAGAAATAAGGGTTAGGCGTTTAACGCCACTTTCAACAATATTTCAGTTATATTGTGGCGGTCAGTTTTATTGATGGAGGAAACTGGAGAAAACCACTAACCTGTCCCAAGTCACTGACAAACTTTATCACATAATGTTGTATCGAGTACACCTCGCCTGAGTGGGATTCATATTCACAACATTAGTGGTGATAGGCACCGATTGCACTAACCTGTCCCAAGTCACTGACAAACTTTATCACATAATGTTGTATCGAGTACACCTCGCCCGAGTGGGATTCATATTCACAACATTAGTGGTGATAGGCACCGATTGCACTAACCTGTCCCAAGTCACTGACAAACTTTATCACATAATGTTGTATCGAGTACACCTCGCCTGAGTGGGATTCATATTCACAACATTAGTGGTGATAGGCACCGATTGCAACCAGAATTTTAAAAAGTTCATATACCACTATTATAATCAGTCATTTAAAGGTCGAAATAAGGGGTATGTATAATACATGAATGTGTACTATACTTGACCAATTACGGTAAATTATTTTTGCTACCAACAGGGACAGGAGTAAGTCAAACCTGTTCTAAGAGGCCATTTAGTTCAATGGTAGATAAACAGTACCAATTAAACTGTATTAAGCAGCCACCTGTTGAGATGAAGACAACTTATCATTTCCAATATATCAATAATGAAGATTTAATTTATTAAATAAGTTTGTTGTCTCTGGTAGCATAATTTTTCTGTGAGATACCGGTATTAGAAAAGTTATCAGCACGTAAGGGAGATAACTCTCTAATGATAACTTGATACATGTTTCTCAAAATATAGTTTTATATTTAATAATACAACGTATAAAGCACTAATCTTTAGAAAATCAACTACAAAATATTGTATATAAATTTGTTTTTTGTTGGAGGATGCAGGGGTTCAAATGTAGATCATTATCAATATTTGAAAGGTACTACACATTGTTCTGAGTTTACAACACCAAGGATAGGTAAACATGCTTAAACATGCAGATAAACAAAAATAAAAATACACAGAAATAAAAAATAAAAATGGTTAGCTTTAATATGTATTGTATTTCTATTATTTCTAGATTTAGGTTCACAGTTTGGGATCCTTTACACACTATACTTGATGTAAAGAAAATACAGTGACTGGTGTATAAATTTATAATGTCACTGGTAATATTTAAATAACAGGGATGATCCTGGTTAGAAAATAAAATAGCTGAAATCAACACCCCCTTTCAAAATGGTCATTTTTTTTACCTGTTCTGACCATATCCAGCAACTTTCAGAAAACAATTTTCAGAGGAAAATAGTTGAAATCAGTTAAATAGCTGAAAAGAATCATCCCTGAAATCATTAGGAAAACACCAATAAAGGATCCCCATTAGTATTGAAATGGTCAGTTAACTGTTTATACTTGTATGGGATACAAAATTGCACTAATCAAAAATGCCTTTTTGCCAAATGGTGAGGAATTTTTTTTTTCAAATTTGACTTTCATTTCCTGAATAATTCTAATGTATTTGGTCTAGTTAGAAATACAACACATATAAAACTGATATAAAATACCTATTCCATATGCTGCCCTCAAGAAAATGTTCATATTAAAAATAGATACATGATTACAATGAAATACTGCATAATATATTTAAATTGCACAATTCCAATTTTGGCCTGTAAAAATAGCACCGAGATAAAAGTCACATGATATATTGAATGTCACATGGTTCATGATGCAGAATCAATGCTTGAGATGGAGATTTCTTGTATACTACTGTTGTGGCTGTCAATACTAGCCGAATCATCATCTTGACTTTGTGAGCTATAATTAGCAGCTTCCTGTAGCCTCTTTATCATATTTAGCTGAAATAAGTATAGTTAGAATGTCAGCATTCCTCATAATAAAATGACTGCTTGATTTATTTATTTTTAAATACAGGAAAATATTTTTTTTTTTTTTGAAATAAAAATGTTCTTTTCCAAACTGAAATACATATAATCAAACAGTCAAATAACAGACCCAAAAATTCACTGACCAAAAATGAATTAATCAATAAAATAAATTTTTTTTTAAATCAAAATGTTATCATATTAATACGAATTATTTTGACCAAAGTAAGAATAAATTCAATATTACAAGAAAAACAAAGAATGGAGAGAAATACGTGGAAATTACTAAAAAAAAGTCTACTAGACAGGATACAATATTTGTGACTAAAGCATGTGTGATTTTGGTGATTTTTAGGTCTGGTTATGGTTAACATATCATGCTGTACGATGCAAACGCTAGTCAATTTGTATAAGAATCTGCAAAGGTGAAAACTGATTTGAGGCTTTTTCAAAAAAAAAAAAAAAAAAAAAAAATTTCATCACTTTCAACAGGATGAATATTGAACATGACACTATTAAAATATGAAGTCAGATTTTCACTGGTACGTTTCTACAACTCTAAATTACTGACAGTTTCGTAATCTTAAAAGTTTATCAAAGTTACTTTAAGTGGCCATTGTAATATTTACTGCACTGAACTTAAAATATCCTGAAAAAGTCTTCAAAATCCTGAATCGTCCATTTAATATATAAGCTGAGACTAAATATGACAGCATGCACAAATAACGAAGAAGTTTTCTTTCTGATGCACTAGTCAAACATACGATCTTGACTTAAACGAAAAGTCTACGAAATCAAAAGAAAACATGCCTCATGCATTCATGCTTTAAAACCACAACACAAGACAGATGTACAAAGGGTACAGGTATGACTAATAACCTTACATATACACCAGAACTAAGACATTAAAATATATAACAAAAACTTGGTTTTCTGAAGAATGCTTAAATTTTTTACTATAATTATCTATTTTTTTGTACATTTCCAAAATCTTGACTTTTGATGACTGGTTACCTGGTACCCGTAATGTAATTTTAGGTCAAGATTCAAACCAGTACAAGAAAATTTTCTATTTAATTCC
This sequence comes from Bathymodiolus brooksi, assembly GCA_963680875.1. Lineage (NCBI taxonomy): Eukaryota > Metazoa > Mollusca > Bivalvia > Mytilida > Modiolidae > Bathymodiolus > Bathymodiolus brooksi. The sequence goes on along the minus strand of OY804581.1, from coordinate 90,686,086 downwards.
AATTTCAAAGTGAAAGATAAATTGTAGTGACAGCCTAAATGTTGAGAACAAATAACAAAAGAAAATTGATTTAAGCATTCTTTTCTACAAGATGGTGGGTTTGTGGTGGGTGACATAGATGTGATTCAGTCAACCATATAAAGTTGTTACACATCACTGACCAGTTGGTCGCTATTTTCTGTTGCTGATTCTGCTGATTTTGTTTTTGGCTGTGGTGTACTAGTGATAATTCCTGGTGTGTCGTAACCAACATCTTCTTGTCGTATCCGTAGTAACTGTGTATCCTCTTCCTTAGATACTGCCCATGGATACGTCTCCATAATCCAATCTGTGGGGTCCTCCCAAGGAGCTCTTCTTCCATACACCTTATTAAAGAAAAAAAAAATCTCATTAAAATCTGATTTTACATCAGACTGAATACATGTTGTAAATTTTGTTTCTTACTCAATTCAAATAAACTTTATTTTTAATTTTTTCTAAAATTTCGATTTTTTTTTTATATTCCATCAAAAACAATTTCTTTCAAGGATGGTGCATTAGATATATTTATTTGGTTATCCTGTTTTATTGGTCCCAAAACTTTAAATTATTTGGCTTTCCAATCTTTCGGTTTTGAGCGTACCTGATGAAGGTTATTCCAGAAATGTGCCGTGCACACTAAATTTGACATCTACATTTTTATTTCAAAAGCAGCTCAGATTTAATTAAATATTGAAAAAAGATGCATGGCATATCATTAACATCCACTAATATATTTCTGTATTTTTCAAAGAAAGCTTACCTGAAGTCCCTCTCTGACAGCCTCTAACATGTAAGGTATTATGGAGTAATTCCATAAATCTATAAACCAGATCTGTGAAGCTGTTATATCCATAGGACATGTTAAAAAGAGGCGAGGACCTGAAATATATATATTATAATGGTAAATATTGGGATACATGATTCTTATCATACAAAAAGGAAGTAAATGACATTATCTATTCCAGATAATAGATCATGGTTTTCTACAAACACATTTTTAAGTTGAATAATTCATAAATAATCATTTATGTTACAAGTCAATTATAGGCCACCATACATCTGCTCTCCAGGGTATAATTACCACTTATTCATCATCCACCAAATAAGATTGGAAAATATGAATCGTGGCCTACAGATAAACAATACATTAATACATATTCCTAGATTATGTATATTTAGATTTGGTTTGGTTTATGTTGTTTAACACCACTTTGTATATTTAGACTAATTATAATTAGTTTTATTTACTGTCTCTACCAATAAAAACTTGTCTTAAACGTAAAAATGTAAAAACAGAGAATTCATCGATGAATATGTAAAAAACTGTACACCATACCAATAGTAACATCTGAGGAGCTGTGAGTTTCCAGAAATTTGTTGATATGTAACCAGACCTTAGGGATCCAGTCAATTATTTTATTTAGGTCATTGTTTCTAATTCCTGTCCGAACTTCAGCTTCCACCAACTTCCGGCGCAAAAACCTGCCAAGAAACCCTTTAACAGGTTCCATATGATTGGCACACAGCACCCACCTGTTTAAATGAAAAAAAATATTGTATATTTGTTTATTCTTCCAATATATAATATACATGTCTAAAAACTCTATGACAACAAGTTAACTAATGAGTCTCAAGATTTGTGAGATTTTAGTGAAGACTCCCTCCCAAAAAAAATCACCATGGTAATATAGAATCTATCTATATAAATAGATATAGATAAATTTAAAAATATTGAAAACGAGTTTAATGATTTATATTATATGAACTAAGGTTCTCCTCCCTCATGCATAGGTGACCTTATACAATTATCACCCTTGTTGGAGTGTGACACGACAGTTTGTCTCACAGAGAAAAGTAAGGTCATCCGAGGGTGACCTAACTTTTCGAGGGGAGACAAGCCGTCGGGTCACACTCCAACAAGGGTGATAATTGGTATATTATATCCAATATTTTTGCATCAGACACCAAGTAATAGAATACCTGCAGTATATAAAATAAAAATATAATATAAAAACCTGTCACTGGACGCCATGTTTGTTGTCTGTTGAATCAAGGGAAGTAACTATAATTGGAAACACGTGAGGCTCACGTAGGAATTTCCTTGCGAGCGGTGGACCTTACTATGAGACCTTACGATTAGCGGTTGACCCAATGAATGGATAAATATCAGCAGTGTTTTATCAAATCAGATTCAAGATATTTATATGAGTATATAATATTAGCTGATGTTGGCTCTCCTGTTCAGGCCCTTAGGCTTCATTGCTCCCAATTTGTTCAATTTATTTGTCTTTCCAATCTTTTGACTCTGAGCGTACTTGATGAAGGTTATTACAGAAACGTGTTGTGCACTAACCTTGATATCTATGTTTTCTTTAGTTAAGAGTTTGTTTACTTATCTATCCATAGTTGTTACCCAGTAGTATATTGTTAAAGGTGTATTAAAATATATAAAATATTAGTTACTTTACCTGAAGTTGTGATGAAGTTGTAGATTTGTAGTAGAACAAGTAGCCTGGTTCATGGTACCTATTATATATGGACTGAAAAAAAGAACATATTTATTAAAGATGGGATATTTTTGTCAGTTTAAGAACATTTTTATATATACTTGTCCTTCTACAAAGCAACTAATCCTCTATGAGAGTAAATTTTAGAAGGAATAAAAATATTTAGTTTATTGGAACTCCAGCTTGAAAATCTTTTAACCTATTTATTATACTACTGAATTTAATGTACAAAACCCATTTTTACTGTAAACAAAACAAAAACCCATACTAGATACTAGAGCTAGTGAAATATGTTTTTTTGTGTGACAATGTATTTCTATTATAGATCAGTATATATACAAAATATTCATAGTTATACATTCAAGTCTTTCTTTTGTGCAATTAATTTATGAATTTTCAATTTTGATTCTGGATCCTTTTTGTTATCTTGGTATTGTATTGTTTGTGGTCTTCACTTCTACCATTCGAACATTGTTTTCAGTTACTATGTAATAAATAAAAATCTAACTAGGATAAACAGAGTTTTGAATATACCTTTTACATTAACAAAGAATAAACGTTAAAGACCCCCCCCCCCCCCCCCCCCATTTCCAATATATCTATAGTTCTTACCATTTTTGATATTTAACACTAAGGAAGCCATTGAAGACCTCTCCTAGTGATCCCACATGATGTAGATTGTCTAAGATAATAACACTGGGTAATTCTCCTGCTCCACTGTTCTCACATTGGTCAGCAATATTAGCTAAATACTGTCGTAATTCTTTGGCCGTTTTGTGATCAACGTTGAATGTGGCAACTGATCCAGCTGTCAATTCTTTACCAGACCTTAAATGAAATAAAATTTATGTGTAAATCTAAAAGAAAAAAGTTTTTCCAATACTATAGAACTTCCTTTTTATCAACAAAAATTCAATCTAATTTAAAAGAAAGGCATAGTGATCAAATATTCTAATGTAGTTGTTTAATATTCCTGGTTTGTGATTGGACAATGCTGTAATTTTCACGATATCAATTCCACGGTTGAAATATGAGCTATTTAGAATTAGGGGTTCAGCTGGAAGGATCTGCCATCTTGAAATCCTACATGTCACATTTACAACAATACACAAAAATAATTAAAATCCCTACCTTGCAAACTTATTTAAGCTTAAAATTTATCAAAATTGAAGTGTACACGAAATAAAAAAACGTCTGATCTTTACGTTTTAAACTGGAAGTCTTCATATGATGTCATGTTGTTTGTGTGTCAAAGTCGTCAACAACATTTTGTGTGTGATTTTTAGATCCAGGTATATGCAAGAATAATAGGTTCTTACGAAAGATCGGGTGATCTTCCACGAGTGATAGAAATTTTATGTCTTTTTGCGAGTGGAGCGCAGCGCAGCGAAACGAGCGAAAAGAAACACTTTCTATCACGAGTGGAAGATCACCCGGGCTTTCCCAACAACGCATGTAAGTACCTATTTCATCCGTAAACCAACAACTTTCTATTGAAAATACAGTATTTTCTTACATGAAATATGACGTGACACATATTTTGACGTCATTGAAGAATGACGTCAAAGGTACGGAAAAGGACATTTAGAAATACGAAAAAATGAAAATAAAAGACACAAATATATTTAATACGGTTGGAGTCTGTATTTGAAAAAAAAAAAAAGGTTAAATCTGTAATATATCTGTTATTCAGCTATCAGACAGGGTATATAATGTGACATTCCCGGCTTAGAATATATATTTACCGGTAAATGATTTTTTTCTTGTTAGAGGCGTTCTGATTGGATGTCAAAACGAGTGCACGTGCACTCGTCTTAACTCAGTTGTCTCAATCCGAAAACAGCCATTTAAGGAAGAATACATTTTTATGTTCAGCATTGCATTAGAATGGAGATAACTGTATTGTATTTGAAAATTTCATGGCAGCAATTGTCGATTTAATATCCATCTACTGGCTCCGCTAATGCATCGCCAGTAAACTCAATTTGCGACCATCAAATCTCCAATTGATGCTGTGAAATTTTCAAATACAATACAGTTATCTCCTAATTGTGTTCTTGGATAAATAATTGCCACAGCTGTTCTTCAGCTATGATGTTTATTCTTGTTCAGCACATTTTTCAGTGACAAAGCACATTTTCTACTGTACACAGATCTTCAGAAAATATATCATAAGACTTTAGGCAAACATAGATGTTTGAATAACTAATACAATCAAACCTGTATTGAGAGGTCACCTTTGGGACAAAGAAAAGTTGTCTTATAAGACAGGTGATCTCTTAAGAGAGGTACTTTCATATGAAATTTTCCATGACGGGACATGAAAAAGGTGACCTTTTAATACAGGTGAACACATGGGGAGGTTTGACTGTATGCTGGTTTCTACACATTTAAATAGTTTTCCTTACCTAAGAACTAAATGTTCAGCCAGTTTCTGGGCAAGATAAGTCTTCCCCGTACCACTTGGACCACATAGTATTATTCTTCGATGTTCTAACAACAATGACACATATCGTTGTACTATAGATTTAGGTATTAAGGTTTCAAAGGCAAGGGAATCAACACTATTCTGTTTGGTACCTGTTAAAAAAAAATACAGATTGTAAAATAAGGACAGATCATATTACCATTACTGCTTTGAATATTGCATTGTGGGTAAATGTCTATGTGATATTGGTGATTAATTAGTCAACTAAAATTTTACAAGAACATTGAAGCATGTTCAATGCCACAATGCAATTTACATGGAGAGTGGATGATATCCTGAATAGGTCTATTGACTTATTAATTATTGCATACATGTACTGTAAAGTCTGAATAGTGCTAGCCCACTGAAACAACAGTTTGCAGGTCTCTTCTATCACAGGGGCGGATCCCGGCGCACGCCCCCCCCCCCCCTAAAATTGGAAAAAATAAGATTTTTTGGTGTAAAATCGTGATTTTTCACACGAAATACCGCAAAAATTTTCGCGCCTCCCTCCGCTCGGTGCAATTTTTTTAAGTGTGCCCCCCTCTAACTTGAAATCCTGGATCCGCCCCTGTATTAGACACATTATCCTAATTCCAAGCCATCCAGTCTTATCTCTTACTCTGTATTGCTGTGTGCTTAGCGAAGAGGCAACACATACCAATTTAATAAGCCTTTGGTTCAAACCCATGATCTACTGCACTTGAGGAGAGCATGTTAACCATTAACACCATTGATGCCGTTATGTCAGAATTTGATGAATTATGTTATTTATGTATCAGAATCAACATATTAATTATTGTAGTAACTGAATTCATAATATTTATATCCCATCTTATCTCTTGCAAAAAATTATCCTTCCTACCCTTTAAACAAATTCCTATTTGCATTGTTTCCCCGACTAAGTAACCAATGGGAAGTAACTCCGGTAATTCTGCATCTTTTGTCCGCATGATTTCTCCAATATGATATGAAAAAACACTTTCAGCACTAAGACCTAGGTTTGTCACCGGATCTACCCGTAAAACATATTCCTGTAAATAATCAAATTTATATCATATTTTATTTTGGTAAATATTATAGAGAAAATAAAGAAATATAAGAGAGAAAAAACACTATCAATTAATAAACATACCAGCCAGGCAACTTACAAGATTTCATCATGAACTACACAAAATTGGCAGGATCATCACGAAAATTAGTCAAATATCCTGATTTTTGTAAAGTTTTTAAGATTCTGATTTTATAAAATTTATAATTAATGTGAAACTATATGTTCAATAAACAAAAAGTTTGACTTTAAAAGTTATTATTAAACATTTACTTGGAACAACATAACTTATTTTCCTCTTATGTACTTTAAAAAAAAAAAAAAAAATCCAACTAAATATTTAACAAGATTAATCAGGTAATTATCTTAATTAATTTAATTACAAAATCTTACCTTTAAAATTTTTCTAACAATATTATCTAAAATATCCCACTTGGTTTTACCACTAACAGACAATGAACCAATTAATACTTCTGCTGGCTTCTGAAATGAAGAACATTAAGAGTTATTTCCCTTTTATGATTTTTTAAAGGCGTATTGTATTGTTGCTGTTTTGAATCAGGACTGTCATCTTATTAGAATATCTCCTCTTTTTTTCCATTTCATGACAAAACTGGTTATATTTGGATAAACAACCAGGATGTTTAGTATATCATCCCAGCAAAAGAGTTTATATGAATGATGGCAGTTACCATCTGTTCAATCTTTTAAATAAAAAACGATGGTATTTTAACTAAAAATGACTTTAATGTAAATTTTACAATTGTTTTATAATCGTTTATGGACGATTTCTTTTCTAAACAAATTGCTTCAAAAAAATATTTTAGTTGACACCAGAACAATAAACACTTTCAAATTTTTAACAATTTTACAATACAATTTTTATAGCTTCTTTTATAGAAATAAACTGTATATAACTTACTGGTACCTCTATGGTCATTCTTAATGGGTTGGGTTTTGAACCTAAATATACAGTCATTGTCACTCGTTTTCCTTCTCTGTCTTGACTTTCAGACAATAACATTTCTACAAAAGAACATCACTCTTCATATAATTATCTACATTTCGTAATATTTTATTGACAGTAAATCTTATTTTAGCATGGTAGAACATTTATCTATATTATATATTTATTATTTATCACTAACTACATTTTTATTATTCTTTAAAAAAAAAAAAGAAGAGAAAAATTGAGAAGCTTCTCTTTCTATTGAAAACAAATTATTATACGCCCATACGCCCAAGTGCTTCTTTATTTACTGATAAACCTTTTTCCTCTAAATAAACAGCAAAAAAAAAAACTACCGCTGTTTGAATTCAAGATAGCTCAACTTGCCAAGAAGGGATCAGCATTACTCAAATTAGCAAGTTCCATTATACTCAATGACTTCAGTATATCACATAGAAATGTAAAAATATACACACATTCACTACAGTATTATATGTTTTTACTTAAACTGAAAGATATACCTGTTTACAGAATAAATGTACTTTTTGATATCTAGAATAAATTTATCACCTAGTATCAGGGCGAGACCAATGACCGATCCTTGATATGAAGTGATGAATTCATTCATTCAAGGCTTTAATATGATACAATTCTTTTTAACGAAAAGTAACAGAAAAATGGTACTTAATCCCGTCAGATGCTTGTGCCTGTCACAAGCCAGGGCCTGGATTTCCAATGCCATATTTTGTAGTTTTTTTTTTTGCGTTCAGTGATTTGAGGTGAGAGGTGATGTTCATTTTGTTAATATTGGTAGAATTGTTGACCATCATTATTTAAACTTTTTTCAAAACTGAACTCATGATTTAGTTAAAATATTCAACAAATTTTTCAAACTAGTTGAGCGATATTCACACTTTCAAATGCTAATTTCAAAGAGAAAACTTATCACAAATCACCAATAAAATTGAATTATCACTTTTTGAAGAAAATTCAAACTTGACAAGGGATCACTACACCAAAAGTTAAATGATCTCTTTAAAGAAGATATAATATTCTGTTACATAATGCTAAATTATACATCACTACTTGAAATAAATGATACTGTAACTGTTATCAGAATCACCATACCTAAACTAGGCTGTTCTGTCATACTAAGAGAACTTTACATGTATTATGGGTAGTCAATCTGTTATATAACATTAAAACATACATCACTGCTTGAAAGAAATGATACTTTAACTTTATAATCAGAATCACCATACCTAAACTAGGCTGCTTTGTTACACTAAGAGAACTTAACATGTATTATAGGGAGTTAATCTGTTACATAATATTAAAATATACATCTCTACTTGAAAGAAATGATACCGTTAGTTTTATCAGAATATCATCATACCTAAACTAGGCTGTTCTGTTATACTAAGAGACCTATCTAATGAATCACTATTTGTCCGTGAATGAACGATGTGTAAGGAAGACTGTGAACTATTTAATCCTCGTGATGTCATCATACGATGAAGACGATCATTATCAGCTTTCAAGGCACTCATTTCATTTTTCATTTTTGTCATTGTCTCTCGGAGTTGTTCTAACTGATGTGCAGAGGACAGGGCCTCTAGACGTGTGTCCGTTAATTTCATGTCTTTATCACGAAGTTGTTTCCGTAAATCTAATACTGTAGACACATCTTCAGCTTCATAAATCCTGTAAAAAATGACATGTGTAATGAGATTATATTGTATATTAATACAGTCAAGTCTGCCTTATGTGACCTTCCAAGGGAACATTGAAATAGGGTCACATAAGACAGATGGTCACTAAATACAGGTTTAATTAATATAAATGCACTGTGAAGGGAAATAAAACTTAAGGTCACATAATACAATTTTGCTTAATAGAGGTGGTCACTACAACAGGTTTGACTGTAACACAAGCATGGAATACAGAATAATATACACATACAAAACCCAAAGGCTACTAAGATATTTTGGTCTATTTAAGTTTGTCCTATTTTACATCAGTAACATACAAACAGTGTTTTTTCAGCTTAATGTGAAGCATTTTCATTGTATGAGAAACATAGGTTACTACAGTGTACCCTCATGATACTGCCCCTCTTTAATCTGCCACTCCCACTTATCACCATCAAATTTCAAAGTCCAAATTAAAAAAAATCATGTAATTTATATGTAAATTTCTCTCCTGATATATTGCTTTCCGCACCTATTGCCAAAAGGTGGCGGTATGAGGGTGTACTGCACATTCAAAGAATGGTATATTACATTATGATGGCATGGAGAAACTACACATTAGTCCTAAAGTACCAAAACACTGGGCTATTTGACACACAAGCCTTTACAACTCATAGAATACTACGAATGAATCAGGCTTCATTTCACCCATACTGTCAAACCTGTATATAGAGGCCACTCAAGGGAATCTATTTGGTCTTTATGAGGAGTTGCCCTTATATATACAGGTTAAAATTATATGCTGTTATCATTATTCATTAACAGGAAAAATGAGACTGTCCTTTATAGACAGTGATTTGTTATATAGAGGTGCTGCCCATTAAGGCAGGTTTGACTGTATTTAGTGAATGGAAATATGTCTAATCTATCTATCTAAAGATAGAGAAGTATCTTATAGACTTTATTATAGATACTTAATAGTTGTAGATATATCTTTATGACTTAATGTTACAGCAGTCAGACTCCAGAACCATTAAACATGTCTTCCTCTATAATTTGACTGACAATATAGAAATGTATACCATCAAGTTATAACACTGTCAATACTGATAGTAAACAAATTATATCACAACTCATGGAGAACTTTAAAGTAAGATATATATATTGATGGTGAAATTGTTGCCATCTTGGGTGGTTATTTTTCTGTATTTTACCAGAACAGAAACTAGGGTTAACTATAAGGCATTACCTGTTATACTCAGTTTTACTGTTCTGAAGGTCTGTATTATGATATTTCCTATTACGCATGTTAAATTTGTAATATTGGAAATTTAGAAAAGGAATAACGGATAGTTTCATGACATCAACTTAAGATTCTACTGTTGCAAATATTAATTTTACTAGCTGTCCCATGTCACCAGGCCAATTTCAACTTGCAACAGTAAAATAACTGTTTGACATTGGCATATTTAGATCTGTGCAATAGAACTGTGTGTTGATACAGATGAGCGAGTGATTGTTCTGCTATATCATGTCAATAACAAGTTACATATTGTCATGATAATGGTGGCTGCTTTGTACTAGACCAACGGCCTGAGGTGGATTTTTGTAGTGCTAGCTCACTGAAACAATAACATTCCATATATAAACTTGGCACTCCATCCTAACATATCTGAGCAACAAGACTTTTCTATTTCTTCTCATCGTTGCATGCATAGTGAACAGACAAGAACATGACATATTGATTCCATACTTTAGGTGAGTACATTAACCATTATACCACTCTTGTCATTTATTTACAAAGGAATTCAGTCTTTTTCTGATTTCAGCTTAAACAGGTCTAACAGTGTATATTAAAAGTCGATGCATTGATAATTGAATTGCTTATAAAGGTTACTTTAAACAAACTACCAGTATAACTGTCCTTGACAACCAAATGCTGCATTTTCAATGCTTTTTAAACTTATAAAAGAAAATGGCTGCTCATTTATATATTCCTAGGATTTTATTGCAATTGATCATTACTACTCAAATTTTTATCAATAATCATAGAAATATAATTTCTCTTGTACAATTAAGTCAATACAGTTTAAATTAATCAAAAATAGTTATCTGACAATCTGGTATTTAACAAACCAGCTCATATTTGGTTACTTAATTTTCCAGATAAATTCAATAAGCTTAATCCATCTTGACAACTCTGTTTAATATGATAAAACTGTATTTTCAAGTTTATTTCTGGTTTTTTTGTGTGTCAATTTTTCCTAAAAAAGCAAACAATTTTTATAAAGATCTTTTCTATTGTTATGGGAATACAGAATTTTTATGTCAAGGAATAAAATATAGTCTTGCTCTTTTTTGTGTCTTAAAAGATATTACTGTGATTGATGGTCGTAAAAGATCTACAAGGCTTTAAGGTTTTCTAAAACTATCAAACATAAAACAATTATTTTTGTATGTTACATGCTTCTGACATTAATGACCAAGATAAATATCAGCCTTTCTCTTCATACATTGGTCCTTCATTTAAAACAATATCATACCCACATCACAGGAAAGTTTATTTAAACCAATATCACACCCATATCACAGGAATGCTTATTTAAAACAATATCACACCTATTGAAGGCAGTGCCGTCTTAATGCATGGGCATGCTGGGTAGTTGCCCGGGACCCCACGAGTATATGGGCCCCATGATAATCTATGTATGTTGTATACATGTTTTTTAATGTTTTAACATTGATTTTGTTGGAAATAGCAATACAATAAATATATTTATTTTTATTTTATCAACATTTCCTATTTTATTCCTGTGAATGGTTGTGTAGGTAAAGGCACAAGTGCACTGCTTTGCCCAGGGGTTTATACTGCTGTTAAGATGGCCCTGATTGAAGGACATTATTTCTATAAAGCAGAACTTTTTTAACAATTGAAGCTATATATTTATTTTGAAAGAAAAGATCATTTACAGAAGTAGTGGTATTCAGATTATTCTAATACTTACGCCCCTGATGAATGTGAACCTTTAATAAAACTTGGACCATTTGTCATGTGGACCTGCATCAATGGGGAGTTGGGGGCTGAAGCATTGGACCTCAAACTACCAATATCCATCTCACAATCTGACATTGAACCATTTCTGTTCTTCTTCTTAGCAAATGCTTTACTAAAAGAACTTCTCAACTGAAAATAGAAAAAAAATAAATAATAATAAATATTGGTGTTTAATGCCCCTTTCAACAATATTTCAGTTACTTTGGTTTCATTTTTTGTTGTTGTCAATTTTCATGGATTGGCAGCAACTGAGAGGTCTGTGGACATTTATTCATTTAGGGTTTTGATACTTCTCTTGTTATTTAGGGTTTTGATACTTCTCTTGTTATTTAGAGTTTTGATACTTCTCTTGTTATTTAGGGTTTTGATACTTCTCTTGTTATTTAGGGTTTTGATACTTCTCTTGTTATTTAGGGTTTTGATACTTCTCTTGTTATTTAGGGTTTTGATACTTCTCTTGTTATTTAGGGTTTTGATACTTCTCTTGTTATTTAGGGTTTTGATACTTCTCTTGTTATTTAGGGTTTTGATACTTCTCTTGTTATTTAGGGTTTTGATACTTCTCTTGTTATTTAGGGTTTTGATACTTCTCTTGTTATTTAGGGTTTTGATACTTCTCTTGTTATTTAGGGTTTTGATACTTCTCTTGTTATTTAGGGTTTTGATACTTCTCTTGTTATTTAGGGTTTTGATACTTCTCTTGTTATTTAGGGTTTTGATACTTCTCTTGTTATTTAGGGTTTTGATACTTCTCTTGTTATTTAGGGTTTTGATACTTCTCTTGTTATTTAGGGTTTTGATACTTCTCTTGTTATTTAGGGTTTTGATACTTCTCTTGTTATTTAGGGTTTTGATACTTCTCTTGTTATTTAGGGTTTTGATACTTCTCTTGTTATTTAGGGTTTTGATACTTCTCTTGTTATTTAGGGTTTTGATACTTCTCTTGTTATTTATGTCTTTCGTTGTGTACTACATTTTGTAGTTTAATTGAATCAACAAAACCACAAAAGAATTGTATTTAGCTAATTATCCAACCCTTCCTTTTTCCCTTCCCTTTATCTCCATGTCCATGTCTATTGTACAGTACTATCTTACCAAAACCTCTCTTTTCTTTTTACCTTCTCTCCATCTTAATGTTCGTTCTACCCCAACCCTTCTTTTTTCTGTTGTCCCTTCTCTCCATATTCATGTGCATTGACATGCTACTTACCCATCCCTTCTTTTTCTTTTTCCCCTTCCCTGCATCTCCATCTGTGGCTGCTGATTGTTGGCTTGTCATACTACAGGCACTTGATAAACTGTTAATACTTGAAACACTATCTGAGGACATCTGACGAGTAATTCTTGCCTCTACAAAATGTTTACATTTGGTACAATATAGATTATCAAAATATAGGTTTAAATGATACAGTTTTATAGAAATTAATACATGCTAAATTATTTATATCTTTGAATTCATGAAAATCTTGGTCAATGGTTACCATCAAAGTTCAAACAGAGGTTACAAAAAGGTCATCGTTTCTCGCGGTCACAATTTTCACAATTTCGAGTAAAAACATGCATTAACTATTGTTTAAAAAAATTTAAATTGGAGAATTTGGCAGAGGGTCATGTTTTGAATCTCTGAATGTAATTTTAATCCCCCAAAAACCTGTTGATAAAAGATACAGAATAAAGACCCCCCTATGTTCCCCTTAAAAAATTAAAATATTGTAATTGATACAGAACAGAGATCTCTTAAACTAACATCTATCTAATTAAATTAATATTGGAAAACACTTAATAAATAATACAATATTGACAGAATATTTTTCAAACAGAGTGAAATACAAAATGTACTGGATACCATGTAACCTTGAATTGATCATACTGTTATATTAGTCACAACAAATAAACCAATATCAGAGAAGAAAGTGTTCTCTGATGAAAAAAGAGGAAATACCCTATATAGTGCCCAAATATCCTCATTTTCTAGCTGTTTGGAACATTTTATTTCCAAATATTTTGTTTAAAAAAAAAGAGGAAATCAACTCATCAGAGGAAAACTTTCATCTCTGCAATATAGTCAAACTGTTTGTATTCTGTTATATAAAAAAACCATTTAAAACTTTCACATTAAACAGTTACAGAACATGCAGTCACAACAAATAAGCTTTCTTTATATTACACACACCAATAAAGCACAGCAAATGTAAGGAATTTGGAGTTTTCTTTGGGGGGGGGGGGGGGGGGGGGGAGAAGGGGAAGAGGGAGGGGAGGATAGAAAAATGATTACAAGAACATGCAACTGTTTAAATGGAAAAATATAGAAGAAGACATGCATTATTTTAATGATAAGTTGAAATCTTTTATAGGATAATGGTTTCGTCAGACATATTGTATTTCCAATTTGTTTCACGAATTTTAATCCGATGTGTAGAATATGAAATTTGTTTGCTCTGAAATCATTTGACCATTTATAGGATAGTATCATAGATTATAATTAAGAACTCCATTACTGAATGGAAAACAAATAGTGACAAGTAATGTACACAAGGGAATGATCATTTAAATTTTAGATGGAGGATATGTTTTTTTTTTTGTTTTTTTATTAAGTTTCTGTCTCCAAATTTTATAGAAAATAGTAAATTGACCTGAAAGATGTAGTTTTCAATATTGGAAAAATCTGAAGAAAAAAAACCTTACTTTTTAAAAATTCATCTGGTTCTTGTTCTGCATGATAAAAAAATCTGGTTCAGTCCCTAAATATATACTATACACAACCAACAAAAGTTTTGTCTTGGAATAAAACTAAATTTATAAATGAACAAATTATATTATTATGTAGCAGAGTAATTTCATTTGTGCCAAGTTACAAGATTATAATCAATAACAGTATATATCAAGTAGCTTTCATCACAAGTTTATAATGATACAAACATCTTATATAAATAGCTTTTTAAATTTAGAAACTTGTGCTGTTTTTGCAAGTATAAAAATGTATTTAATATCAATTTTTTTTATTTTTTTTTAGACCAGAATTCATTGGTTTAATCTTAAGTAGAAAACCTTTGTCTTTAGTGAGGGTTAAAACTTAACAGGAGCCCATGTAGCCACCCTAGACCACTAAAATTTGGCCTCTTCCCCTAACAATTTTAAGAGAGTAGCCTAGGTGGCTACTGAAATTTTGAATATGTGTTGTGCAAAGTCAGTTGTTGGGCTCTAAATTTTTGATGGGCTATATAATTATAGCAACTAGAATTGTTATATGGAACCCAACTAAAAACTGCAGCAAAAATACCAAGTTTTGTCCCTGTAAATGATCTCAGTGGGAAAAAAATGAATGACTCTAAATCTACTGGTACATCTACACAGAAATTGAACTATGAACTAAATCTACATCTACACAGAAATAGAACTACATGTATCTGGATTAGAGGTGACTGGGTCTCTATACTACAGTGCAGTGACAACATTGATTAGTAAGAACTGTCCATGTTATATTACCAGCAGGCATCGGCAGGGTATGAAATGCCCTACCTCCTTGAGTATGATGGTGGTGGTGTTGGTGGTGTTGGTGTGTTTGATGGTTTGGAGAACTATGAATGTCAACTTTAGCAACCATACCAGGAGATGTATGGCGACGCCCTACATTAGGGCTGATGATTGTAGGATCAGGAATATTAAGGCCACTTTGTCTTTTTAATGCTTCTATTGTTGTTCGTAATTCAGTTAGTTCTGAGTCCTGAAAAAGATAAAAGAATGCATTGTAAATTATATGTTTGTTGCACTGCATGGATAAAATCTTGTGGTATTTGTGGTTATAATCTTCAGTAATGGCAGTCATCTTGGTAGGAAGGGGATAATCAGATATTATTTGGAAAGAGGGCCACACAAGTACTATGTATTTATAAATTCAATCCCATTGGACTCAGTGAGGATTTTTATATTATTTTTTGTAAGAACAGTGTAAGCAAAATGGGCAAAAAGCACAAAACAACAAATTTGACAGAAATTTCATGTTAAACAAACTTATTATTATATAGGTACAGTTTTAAAATTTCAGTTTTCTTTGGCCATTTTAAGAAATTTCCTATTCTAGTTATGGTGGCCATCTTGAATGGAGGAAAGAGCAGTGGGGTGTGATTTTAAAAAGGAACAATCTAAGGACCATTCTAAACAAAATTGGATCCATTTGGCCAACGATTTCAGAGGAAGAATAGAATGTGCAAAGCTATCAACCAAGACGGATGCCACCTGTGGCTATGTGAGCTATACGGAAAAAAAACTAGACTCGTACTGGAATACTAATGTCACCTTTGGCTAGGCGAGTTATATGGCAGAAAAAACTAGACTTAAACTGGAATGTTAATGTCACCTTTGGCTAGGTGAGCTATATGGCAGAAAAAACTAAACTCAAAATGGAATGCTAATATCACCTTTGTCTAGGCGAGCTATAGGGCAGAAAAAACTACTCAAACTGGAATGTTAATAAAATTCTGTAAACAACATCAAATATGTTCATTATGTTTGTGGTTCAGTAACATATCTTTAAACATCTGATTGTGTTATGATAATACCTACCTATGTCATCAGGAACATGATTACATTTTTTTGTACCTCATAACACAGAAAGGTATTATTTCATTCTCTTTGATGCTTTAATGGAAACCAAAATGACTATACACATGGTTAGTAACTTGAAACAAAGGTTGTTAGTTATAATAACATGACCTGGGTTGATATTAGTAGAAATAATGCCAAGAGATTTACCTCAATTCTCTTCAATTTTCAACAGAAAATTAATGGAGAAGAATTTGGCAAGTGTCCCTCTTCTACATATCAAACATCTGGTAACTAAGATACAGCATTATTTCTGGATATACACTTTAAATAACATTTAAGTGCCAATAAATATATATAAGCATCTTGATTTTGTTCTAAAACAAGTGAAGACAATATAAACAACTAAATTCCTCAAATTAATTTACATTGTTCAGGTGTTTATTTTTAATTAACCTTCTTATATTAGATATAAACAATCAACACAGTTTCCAATACACAAATAAACAAATTGTTCCTGAAACTCACAATCTTTCATACTAATCTCTGAACTTGTCAAAATGAATAAACTGAGAGTGATTATTAAAAAAAAATGTATAACAGGTCAATATTTTTGGAATCTGCAAATCGACCAATGAAAGAAAATCAGGGGAGATAACCAGAATGTTTTGTCAGTAATAAAAATAGTATTCCATCAGGCCAGGCTCTCTCCAGACTATGTTGATACACAAGGTACCAGCTTTTATCTTCTTGTAAAACATATCAAGTTGAAAAAGGACAATGTTTGTCTTTCGATATGACCATCTTTTTCAGTATTAAAAAGAGTATTACAGGATACAAGAATTTTGTAGTAGGTCATAGGTCATAGGTCAAAAAGTTGGTTTGTTTTATCATACATGTATCAAAAGTTCAAACTGTCCAAAACAAATGAGAAAAACAGGAATCCACTCTGTAACAACTGAATGAATCTATTAAACTTGACACAATGGGGAAAAATAAATGTAAAAAAATATACTCCAGAGGAACAAAACCATTAGCAACAATTAAGCATTTTTATTTATTGAGGCAAAACAGAATGATAAAATCATCCCAAACAGACTCATAGTCCTATATAAACATGGCAATTAATCCTATTTATACTGGCTAATATGTAACCTAGTGTTGTTATGATGTATATACAATGGAGTCATGTTTGTAGCTTCTTTCTATACATTTTTTCTCTTCAAAATATCTCAAATACCCTGTGCTTTAAAGATGTATTATGGGAATCAATGACAGCCCATCAGCTATTTTCATGTTATCTCTGTTTTAAAATGGACATAAAATTACTGAATTGGATCATTAAATCTTTTGATTTTGACAGGAATATTATATTTTTGAACCCCCCCCCTCCTTTTTTTTTCAATGACATTTTTTGTTTGTCACTATTGAAACCGTCTTCAATATTTAACTTGGCCTTACAAGGTTCATCAAATTTAAATTAATTTCCCCCTGCTATTTAGCGACCTACTGTTAGAACAAAAAATTTGTCAAACACATATCCGTTATCGTCATACCCACATCATGCCATTTGCTAAGAAACTGCAAACAATCAATGCTAAAAAATCTTGAGAAGTCAATTGTTTTTGCATATTGTTCTGTTATTATTTAAATCTTGCCCTGAAGACTATTAGGAGAAACAAAAACATTTGTTACAAAGATCAATGTATCTGTATCACAAATCAAACTGCTTAATCTTTGGCATCGATATTTAACAAATATATATTTTGAGTACAGCTAACAGTGGGTGGAAATGAAGACTTAAAATAAAGAAAGCTCAAAGCAAAGGAAGAAAGCTTAGAGCAAAGGAAGAAAGCTCAAAGAAGAAGATGAAAGTTCAAAGCAAAAGAGGAAAGTTCATAGCAAAAGAAGAAAGTTCATAGCAAAAGAAGAAAGTTCATAGTAAAAAAAATAAAACTCAAAGCAAAAGCAGAAAGTTCAAAGCAAAGGAAGAAAGTTCATAGCGAAAGAAGAAAGTTTAAAGCAAAGGAAGAAAGTTCATAGCAAAAGAAGAAAGTTTAAAGCAAAGGAAGAAAGTTCATAGCGAAAGAAGAAAGTTCAAAGCAAAGGAAGAAAGTTCATAGCGAAAGAAGAAAGTTTAAAGCAAAGGAAGAAAGTTCATAGCAAAAGAAGAAAGTTTAAAGCAAAGGAAGAAAGTTCATAGCGAAAGAAGAAAGTTCAAAGCAAAGGAAGAAAGTTCATAGCGAAAGAAGAAAGTTTAAAGCAAAGGAAGAAAGTTCATAGCAAAAGCAGAAAGTTCAAAGCAAAGGAAGAAAGTTCATAGCAAAAGAAAAAAGTTCAAAGCAAAAGAAGAAAGTTCAAAGCAAAGGAAGAAAGTTCATAGCAAAAGAAAGTTCAGAGCAAAACAATAAAGCTCAAAGCAAAAGCACTAAGCAACGACTGTCAATTTTTTTTTTAAACGTCTTTAGCAAAAGTGAAGATCTTAAAAAAATATGAATTTAATGGTAAAATGTTACCTTGAAAACAATAGATCCCAATTCCTTAATTTTATCATTTCCTTCTGTACAAAACAGATGCACACATTCCTATGGCAAATTGTAAAGCATCCTCAAAATTCCCTTGACAATCCGCAACATTAGTCAAATAACACAATTTAAGAATTATTAGATACGGAGGATAATAAATATTAGAAAAACATAATGACAACTTAAAACAACATTCATAACCGTAAATATTATGAGATATGCTAGCCCTCCATCTTGTAAAACCATAGCATTTTGTCTGGTCTGCTGCCAACAATAATGAGAATGCAGCACTTTGACTAAACAAACATACAACAAATCCCTTCAATGATCAGTCACCACTTAATGCAAACTCGTTAGTCCACAAGTAATTAACAGATTTGTGTGATAATTACTTCTGTAATTTCAAGTACTTGTAATTAGAATAAACTGATATTTTACACCTGGGAAGAGCACCTGTCTTAAGAGCTTACCCCTCTAGAGAGATTTATGTATTTATTTATCATGTATCATTATAATTGCTCTATAAATCAAGATATTTTAGACTCTGGTAACTATATATCTGATACAAAAAACAGCATGAGTTTAAACAATATACATTTTTGTACAACAAAAACTTCCTTATTCTGGTTAAAAATAAGCTTAGTTGTAACACAAAAAATATGAAATTCCTTTTTTTATTTTTGGAAGACAAAGAATTTTGCTATTTAATTGAACACAACAAATTTTAATATAACAGTTTTCATGTTTTTTTTTCGTCAGCCAAGGATTACGATACAACTTCCCTCCTGAAGAGAGGGGGAGGCGAACTATAACCCTTGGCTAGCGAAGATATGCTTTGTAGAAACTAACTATGGTACCTGATTTTACGACCTGTTCCAAATTCCTTAATCAATGGCTAAGATGGTGTTTTAATTATTTTTCAGACACAAAACAAGGTCTGATTTCAATTTTGAAAAAAATCAAATATGAAATAATTTGTTTGTATACTTGTAACGAAGGAGTAAAGAGGATATTACCATGGTAATGTTTCCAATTCAATGTTTAATTCAATTCATTTCATTAAGGGGGTCGTTGTGGCCGTGATTGTATGGTAGTTGGATTTACAATTACCTATGCAATCAGTGCCTATCACCGCTTATGTTGTGAGTTCAAATCGCTTATGTTGTGAGTTCAAATCTCGATAAGGGTGAGGTATACAACATTATGTGATAAAGTTTGTCAGTGACTTGCAAGAGTTCGGTGGTTTTCTCCGGGGCCTCCGGTTTCCTCCACCACGATATAACTGAAATACTGTTGAAAGTGGCATTAAACACCATCAAACAAACAATCATTTCATTAATGTCAGAGAAAAAAAATCATTTTGTGACCTAACTTTCCTTTTTATCGAGGTCAGGCTGGATGGGAATTTTATAATGAAAGATTATTTGGTTGTAAAAAAAATATTAGAAATAGAAACGAAACAACACAATAAATGAAGTTGTAGTTAGCTGTATTGCTGGTAATTACTGTTTCACAGTTTTACAACTCATTTGCAGCAATCGTACAACTGCACTGATTTATTTTCATAAACGAAATGTATCACATGTGCCAAAAAATTTATGAATCATTTGCACAAATTTACCTCTAAATTATTTATAATCTGTACAGAATTATCATGTTTATTCATATTACATATAATGATATTTATCATGATTTTTTGGCTGCGTCAGGAACAATTTCCATCTCTCTCTCTATATGCATATAATATTCCCAATTCTCACCAGTTATGAAAGATTTTTTTTTATGGTTTCTCAGAAATTTAGATGAATATGTGAATTTTTGTGTATTTGATAAATATAATATTTTAAAATTTGTGGTTTGGTTGGTCTATGGTGTTTAACACCACTTTCAACAATATTTCAGTTATGTTGTGGCGGTCAGTTTTATTGGTGGAGGAAACCGGAGTACCCAAAGAAAACCACTGACCTGCCGCAAGTCACTGACAAACGTTATCACATAATTTTGTATCAAGTACACCCAGTCTAAGTGGGATTAGAACTCACAACTTTAGTGGTGATAGGCACTGATTGCATAGGTAGTTGTAAACATAACTACCATACGATCACGACCACGACGGCCCCTTAAAATTTGTGCATTTGATATATTTAAAAAATTCTTATTAGGACAAACATAGGATGGCCTACTGTTTTAACTTCTGGTCTTAAAAACAACAAAAGTAACGTACAAACTATTATACAGTATTTGAGTAACATCAGGTTAACCTATGAGGTTTTTTTCTCACTTTTCACTTTTACCTTTTTTACAATATTGATAGAGTCCATGAGGAATTTGCCAATTAGTCCTTTAGACCATATATATTTATAGTTCAAACAACAAGGTTAAGGTGCTGGTTTATAGTCCAAACAATAAGGTGCTGGTTTATAATCCAAACAACAAGGTGCTGGTTTATAGTCCAAACAACAAGGTGCTGGTTTATAGTCCAAACAACAAGGTGCTGGTTTATAGTCCAAACAACAAGGTGCTGGTTTCATTTTTAATTGCAACATTAGAGCATATTTTATCTCCAAAAAAAAAGCAACGTCCTGGATGGTATTCGTTCCAGAGACCTTTCACATTGTAAGCCACTGAGCTAAAGGAGATCCAGACTAAAACATTAGCAGTGGTGGTTATAAAACATACTACATTTCCTATAAGTTTAAGTAGAGGAGCATACCCGTTACACAATATTAGAAGAAGGGAAAACATAGATTAACATCGACAGATTCATGATACATGTATTGATATTTTGCTCAGTTGCTTTGTTGCTTTGTTTCGTAATCTTGAACCTTGTGGTGCATTAACAATTTCATTGTTGTGTGGGCTCCCATGTAAAAGTATACTAAATAATTAATGAATTCACAGTGCTGCACGTGAGCAAACAATTGACTTTTTTTGACCATAGAGATTTGTTATCTTCTAAATCTCTTCAACGTATAATGACTTTATAAACATTTTTTTACCAAGATAAAATCAAAATGATTTAATTGCAGTACTTTCTAGCCAAAAAGCAATAAAGACAATTACATAACACAAACATCAGACTTAGACATTAGACAAAATCTTATGTCATCTTGTAGAGAACAAAGAACGAAGCGATTATATTTATTGGTGCACAACAATCCAAACAACACTTCACATTAATATTAACATGCATCAGGTCGTGAAAAATCCTAATTGACATGCATCACACCACAACTCTTATGTCCTCCCATTAAAAAAAAATAATCTGGCAGTCAAATCAAATAACTGAATGTACTCTTATGTTTTCAGTTTTGTTTGTCTGGTATGTTTCCTCGGGTCATTGTTTACATGTGCCCCCTCTTTAAAAAATAATAATTTGGCAGTCAAATCAAAGTGCTGAATGTACTCCCCCTTTTAAAAAAAATAAATCTGGCAGTCAAATCAAAGCACTGAATGTACTCTTCTGTTTTTCGGTTTTGTTTGTCTGGTATGCTTCCTCAGGTCATTGTTTACAGATAAGATATTAGTAGAGCCCTTGTAGACAAAACAAACAAATAGCTATACAAATACTAAACAACAAATCAATGCCAAATGTTTGTTTAATAAAAATACATTAGCATGTACATGTATTCCTACGGTACAATAATAAAAACAAATTCTGTGGGCGAATTGAACATACTAATGAAACCCTACAGACAGTAATAAGTCTTAATGTAAATTGAAAATAAACATTATATCCTACATGCAGTCATAATTCTATTTAATTTTTTTTTTGAATTTTAACATTGCTTCCTTGAACCAGCGCATGGTATCTGTATGTATAGGTTCGTAAGAATCCTAGAGGTGTGCAGTGTTGTATATTTCAAAACATAAATGTAGAAATAGCTAAACAACATGTTGTTTTTATTAACTGTTTACTACATTTCTTCATTTAATTTTTGGGACTTTCATCATCAATATGTCTCTTAACAAAGTATCGAGTACCTAACTAACTTACTATTTTCTTACTTGCATACCATGCAAGGCGAAAGAAAATTCTTCTAGTGAGGTGGGACAAAAGAGGGGAAGTATTTGATTTTATACCATTTTTGCTCATTGAGAACCAAAGTACATATTACAGTCTGTTTACAGTTTGCCAATTTGACAAAAAAATCAAATACAGAGTACAAAAAATTAAGTCTAACATAAATTTCTGATTGATTCAACAATGATGTCTCCTTTAGGGAGTCTTTATTGTATAATGTAGTTAAGATACCATGAGATTCATATTATAAGACAGAAAGCGTGGTCTCTTGTGGGAAAACTGGAATCATATAGAATCATTATCAACTTTATATAACATATGTAAAACATCTCTACATTTCCTGATAAAGAATAAGGTTAGTATATGAAGTGCATCATTGATACACCTTGATAAAGGTCCAGGTTAAATAAACAACAATCAATGTCAATTGGGATCACTCATTAACTCAACTATTTTTACATCGAAAAAAAAAAAGAGAAGCATATTTAGTTTCTTTTTTTACTTAGAAAAAATTGAAAAATATTTAGATTTTTTTTTATCCATGTTAATAATCACAAGATAACAAAATATCTAAAAATATTTGATTATCCATTTCCTCAACAGAAACAAGAAAAGTTTGAAGATACCAAAGGGGCAATCAGAAGCTGTAAATAAAAGGACAGACAATACAATGACCAAAAAAAAAAGATAAAAAGGCCAACAAGATCTACAAAACATTACATGGAAAATTAAAGATTGGACAACATGAATTTCACAAAAATGGGGGTTAACACGTGTGATTCAGAAGATGAAGCAGTTCCTGCTCCACTAGTAGCACCTGTCATGTTACTCTTGTCAAACACAGTACTTTATTTAGAACTTGTATATTACATTTCAGATTTTTTGTTTTCATCAACAATTGAGGCAAGTTTTGTATGAAGCAAGCCTAGTTAAACAACAACAACAACCTAGTAACAAACAGACAGAGATAAAACCATTTACAATTATATATATAAAAAAAAAGATTATTGTGGCCTAATTTAGGGGTGGATGTGATCGAAGCATCACTGAGTAAATTACCACATGGAATAAAGGTTACTGTGATAATTTAGAGACTCAAGCTCATCCATTAGTTTTGGTTGATTTTGGCTGTTCTGTTTGTGCCCTTTGGTTTTCCTGCTCATGAATACAATTTGATATCTATCTTTTTTGTTCTATTTAAAATGAAGTGGACTATCTTTGTTTAATATGACTACTAGATGAATAACAATTCTTGATACTGAAATTATTATAAAAAAAAAACACAGTCAAGGAAAACAGAATATAATGATCAAAACAAAAATGAAATGTTTCATAGCATGAGATTCTCTCTGTTTACTGATGTAAAAGAAAATCTTACCACAAATAAATATCTGCAAGTTGATTCCAAGAGTATTTGTATATTTTTGATAGAAAATGAAAAGGAAGTCAGTTAATATGATTTTATGACGCAATCAAAACATCCGCTCTTTTTTGGGGGAAAAAACAAAACATTTAATTTAAAGTACATGGCGCTGTTCCAAACTGTCATGTTTCTTTAATCTTTTAAACGAGTCGAGCTTGTTAAATTCAAGTTTAGTTACACTCAGCTGATTTCAAAAACATACCTTCTGATTGGATGTTGACGTCAGATGCTGGAGCCTGTGCGTCATGTTGGATAGACTCTGTTCAAACGCAGCCACGACATGAGCCTGGAAAGAGACACAAATTACAGTTATCTATCAGGTTTAATATGCAAGATCAATTCCTCTGTAATGCTTTATTGTTCCTGCTAAACACAGACTATTGCATAACAAAGTTACGTTGACGCCATATTATGATGTATCATGACATTAATCTCTTACGCTACATTCTGATTTAGAAAAAAATCAGCACAAAAGACCAGTAATGAAACTAAAATGTTTAAGAATGGAAATAAGAGTCATAATCATATGTTTATTATCAAATGACTCTTGTTTCGATCTGACTATTGTGAGGGATTTACATTGTAAATCGTCATCAATATTTGATGCCGATATTTGGAAGCTTATAACTATGAATAGCTTACACCAGTAGGACTGTTGGATATTATTTATTGAATTACAATCGACCAGGATGTATAACGAGCTTCACAAATGTATTCTAATTCATATTGCTTAATGATCTCGTCACGTTACAAACAAAAAACCCCACACATTTCTATTTTTTTTTTTAAATAATTTTTGGCATTTATTTGATTGATTGATTTTTCATTGCTGGACATTAAGCAATAATAAATCAATCAATAAAAAAAACCCAAAAAAATAAAAAACCTTAAAAAAAATCACTGTAAAATTACCAACAGAATCAATGTTGATAACAAAAATTTCCCTATTTAAATACTATCTATTTAACAGAAGTCTCCCTTGTTAATACTATTAGTTCATGACCTCATATTATAAAAAGAAAGTTTAAACAATGATGGTCAACAATTCCACCAATATCAACAAAACGAACAATCACCTCTCACCTGAATTTCAAATCACTGAACATATAGAAGTCCACAACATATGACGTTGGAAATCCAGGTGCTGGCCTGGGACAGGCACAAAAATATAAAAAAGGTTTTTGTTTACCATAACATTTATACCAAAAAAAAACATAATCTATTTATTGAACTGAATAATCAGTTTTTGCTTTATAATTTAACAATATCTATTTTTAGTTCAACTTTATTGAACGTTACAAATATAATTTCAAACAATTCTATTTTCAATTTATATATCTACGATATATAATATAATCTACGATATATAATATAAGATACGACATAATATATGATATAATGTTATTTCATCAGCTACATTATAATCTCAAGTCTCTCATGCTTCTGTTTCAATAAACTTGTAACTTAATCCAAACAGAAGCAGAAATATTACAGACTTTAAAAATTGGAAGATCTGACCCATCAAATAACATTAGTAGTTTATGACATAATATATATCTGGATCTGAAGGTTTTGACTAGGTGCTAAATAACCTTTATACATCTTGTATATATGTTTCTACAGAACAAGGAAAACATGTTTTATATTTCCATGAAAACAGATATGGCAACTCATTATTAAAGTTATGGTTTTAAACTATTCTATAATTATCATAATTTTAATATTTTTATTTACCAGTTAAAAAAAAAGAATACAAGAATGCAAAACTGATTACAACCAAAAAAGGTCAAGTATTGTTTCCCTCACACAATACATTGTCACCTAACTGTTCCCTCACACAATATATTGTCACCTAACTGTTTCCCTCACACAATACATTGTCACCTAACTGTTCCCTCACACAATACATTGTCACCTAACTGTTTCCCTCACACAATACATTGTCACCTAACTGTTCCCTCACACAATACATTGTCACCTAACTGTTCCCTCACACAATACATTGTCACCTAACTGTTCCCTCACACAATACATTGTCACCTAACTGTTTCCCTCACACAATACATTGTCACCTAACTGTTTCCCTCACACAATACATTGTCACCTAACTGTTTCCCTCACACAATATATTGTCACCTAACTGTTTCCCTCACACAATACATTGTCACCTAACTGTTCCCTCACACAATACATTGTCACCTAACTGTTCCCTCACACAATACATTGTCACCTAACTGTTCCCTCACACAATACATTGTCACCTAACTGTTCCCTCACACAATACATTGTCACCTAACTGTTTCCCTCACACAATACATTGTCACCTAACTGTTCCCGCACACAATACATTGTCACCTAACTGTTTCCCTCACACAATACATTGTCACCTAACTGTTCCCTCACACAATACATTGTCACCTAACTTTTCCCTCACACAATACATTGTCACCTAACTGTTTCCCTCACACAATACATTGTCACCTAACTGTTCCCTCACACAATACATTGTCACCTAACTGTTTCCCTCACACAATACATTGTCACCTAACTGTTCCCTCACACAATACATTGTCACCTAACTGTTTCCCTCACACAATACATTGTCACCTAACTGTTCCCTCACACAATACATTGTCACCTAACTGTTCCCTCACACAATACATTGTCACCTAACTGTTTCCCTCACACAATACATTGTCACCTAACTGTTCCCTCACACAATACATTGTCACCTAACTGTTCCCTCACACAATACATTGTCACCTAACTGTTCCCTCACACAATACATTGTCACCTAACTGTTTCCCTCACACAATACATTGTCACCTAACTGTTCCCTCACACAATACATTGTCACCTAACTGTTCCCTCACACAATACATTGTCACCTAACTGTTCCCTCACACAATACATTGTCACCTAACTGTTCCCTCACACAATACATTGTCACCTAACTGTTTCCCTCACACAATACATTGTCACCTAACTGTTCCCTCACACAATACATTGTCACCTAACTGTTCCCTCACACAATACATTGTCACCTAACTGTTTCCCTCACACAATACATTGTCACCTAACTGTTTCCCTCACACAATACATTGTCACCTAACTGTTTCCCTCACACATTACATTGTCACCTAACTGTTCCCTCACACAATACATTGTCACCTAACTGTTCCCTCACACAATACATTGTCACCTAACTGTTCCCTCACACAATACATTGTCACCTAACTGTTTCCTCACACAATACATTGTCACCTAACTGTTTCCCTCACACAATACATTGTCACCTAATTGCACTCACATCAGACAATAGGAACAAAATATCATTTTATCATGTCACAGTAAAAATAGTAGACACTAATGGTAAAAACTCTGTTATTTATAGACAACCTGACCTTCAAATACTGTTACATTAAATAAATAAAATAAAACAATACTACAGTATATTTTATCAAGTTTCAATCAAAAGGGAGATAACTCTTATTCATTTGTAAACCTGCCACTGTATCAGTGACCAGCCACTTTGATACTTGAAGATCTGAGAACCATTATAGCCATTTGTTAGATTACATCTTGGACATTTATCTTGGTAAAGATAAGGAATGGGTTATTTATTGTATATATATATCTCATCAAAGCTATTACATGAAGAAGATAGAAATCAATGATGAAAACGATACTTGTAGAACACATGCTTACAAAAATTACTGACTGGAGGAAATGTTCTATCTAATCAAAATTGTCTTTGAAATTAATGCTCAAATCTCATCTCAACAACAAATGATGTCCTTAAACTTCAACAAGGTTACAAGTGCAGTCTAATAAATTGATACAAACAAAGAGGTTGACTTGTGTTGGTTCAAGTCTCCTATAGGGAATGAAATGGCCATCATACTAATACAAGTGGCTTCCTATGACTTGCTATAAACAAAGAGGTTGACCTGTGTTGGTTCAAATCTCCTACATTTTGTATTATGAATCAAATGGCCATCAAACAAAATGCAATTGTCTTCTGAAACTTGATAAAAACAAAAAAAGGGTAGACAGGTTTAAGTACCCTATTGTAAATTAAATAAGCATATTATCCCATTTCTTTTTATTTACAAGTGGATATTACTTTATAATTATATATTATGACTGGTAATATGATTGGTCACCTTATAAAACTTATCATATCTGAAGCAGTATGTACTTGACGGATTGTGATGTCTCCCTTGAATTTGTATCCCATTTCTTTATAATTATATATTATGACGAGTAACTAATATGATTGGTCACCCTATCAAACTTGATCATATCTGAAGCAGTATGTACTTGACTAATTATCTCCCCTGAATTATATCTCTGGGTCAATCTTCTATCAACAACAGAAAGAATATAGGTGTAATACCACTAAACATGGGAAAGTAGTACGTAAACACAAAATGGATTCCTACATTGTTGGATAAAAAATAAACCCTATTAGATACCGCAAAATACTGAATGTCAGCAGAAACCTACAGATTTTAGGATAATTTTAAGTCCATATTTGATGTCCTTGTGGTTTTAAATAAAAAAATGATTGCATTGGAAAGGAACTACCTGAATTTGTGTTAAATCGAAAGTAGGATTTTTGACGGTAGACATCTTCAGACTGTCTGTTTTTTCTTATATGCCATTAAATGTATGTTGATTTTCGGAGGTAAGCTTCCAATTAGGTACCCCTTCCATGAGAAATGAGTGTCACTTAGATTAAACTTAAGGTGAATCCTGTATGAAATCTCAAAAAGATTTTATTTAACATAGAAGGCTATGGAGAATTCTTTAGTGGTATTACTCCTATAGATGCTAGACAAAAA
Organism: Bathymodiolus brooksi; assembly: GCA_963680875.1. Taxonomy (NCBI): domain Eukaryota; kingdom Metazoa; phylum Mollusca; class Bivalvia; order Mytilida; family Modiolidae; genus Bathymodiolus; species Bathymodiolus brooksi. Next base: position 90,656,984 of record OY804581.1, on the reverse strand, counting down.
GAGACCCCCCCCCCTCTTTTCCATTTAATTTGAGAATTGAGGATCTGGAGGGTTGTCTTTGAATTTTAGTCGCCACCAATCACTTTAAAAAAAATATAAAATAGGTTCAAAACAAAAACCATTAATATTGATTTTCAACTCCAAAAAGTTAAGTAAGAAATTTAGAGAAAGCAATAGGTTTGGTTCTGAATTTTACTCAAAACTTACATCCAAACAAAGATCTAACCGACCACTCTGATTCCTGACAGTTCTTTTAAATTCTATCAGGTCTGCTTATCTTATCACTATCGCCCTAATAACATCTATTGCCCTAGTACCATCTATCAGATGAATCATGTGGTTCATATTTCCTTACTGAATTAATGTCAGAAAATATATATAAATATAATGATCTAAAAAGTTAAAAGGTCTTGTGTTACCATGGAAACATAAATTGACAGAATTCATCAAATCTGTCTTGACATTTCAATCAAATTTTGTAAATAATGGTAGAAATTAATCATTATAAGTTCAACAATGTCATAGAATTCTTCATTAGTCTGCTGTATCAATGTCATGGTAATATTATTATATAAATTACATTTTGTCTTTTATTACACCAATTACCATAGGGGGTCATCGTGGTCGTGATCGTATGGTAGTTGGATTTACAACTACCTATGCAATCAGTGCCTATCACCACTAACATTGTGAGTTTGAATCCTGCTCATGGTGAGGTGTTCTCGATACAACATTTTGTGATAAAGTTAGTGAGTGGCATCTGTGGTTTTCTCCGGGTATTCCTTCACCAATAAAAAATAAAACTGAAATATTATTGAAATTAGCGTTAAACACCAAAATCCTAACCCCACTCAATTTTGGTTGAATGTAAGAACTTTGTTTCCGATTAAAAAAGAATATTCAATTATCTAGCCTGGGGTGATTAAAGTTACTATTTTCTAGATATATAAGATTTATATATTTAGACCGTGTTATAGCCCCTACCCAAACAACTTATGAACATGTGGCATTAATTTGAATGTCTCTCTGATATCCCCTGGTAGTAGATATATTATAAAAAAAATAGGGGGTAGTAGATATATTATAAAAAAATATGTAAATGATAAAGAAATAGGTTAAACAACCAAGTACTGTGTTGAAATTTTATAAAATTATTATCCATATTATTATTATCATAACCACTTGTACATCTTCAGCAAGAAATATCCCAAATGTTTTGATGATATAGGAAGGAATTTAATAAGCTAAGACAAATTAAATAATCTCTATAAATTTATGAAAAAACCCCTCATAAAATTATGATTAATGACCATCATGCACATCTCCCTTATTTGCATAAAACATCATGCCAAGTTTATTATAGATATTTGTAGGAGGTTCTGATTGTGGTGTACCACTGCTAGACTTCTACAGGGGCATTTGATGGCTGTGCAAGATGTACCAAATATAAAACTCATCTTAAGGGTGGACACAAGTGTCACATGTTTAGGAAGTTCTGACCGTTGCAGCAGCTTCTTTGGAGTGGATGCTAGTGGACTGTTAGAAGTGGATTGGGTCTAAAAACTGACCCGAGCCACCATCACCTATCTGATCAACTCATTGTTCATTAATATTTTGCTTGTGCCCCTTGTGCAGTTCCCAAATGCCTGTATGGCCAGGCCGCTTCTAAACTGTGGCAAGTTTCTAACTCCTTCTTTTATCTCCTCCAGTATTATGTAATGCAGCACTGGACTTTTCCAAATCATACAATAATAAATACTCTCTTTAATTATCTAATTAAAGTGCCAATTTCTCATTAAGATCAGACTTTAATGAAGCTCTAACTAGACAGTTATATTGTTATTGTATTGGTATTTAGACAGATCTGATAAATGGCCTATCAATGGGGATGGGAAAAGAAAGATTACAGTGATCTATTATGTAAAGATATACATGAAAAATCAATGGGGTTAGGAAAAGAAAGATTACAATGACATTTTATGTAAATAGTAGAAAGTTTAATTATAGGAATTTAGAATTTCGATAAGTATTTTGGAGCAAGAGTAAAGACAGGTTGGCTCAGAATCTGGATACTAGTAATGTGTTAGAGTTGGAGCAAAATGTCCATAGGTTTCAATGAGTGAGCACTATTGAAATACAACTAAGTGTGTTGTTCTAGTACAAGGATGAGATGATCTCATCAAAATAAAACTTGTTCCTGACATGCTTTGTTTTTCCACCCAAGCCCGAATGTTTTCTCACTAAAAACTGTATGGCAAAATACTTTTGTTTCTTAATCTTTCAGACACTTTTAATTTTTTTGGGAAATCAAAAAAAAAAAACCCACATACCTCCCTCTAAAAGTTTAATGGTTACTCCCTAATGTGGATAAATGAGTGCTTTAGAATTAATTGACTTTCAAACTTCTGATAATGACTAATAGATAATGAAAGGCTTGAATGATATGGTGTAACATAGGAATAAATGGACCATCACTGAGATATAGACTAGATAAGACAGGAAGTGGTTGATAAATAAATACTTATCATAACTACAGTTGATAAATACAGAAATATGGACATACAACTGATTGTAAGGTATTCAGTTTGTAGTGGGGAATCTGGTCTTAATGCACATCCCCCCACTTATCTAAGTATCAAGTTCTTCATAAAATAAAAGCCACAACTCTATGTAAAATATAAGCAAATGGACAAAGTCAACAAAAGTGTTGTCATTGTGATAAAAAATACATTCTACAATGATGGCAAACAAAATAAGTTTTAGTATTGAACACACACAGCCATTTTCATTTAGTATATCGGTACATTCATGTGAAAGTATTGTATATTGTACTTGTATTTTATTGTCAACTCTATTTAAATTAATTGACTATGCATCAAGTCGGTCTATGTCTATTGTATGAAAATAAATCATTCTCCTTCTATATACAATGAATTAAAGTTGGTGTTAAACACCAATCAATCAAAATAAATACAATCAAATGAAAATTCAAAAATTAAAAATATTTAAAAAAAAGTTGATTATAAATGAAAGAACATGAGTCTAAAGATGCATTTATATGGTCAAATATTTCCTTCAAATTTGCTTCAAACTTATTATCCCTTGCTCCTGTCTCAAACACAAATTTGCTTCAAACTTATTATCCCTTACTCCTGTCTTATTGTCCCTTGCTCCTGTCTCAAACACAAATTTGCTTCAAACTTATTGTCCCTTGCTCCTGTCTCAAACACAAATTTGCTTCAAACTTATTATCCCTTGCTCCTGTCTCAAACACATGTTTTACAGCCTAAACACCTATCTATAAACCCCTGTCCAATATTTCATGGATCCATTGAACATGTTTGATGACATGCTTAGACTGTCAAGTGTTTGAAACAGTTGGGACAGATTATGTTTGAAGCAAATTCGATGAAAAAATTTGACAATGTAAAGACACCTTTATAAAGGTCATTATTACCACAAAAATAATATTTGTCTGACATGAGTAAAAACTCTCCTATTACACTACCGTAGGTGGCAAGATGATATTGTGCTAAAGCTTAATTATCACTAAGTAATCATTATTAATGACAACAGAATGCTTAGGACAAAATCAATCTTTCTGACATTGTAACAATAAATCTTACAATTAATGTAATTGTAGCACATCTTTTGTCAATAATTACATTTACTGGACAAAGGGCAGATAATTCAACTATACCAACAAAGTTAGCTGACCATTGATTGGTGAACTGAGATTGTGTGGACTTTGGTTTTGTGTGGAATAAATAAATAAACCACCACAGATGTGAAATGGAGTTGTTATTGTTTTAATTCCATGATGGCGAAACACCTTCAGAAAAAAACATTTTGAATAAATAAACTTTGTGTGTCTAAATTAAATTATGTATAATCATGGTTTTTGTCCCTTCTGTGTCAGTCTAACTCTAGGATATAGTCGGATATCAATATTATATAAATCCAAAGTATGAACTCAATGTACAAATACACATAACTCTAAAAATTGTATTACCTTGTTGGGTGAATTTTATATAATTCCTTAACTTCTGTTTCAAATTTTCAAATAGGAATTTTGAAATAAAGAAATATAATTTAGTTAATTGTGACAAAAAAGAAGTGATGAAGTTTATCCAAACATTGAATGTTTTAAATGAATCAAAAAACATCATGCAGAACCCATCAAGTAATATTATATCAATGCACATCTAATGTAATGAATTTAAAACATTTGAAGTTACATCATGAATATAAAGTCCTTTAAGCATTCCAATCCAGAACCCTCTTTTCCCAATTTCCGTAACCTACATTTTAGTACAAAATAACTGACAACACACAAGAAAAAAATCTGTAGTGTACAAAGACTTGTTTGTTTATAACTAAGATGTCATTCTTCACAATTACTAACAAATATTTTGACATTTTCTGAAATAAATATGCTTTGTGTGGTCGATTATTTCAGTTCACGATGGTATTTTGTACAGATAAATGTATTCTCAGAAGATTCACTGACAATAGGTGTGTAATGCGTCAATTATGAAATATTGCATCTGTAAGTATCTTATATAAATAAACCTTGATTGAAATGACATTAGCGATCTATCTACAATAAAACTGTAGAATATGAGAGGCACAGTAAAGGCCCTGTCACATGGTAAAGGCCCTGTCACATGGTAAAAGCCCTGTCACATGGTAAAAGCCCTGTCACATGGTAAAGGCCCTGTCACACAGTAAAGGCCCTGTCACATGGTAAAGGCCCTGTCACATGGTAAAGGCCCTGTCACATGGTAAAGGTCCTGTCACATAGTAAAGGCCCTGTCACATGGTAAAGGCCCTGTCACATGGTAAAGGCCCTGTCACATAGTAACGGCCCTGTCACACAGTAAAGGCCCTGTCACATGGTAAAGGCCCTGTCACATGGTAAAGCAAGCAGTATACAACTTTTGTATTATATTCCTTGTCAGTACACACAGTATATCAAGTTGTATTCAAGCTGTATACAACTTTTGTATTATATTCCTTGTCAGTACACACAGTATATCAAGTTGTATGAATCACACAATTATTCCCTCTCAATTTGTTTACATAAATTCCCACCAAAATGGAGAATCCTTGGAATGAAGAAATTATTATTCCTGTTTGCATTTTGTTAATTGCTGCCGGAATTCAGTAATATAGAAGGAATATATTTGGGAGACTATGGGTGAGACCATGAATAGGTAGAAGAAATCAGTATGGGGCATATCATTCCCTGATCCAAGAGTTGTCAGCAGAGGATCCAAATGGATTGGAAAACTTTCTGAGAATGGACATGGCTTCTTTTAACGAATTGCTTGAAATGGTGACTCCATTAATCAAATGAAGAGATACATTAATGAGAAATTCAATTTCTCCAGCTGAGAGACTAGCTCTTACACTACGCCTTTTAGCAACTGGTGAGCTTATTATTAGTCTTTTTTAAAAGCTGCTCAAGTACTAATGGTATTGACCATTCATTGAAATAAAATTGTGCATTTTGATGTTAATTTTTCGTGCTTCCAAAATACACCCAAAGAAAATAAATAATTAAAAAATGAACTCAAAAGGTAACTTAAGTCTTGATCAACAAATAAAAAATAAAATGTTTTAGTAATTTATCGGTGAAGTTATTATCCAGGGCTTCTTTAATTCTCTCCAACGCCCTTTGCCTGGCATCCTGTTTTTATTTACCATGCGCTTGGATGCAGTGTTGATGATGCCGTGACCTTTATAACCTTAAACCATGAGCTCCCATTGGTCAGAGATAAAAAGTTGCATACAACTTGCTGCACAGAATAGAACATGTTCTATCCCAAACTGTGAAATATACAACTCCTGGAACTTTATAATACAGTGTAATAGCACTGTACACACAGTAAATTTTGCTTTATAAAGCAAGGTGTATACAGCTTGCTTTACCATGTGACAGGGCCTTAACTATCTTTTCATTTCATTAAAAACAATGTTCACAAATACAAAACTACTCATTCCTTAATTTAATAAACCATATACTCATTAATAGTCACATTATCAGATTTTTCACAAAATTACATAATTTCAATCCAAACAAGAAACCATGAAAAAACTGGTTCAGTCAAACCTGTATTGATAGGACACCTTTTGGAAATAGGAAAAGGTGGTCTTTTAAGACAGGTGACCTCTTACAAGAGGCTCAATTCATATAAAATTTTCTATGACAGAACAAGAAAAAGGTGACCTTTTAATACAGGTGACTGTTTAATACAGGTGACAACTTGGGTAGGTTTGACTGTATTCATACAGACAATAAAAATCATTAAAAAAACAGTGAAGATTTCTACCACTTAATAGCTAAGTGGTTATTTACGTATCTTAAGGAGGATGAACGATCTTGGAGTCAGAAGATCTTTGATCTTAAGTGTAAACAAACATCATCTTTAAATGTTGTACTCTAGATGTGACAAGTGAAGTAAGTACTTTACACGATGCAATAAAAAAATACAAATTTATTTCCAATGTACTGAGCCTCATGAAAACAAGACTCCAATGACAGCAGACATCTTAAAACGTTCTGACAAGTGAAGTAAGTACTTTACATGGTGCAATAAAAACAAGATGAACTGTGAGCCAATGCTCACCTATGATACCCCCGCTCTTCGGCAAACAGGAAGTAGGAATCTGACGGGTCAAAAAACGCTTCCCACAATATGGGGTACCTATATGAAGCTTGTGACCAAATATCAGATCTCTGCCATCAATAGTAGCTGAGAAAAATGTGACGAGGAGCGGGGGTATAAATACATATTTGTTTCAAATACAAATGTATTCTTAGACTCATGGATTCAGCTTAAACAAGACTTCAATGGCAGGAGACATCTTAAGAACTTCTGACAAGTGAAGTATGTACTTTATATGATATTCTAAAAAAATACAAATTTGTTTCAAACATCCTTAGACTCGTGGACTAAGCTTAAAACAAGACTCCAATGGCAGGAAACATTGTAAAACGTTCTGACAAGTGAAGAAAGTACTTTACATGATGCAATAAAAGAATACAAATTTGTTTCCAATATTCTCAGACTCATGGACTCCAATAGCAGCAGATGTCTTAAAACGTTCTGACAAGTGAACTATTAGATAGAAGGAAGGAAAACTGTCAAAACTTGTGAAAACCAATCAGATCATAGCCAAACTAAAATGGATATCCTTCAGGCAAAATTAAAAGAGATTGCTGCCATTAGGAGGTAAATTAAGCTAAAACAAGCCAATGATGGATGGGAACAGACAATACACACTTCACTCTGCCAGACAGATAAATTTCATGTCTTTCTTCTGTTTAAATTAATGTCTCGCTGACAAAATTATCTATTGTAATAACAACACTGTTAAGGTGCTGACATAACAATAAAAGATGGCAGTACATTATACTTTTTCAAAGTCAAAAATGTTTTTTTTTATTGGTATTTAATGGTCATTTCCAGCCATATATCTTAAAAATCATAACTAATAGAGAGAGAGAGAGAGAAAAGTCAAGACATTAAGAATGAACTGACCAGAAACACCACGACAAGACCATGGGTTGATAATTCAACACTAGAGGTGAGTATCAGGACACAAAACAATGTCAGTGGTTACATGTCTGCGGTGATAATTCAATGGCATCAACCACTCTACCACTCAGGCCCCATATCTACAATAAGGAGCATTCTACTTATGTACAGGTACATTAAGTCTAACTCTACATTGTGTTGTGTAATTCTTATGTTATGTATGAAGGAGGAGTAGTTTCATGGCTTTTCTTCTAAAACTGTTCAGGACCAATGTAAATGTTAGTGAATTCCAACTGATAGATTATTGCATATAATTCACTAGGGGCTGAGATTAAAGGAAAAGGCCATGGTCTTAACAAGTTAGCGTGAAAATTTAAATGACAGTAAATAAAAGACATTTGTGCTAATGAATGTTAAAAATAGTATACTGTAAGGTAGAATTTGGTGATTGAAGTTGCCTGTAGCACCAAATAATGGAGATCACCATTTTTCAAAACTCTTCAATGTGGAGGAGACAAAAGGCATAATCCATTCTCGGATTTATCCTGCCCGTGACGTCGTACAATCGGTATGGTATAATATATCAGGTGCAATTTTATCATTAAAAATTATGTAAATCGTAAAATAACGTGTCGTATATTTATCTTTCGGTATTTACAATATCATTGTGGATTCATGTCAAGCATTTTATTGCACTAACGAAAATGGAAAGTGTGAGAAGAATATTTTTTTTTGTAATTACTGGTCAGGACTATCCTTGACAACACATCGACAGTGACCACGAAAAACACGGGAAAGTACGATAGCATTGGCGACAAAAAAGAAAAAAGTATGTGTACGCATAATATAAGTTAAAACTGACAGTTATTTAACCTACAGACATTCACGTAAAACATGAAATTATACGTAGATGCCCCCTCACCCCCCCCAACTACAAATAAACTCATTTGTTTTATGAAACTAACATGGGATGGGAGTATTAAGAAAAAAATTAGGACGATATACAATTGTAAACATTGTATTGCAGTTGATCTGATATTAAAACATAACCAAAAGGGCACAATGTTGGGAAGAGTCAGATAGATTATTTATTCAAATAATAGGAACAGACTGTGTGACATCACATGAAGAGGTGTCATGGCCGCTTACACTACGACAGGAAATTCCAAATATTCATATTTTTAATTGGGCATATTAATGTTAATAAAGGTGTTTTTTGGTTAATAATTAGTAATTTACAAATAAAAAGTTACAATGTATTGAATTATAACAATTGTTCAACTGACTGGCCTTTTCCTTTAAGATTTAAAATTTTCAAGATACAAGTTTGATTTATTAATTTTTTACATCTTGCTAATTCTTGATTGGTTGTCTTAATTATTTAAAAAATTTACAAAAGGTTTGAACACTTATTTTGATTTGGAGCAAACTATATGTGTATCCAGTTTGAGTTTGTTTTATTACTGGTCATTAAGCAGTAGTTTGGCACATATAATTTGTAGTCAATGTAGAAATGTATCTCTGTAGGCAAAAAACTATAAATATAAAGATGAAAGGCTTGGATGCCTTTGAAAATAGAATGTGTCCTGCTGAGAAACATGAAGACGATTCCTATGGTGAATATAAGGCAGAAGATGAATTCCTAATTTCTACAAATTACAGGAACAGCTGTACCAAGGTGACTCAATGGATGATAAAACATCTCCTCAAAAATCTACTTAGTACCTCTCTTATTGCAGATTGTCTGATAAAAAGTGTAATTTAATCATTTTGATTTTCTGTCAACATTTGTACAAAGCATTATATAAAATCAATGATATAATCAAATCTGCCAATGCAGTCACCTCTTTTAAGCAGTCACCTGTATTAAGAGATCACCATTTTCTTGCACTGTCATAGAAAATTTCATATGAAATGAACCTCTTGTAAGAGGTGACCTGTCTTATAAGGTGACTTTTTCTTTGTATCAAGGGTGACCTCTTAATACAGGTTTGACTGTATTCTTAAAATGTTGTGATAGTTAGTTTTAACCATAATTAAATTTAAAGCTAAAATATATACCCTGCATGTAGTACTGATAAAAACAAAATATTTTTGACAGTTGTACATCTAAATTAAAATATAAAAATAATTTTGGATTAGATCTATATAGGACTATGATACTAGTTAACAATTTGGAGAGTTGCCAGTAGCTTTTTTTAAACTCTAGTATTGTTGAGTAAACTGTAACAACATTTTAAAGTAATATGAAAGGCAAATATCGTGGAATTTTTGGATTAAATATTTTTACTTAATATGTCACTTAATTTTAACTAAAATCAACTGCATAACATTGAAAATCCACTCAAAAGCAGATTTTAAGAGCAAATCGCAAAATATTTGACAGCAGATAATTCTGTTTTCCCATACAGTAATGCAAAGGATATGCGTGTGACCCAAGATTTGAACTCTTTCGGGGAGATTATCGCTCATGGGCAATGTTCAGTTGATGAAAAAAAATAAAAATATATTCCGTGTGTACCACATAAGAATAATTACCAATAGAAATTGGTTCACACGACATGAAACAGACAGACTCCTCAATAATCATTGTCAGGAATGTGTGCGTGCTTACCTCAGCATCCATGATTGTTTATCTTTCCTTCACGAGGTCATAATCGGCAATCATCGGAACAAAACAACCGAAAGTTAATCAGTCTCCACAACAATGGCGAGGACAATAAACATGCACACGGATTTGTAGATTTCTAGTTGTTGGGAACATATTTCGACTTGAAACATGCATGAATAGCTTAGTAAAGGTACCGCCGTATTCCAAATTGAATTTTCAGGGAAAAATTTTCTTCGCCCAAAACTGGTGTAATATTACTTTAAAACAAGCACTAAAGCAATGTCACTATTATGAGCAAACCTGATGAAGGTTATTCCAGAAACTTGACGTGTGCACTAATTTCAATATCTACATTTTTATTACTCAATGCAAAAAAAAAAAAAATAAAAAAAAAACCCAGCTAAAATAATGTTAAAAATAAAATATAAAATGAAGGAATCACTAAATTCGATATCTATGTTTTCATCATTCAATGCAACCCCCCCTCCCTCTAAAAAAAAATGTAAAAAAAAATGTTTTTAAAAAATATAAAATGAAGGAATCAATTAAAAATTAAAATAAATGAGCACCTGATGACGAATTAAGATATAAATAATACCCACCATGTAGTTATCATTATCATTATAATCACACAATGATTCATATTCAGCTTTCTCCTGCATGGTTTTGTCAAAGTTTTTGTCCTGAGTACATTACTGAGTATTATACAGGTAGCTAAAGATGATGTATTGATTCATTATGATGATAAAATATTGACCAAAAACGTGTACCAATTATGATTCTGTTGTAATATTGATGGTAAAAATTAACGAATTATCCCACTGAAAAAATTCTAGCAAGGTGTTAAATGTCTGTTAATCAATCTGATGTTTCATAATTAAACCAATTTCTTGAGAAAACTGTTGTAAATGGTGAAAAAAACCCGATATTTTCCAGAGTAGAATATTTGCCAAGCAATCTATGTTTTCATAATTCCACCTGTTAGGATTATCTTCATTTCACCTGGATTAATAACTTATATCATCAAACACAGGTAATCATATCCTTTGAAGTAGAAAACGAGCAATTAAAATCTAATATCAAAAAAAGAGTAGCAATTAATTGATCTCTCCCTCAATTCCTGTAACAGAGGATGTATAAAAACTCTCTGATAAAAGACAGATACACTCGTGTGTCCAATACTCTCTTTCTCAGTAATTATTCTCCCAAGTCCCAAGATTAATTTCCAAAACAGTGCAGGCCTGCTCTGACAGAAAAAGGTGTAAATGTATGCAGCTCTTTATCAATAATGCTTCTGTTTATGATATGTCAATAAATAACAGGCCACTGAATGTTAAATAGAAGAGATTGATCAGGCTTTCCACTTTCTTCTGGTAAGAAAAAAATTCACATCTATAAATATTGAGAAATTTGTAAAATGAGAATTTGATTCCAGACCATTTATTGTTATGTCAGTGATTAATCATCCAATAGAAATAAATCCTGATTCCACGTCCTGATTGATGTTTTTACAAACAAACGACAAACAAACGCTGGCACAAAAACTTTGTTTAATTAACCCTAATGAATGGTTAAATCCCAAGGAGTACTGAATGATTAAAAATTCAATGTAATGTGCAATTGACAAAGATACAATAATAAATCCAAAGTGTAGAAAAGTCTGGCAAATCAAATTTCCTTCAAATTATTTCTGTTGGTCCAATTAGCATAATTTCTATAACTCCAGATGAAATGAAGCATCATTGAAATAATCCATTGTTGATACAACTGCCAATTCTAACCAAAGTAACAATCTTCTCTTTAGATTTTTATTTATTATTTTTTTTTCTAGAAAATTGAAGAATCCAGGCAATGTTGAAGTGACAAGTGAAATAAAATCTATTGTCTTTTAATTGCCAAGAAAAACACAAATTATTCAACACAGCAGAAAATATGAATATGGAAAAATTCAGTCAAAATCGGTCATGTTATCAATGTTTGTTTAGCTAGCTAATAACCTAGAACTTATTCCAAAGACAGCCTACAAAAATATCCCTCGTATTTATAGGTGGTATTCGTCTGATGTATTGGTAAATAACAACAAATCTCGTACAGTACAAATCGTAGCTTAGTGTCAATATAACCAGCTACTAACGCCAAAACTTAGTCAAATTAATCAGTATTACGATCTTCCAGATGCAATACTTTTTTTTATTTATAGAACTTTTTTTTCTCTCCACTGAAGCATTAGATGTTTAACCCAAGGAAATGAGGATTATCTGAAGTAGAGTAGTTAATTTCTGACTTCTATGATCCACAACAGTGTTACCAGTGATCAGTGTTATTTCAATGTGTTTATCTACTGGTTACAGCATGTGTTTTACAGATCTTATGTCCTACACAGATCTTTGGTTTAGTAACCCTGTAGTGAATTATCATTGACAGTTCCTGATAAAGCCTTTAGCTGATATTCTTATCCAAATATCTTAACTCCTATTAAAAGAAAAATCACGCCAAGCATCTTCTTCTTAATTAGTTCTAAACTGTCATTTGAGAGCTAAAAGACATTGCGGCACAGGTTTGAACCGTTACATATAATGTTAATCTACTGCAAAAAAATGTGTAATGTAAATAAAAGATCTGATAAATTATATGCCTCCATTATCAGTTAGAATCATTCAGTGTGTATGATAAATATTCTAGTTTTTGTCGATCACACCTCTTAAATATATTGATCTGTTCCACAAATATACTATCAGAAATAATGGTTTTGTCTTTATTTACATTTGTATATAAATGAACCAAAGAAATAGACTGAGTAATTGATTAAACGTTGTTTACTCGATTGAGAGATAAAAATAAACAAAGACTTGTATCCACAGAGTCAAATATTAATCTGTGATTTCATTACAATTATGTCCTGTATATTAACTTTTCATAATAATGTTCAAACTTATCCCATTGCAAATCATGCTTGTTGTCCATGTTGTGAAATTTGTTTCAATAAAAATGTTACTCTTATCCAAAATTACAACTCACAAAGTCAGATGGCACAACTTATCCAAATTACAACTCACAATATCAGATGGCACAACTTATCCAAAATTACAACTCACAATGGCAGTTGGCACAACTTATCCAAAATTACAATTCAAAATGGCAGTTGGCACAACTTATCCAAAATTACAATTCACAATGGCAGATGGCACAACTTATCCAAAATTACAACTCACAATGTCAGATGGCACAGCTTATCCAAAATTACAACTCACAATGTCAGATGGCACAACTTATCCAAATTACAACTCACAATGTCAGATCAGGCACAACTTATCCAAAATTATAACTCACAATGTCAGATGGCATGGCTTATCCAAAATTACAACTCACAATGTCAGATGGCACAACTTATCCAAATTACAACTCAAATTGTAATAAGGCACAACTTATCCAAATTACAACTCACAATGTCAGATCAGGCACAACTTATCCAAAATTATAACTCACAATGTCAGATGGCATGGCTTATCCAAAATTACAACTCACAATGTCAGATGGCACAACTTATCCAAATTACAACTCAAATTGTAATAAGGCACAACTTATCCAAATTACAACTCACAATGTCAGATCAGGCACAACTTATCCAAAATTATAACTCACAATGTCAGATGGCATGGCTTATCCAAAATTACAACTCACAATGTCAGATGGCACAACTTATCCAAATTACAGCCCACAATGTCAGATGGCACAACTTATTCAAATTACAGCCCACAATGTCAGATGGCACAACTTATTCAAATTACAGCCCACAATGTCATGATCAGATGGCAAAAGTTATTCAAATGAGACTGTCAGAGTAACATATTCCAATATACACAGTGTTATACAGATGATATAGTTGTTCAAAATATTTTTGCATCCAATATAATCTGATGTTAAGCATACATCAACACAAAACATGTGGTAAAAAAATGGATTTAACCCCCCTCTTCTAAAATATTGAAAGGTAAAAATAAATAAATGTTAATGAATGGTCCATGGGATAAATAGGTTATATCTCTATTGTAAGAAAAACCCTCTAAGGTGATAACCTTAACTTACAATGTCAGTCAATGTAACTTCTCCACAACATACAAAAATATTACAAATACAATTACAAACACAATCTAGCAAATAAATTACAACTTAAAAATGAAAAATACTGGTATTTCTTTAAAATTAAAAAAATCCTTGGTCTAAATAAGAACAATACCTTATAATACGTGACAAGAAAACCTCCCTACAGATTACTAAAATTTGTTCTCACAAAACGAAAGAACGTTTATGCTTCAACCCCACAATCAACATTGTGGACGTACAAGACATGTGTCACATCCAGGATTCAAATGAACAAAGGCAATGTTAAAATTATCATAGAAAACTTTGATTAAAATATTAGCATATCAGTTGAAATTCAGAAAAATTTGAAGATAGAATTCCAAAGTAGAGAAATGTCCTATTGAATTTCTCCAGTCATCATAACATGCTAGGAAAATAAAACATTAAATCGTAAATCACACATCTATATGCTCTGTCATTGAATTCCAAAAAAAATATTAACCACAAGAATGAGTTTCACACACAACAATCAATTTTGGTATGTCAATGTCATCACAGTTATAATTACAACTGAATATAAAGAGACTTTTACAAGAACAATAAAACGCTCCATTACAATAAAAAAAAAAAGATAGATCGGAAGAATGAATAAAATGGTACTTTGTTTAAATAGATCATCTTATTTTATTGGAATTTAACAAAATAACTCAGATTTCTCTGAATGGCTGGTAAAACTGATTATACATTCTCTATCAATAAAATACTGTATTATGATTAGACAGAAAAAAGCAGTTTGGGATCATATTGTTCTAATGTTGACAGTACGATTTAAATAGACAAGTAACTGAAATGCTACTGGATATATACAATATAGGAATTTTGTCGGAAAATATAAATTTTATTTGTACAAGCTTTAGAAACAGGTAGAAAAGTGAGCCTTTGGTGAAATTATCTTGCCTGTTTTACAGCGAGTGCAAATACATTTTATTTTTACTGACAATGTACACATATTGTGTTAATCCTGCAATGTCAGAAAAGCACAAAATAACAACTGCAAATCTCATCAAAAATAGCAGAAACAAGAGTCATTCCAATCGTCTGTCCTCTGCCACATCCATGCTTTACTGTTACCCTTTACTCTAAATGAATCAGGTACCAGGAGACTGTTATTTGTATATTAGATGAATAAAGTAAACATTTATTTCCATACTTTCATTCTACAGCAACTGTAATGACTGCAGGATAAAATGTGGGAACTATGATTACATAAGTTATGAATTTGGGACATATTTATATTTTTAGTTCCTTCTAATCAGAAAATATTTCAATCTAAATTTATACAACAATCTAATTTTGAAGGAGGTTTGTGAAAAATATGTTTTTGATGAAGTTAACAATGTGAATTTTCGAATGCTATGGAAACAATGTAAATTAGAGCAGATCTGAATTCTGAATAATATTTAAAAAAAACCAAATGTTTCTGAAAGCCATAAAATTTTGATATAATCTTTCAAAAGCTATGACTAACTTTATTTTCATAAAACGTAACACAAAAAGTCAAGCCATCTGTTGTTTTATTTTGACTATCTAGTCATCAATAAGATAAGGCAGCCTAAAAGATTCAATTTAGAACCATAAAAACAAACAAGATTGTTGTCTTTCTAAAGTTCTAATAAAAACCTTCTGTAGCAAAAACATTCTTCAAGTATTTTGTTATACCTGTCATTCATTGTTTACCTGTCTGTATTCTTTTATAAAGGGCCGGACCTGTATAAAGAGCATGACATTCTTCTGCCAATTGCTTTTCAATAACAAATCAGACTGTGCGAAATTGTTAACAATTTGTTTGAACCAACTGGAAATTTGAAACTTTTCTACTATATGTTCAACTAAAAAAGATACTTTTTTCTGTCTGACCGAATGAAATTTTGTCTGACATGTCAGACGGTCAGACAGATTTCGCATAGACTGCGCTTTCCAATAAAATTGCTGCAAAAATGCAGTATGCAGAAATCAAATACCAGATGTTCTGAAATTTTCACGATTTTTTATCTGCTATTTATTGTAGTGTTTTAAATTGTCACCTGACAACTTCATGACATAATATTACTAATTTATGCAGCATGCAACACTTAGATAACTGCCAATAATAAAGCTGAAAAGAGACTCGTGTGTTTCAATTCCCTCGGCCTTTCTGTATAAAGTACTCTTTTAGAGGAATATAAATTAAAACACACACAACACAGTTTTATACAATGAGATGTTATAATGATTTGGAAACCTCTTTATGAGGGCTTCAGCAAGGCTTCAAAGATCATTTCAACAGACAATGGTTATAAAATGTGCATGAATATTTAAATTATGTTCAGACCACAAAAAAATTAATGTGTAGATTCTAATTCTGATTTTCGAATATAATATTAGACAAAATATTTTTGAAAATTTTTGAAAATTAATTACAAAAAATAAGAATCTAACATCAATTTTGATTTGGCCTAAAATGTGCATGATTATAAAACATTCTTATATTTATAATTAACATAATATTTGAAATCAGGCTTTATTAAATCAAATCAATTCATGTTTTAGCATTTAAAAAATTTTCAATATATTTTTCCAGGATACAACCATCACCACTGACATTGTTAAAGGTTTACAAATGGATGCAAAACAGAGGGGAAAAAAAGACGAAAGTAAATTAATAAAACCCTACACCATTCATTGTATTTACAGAAGGATTAAAATGACAGAGACATGCTGTAGTCATGTTGGTAGGATATAGAACCATGGCTCCAATTTTATTTTATTTGTAAAAATCTTCCTGGGTTATATTATTGATGGGTATGTTCAAAAGAAGACCAGACAAAAAATTACCGGTATATACAAAACACCAGAATTAAGTAAAATATTCTTTGTTTTTTTTACATTGATTTTTGTGTTTTCAAGCTGAAGCTAAAGCTAAGCAGCAATAGACATTTGAATGTCCATAATCAGCTATAATACGATCTCAGTAAAGCTCTTGTCTCCAGACCAATTAGCTCATAGTTATAATAGTTTCTTTTTTTTCGGTGACTGGTTTTTCTCCCCTTTTTTCAATTTTTTTAAAAATAAATATTAGTTAAACAGATATTGTGTACTACAATATACAGACCATAGATATTTATTAGATGAAGCATGACACTCAAGTCGATGCCATTTTGTTTTCATATCCAAAATTTCTCGTTTGTTTGTACAAGGAACTTAAATACTGTGTACCAGGTAAAGCAGGGAACCTGTAAAACTGTATCCAAAGTTACAACATGCATATACAACAAAAATACTTACTTTCTTCTGTTAGGAGCAGTGGAGTAAAGAGAAAAAAATTGTATTAAAAAACATGAAATGAAAAATATGGCGGAAACTAGAATGTTATATAAGTGATAATTCTCTCCATTATCTGAGAGGAAAGATATGATTTATGTAACAAATATTTGTTCCCTGTGTGTGGCACAAAATAAAATATAATTCATACAAATCTGCAACTGACATTTCTACTATAATTGCTTTATCCTTCTTCACTGTATAATTTATTTTTTTACATTAGCATTTTTAGTGACTGCTGAAATCATTAAATATTTCACCAGTAATAGTTTTAGCTATACAAATGTTTTTGCAGGTTTTTTTTTATTGTGTGATAAATGGCCCCATCAATACTTCAACATAATGTTTTAATCGTTGCATAAAATAGCAACATCACCATTATATCATAGAATTAATCAATCTGGCCATTTATTAATTGTTTATATAAAATTAATAGATGATGTTGGATCTGATAATGAAAAAAACCGGTGACTTTGATGAATACATCTATGATCCTTAGGTATGCAGTAGTCCCACTCTTATAAGGCCATTCCTCTTGTCAGACAAGATGAGATAGTAACATACTACTACACTGTCCCCCTTTAAGAGAGGTCACCTCCACTGTCCCCCTTTAGGAGAGGTCACCTCCACTGTCCCCCTCTAAGAGAGGTCACCTCCACTGTCCCCCTCTAAGAGAGGTCACCTCCACTGTCCCCCTTTAAGAGAGGTCACCTCCACTGTCCCCCTTTAAGAGAGGTCACCTCCACTGTCCCCCTCTAAGAGAGGTCACCTCCACTGTCCCCCTTTAAGAGAGGTCACCTCCACTCTCCTCCTTTAAGAGAGGTCAACTCCACTGTCCCCCTTTAAGAGAGGTCACATCTCTTATAAGGCTACTTTTATTTATTGAAGATGTTGTAACATTCCTCTTATTAGATAGTAAAATACTGCTAAATTCCCCCCTCAAGAGAGGCCACCTTCTTTTATGTTTTATGGCCAATGCAGAAGATCTGGTCTTATAAGAGGGGGGGGGGGCTACAGTAGAGTGGGAGTAGAGTGGGTAATTCTGAAGATGTAAATTTAATGTAAAAAGGTACAGACAAATATATGACACGTTATATTTTTTGTAATTTTCCTGAATTTTGTGTAATACTGTACATATTTGGTATTTGGTGGTTTGGAGTTTGTTGTTTCAGAAAAGCTACAATCTGATTCTCTGTTCCACAGAATAATCTGCTATACAGCAATTACATTTATCAGAGAGTGAATTAAAGATATACCCTTCAAACCAAGGTCATACTATCTGGCAGACTTGCATCCTCAACTTAATACATTTGATCAAACAATATTAATGAAAAAATAGTTTGCAATTTCCCCTGGGAGGGTTGAGCAATGTAGATCTCTTGTTTACTAATTAACACTATATAGATCTATAACACATTTTCATAGGAATTTTTTATGCATAATACCCTGGGATGAGTCTTGATTGCTTATCATTATGATAAAAAATCACTGAATTATTCATATAATACAATAAAGGGCTGCTAATCAATACAGGAAAAAAACAAGAGTCTTATAGGAAAATGACTAATTGTACCTTGTAGATAACGTGTTAATTAGAATTTTAGTACAGAAGGACTGTAAATTTCTACAAGAATCATCAGCAGAGAGGTTGAATCAATTGACATGTTGAAAGACCAGTGAAATAAATAATGCAGGACAAATATTACTGACTATAAAACCTGGTAGCCATGTGAGAAACAGTAATCTCACAAAATTAACTAATTTGCATAACGATAATTGCATGGAATCCCTGCAAATATATGATTGGCTGATTAAATGAATTATGATTTGACAGATAGCAGACGACAGTTTTACTCTTACAGAACAAACCTTGACTTTACAAATCATCCTTTATCACCTCATTATATAACATTGAGGGTTATGGTGCTAAAAATAACACCACTTTCAACAATATTTCAATTATATCGTGGCGGTCAGTTTTATTGGTGGAAGAAATGGAGTACCGGGAGAAAACCACCAACCTGTCACAAGTCATTAACAAACTTTATCACATAATGTTGTATCGAGTACACCTTGCCATGAACAAAATTCGAAATCACAACTTTAGTCGTGATAGGCACTGATTGCACAGGTAGTTGTAAATCTGACTACCATACGATCACGATGGCCCCAATATAGTATAATAGGATATATGCATATGTAGCTGCAGAACCATGGCTTTTAACACTACACAGTCTTTTTAACATTTAAGAACTACAGTTGCAGCTATATGCAGATGTAATATACATCTTTAGCACTGAAATATTTCAACCAGACTAAACTGCTGCTGAAAGCCAAATATTTCGGGGAAAAGAAAGAGTTGCATACACTAACTGAACTTTTGCTTATAAAAAAAAATCAAAAATATGTATCAAGGGATAAGACAATGTTTATGACTGCATTACAATCACTTTCAAAGATCTTCTAATATTTGTATGACATGAAGTACTTATTTTGGAGTTTGAATAAATAGTTATTAAAATATAGCTTTATCTTCTATTTCTGTTTGGTAAAGAGGTCTCCTATGGTCTTCATGGTAATTATACAGAAAAACTTTGAATGAGGGAATAAGTTTCCATGGAAATATAGTAACTTAGATCTTTTATAAATATATTTATCAATATTTATTAGTCATACTTATATTGATCATGAATTCATCTTCTGGCCATCATTAGCATTTGTATTGTACTGTAGACAAAATTAATGATGTTTACTAAATGACATATATGGTAGACACATAAACCAAGACACTTATACATGACCCCTAAGTAATATACATGACCCCTAAGACACTTATACATGACCCCTAAGTAATATACATGACCCCTAAGACACTTATACATGACCCCTAAGGGACCAACCATTTAACTTGGTACAGTCTTCCCATTAACCCACTTGCCCGAACAAGTAAAACTGGATTCGGACAAGTGAAAATTATGAAAGAATTTGTTCGCAAAAATTAAGGCAAAGATTGTTGTTAAGAGGGGAGGGGGTTATTTTTCCTTGCAACCAGAACATTTATTTCTAACGAAACAATAATCAGATTATTTATTTTACATGAAATATCGGTATATTTTTTTCAAATCTTACCAACATTTCTCGTTGAAAACTGCCAAATCTATTTATTTTGTGCTTTGCATCTTTCAGGTCAGTTTACATTTTTCTTTACAATTTGGTATCAAATTGTTTTCCGATAAAAACGTACCCAAGTAAAAGTTAAATAGTAATTCCCTTTCTACAACAAAAATAGAAGCAAAAGGCAACAATAGTTCTTAAAATAGTTAAAAAAAAATAATAAAATCAAATAGTTTCAGCTTTCAACCTAGTCTGTTTGATTATTTGTGTTTTCAGGTTTGTTTGAATAATTAACTTTCAAGACAAGGTCATAAACAAGTCATATAAAACAAATATGCCACTCGAGTGTGATTAATTAGAAGCACGATTCCACAGAAAACATAGGAAAACTTGACCTCCGCTATTGATGACAACAATTCATTTGGATGTGAAATCTGCATATGGTATCAGATATGATTCATTTTTATCATACAAAGCCATTTTTATATCAGAATCATTCACAATTAAACCATAAATCTATCTTTGATGACAGTCCAAATTACAAAACAAATTTACACAAATATCCTTATAAATGATTGTAATATAGATTTTGACTTTCTGTGTGGTTTTACAGAACACTTAATTCTTCAATAGTATAGTCACTACTATAATTTGTTTTGAAAGTTCTTTCAATGTAATTATTTCTAGAGAAAAACAAATTTAGCAGGAATTCGTGTCTTTGATGAAAGGAAAGGGTATTATCTCCCCTTTTTTAATCAAAAAGAATTTTAATTGATTGGTATTCACTGACTAAAAGCCATTCATTAGTGGTTGTCTTTTTTGATACAGAGATCTATATTTAGTAAATTCATTTAAAGCCTCATTCCCAGATCTCTTAATAAAGGACACCCTTACATTTATCATTCTAGGTTTTAAAACAAGAATACTGCAGTGAAACAATTGCAATCTACAGCCAAATTTAAATCTATAGCTACATGTATCATGCCATTGGTGCACACCACTAAAGTTTTAAGTACGAATCCCACTCAGGTATGTGATATAACATTATGTGATAAAGTTTGTCAGTGACTTGTGAAAGGTCAGTGGTTTTCTCTGTGTACTCCAGTTTCCTCCACCAATAAAACTGACTGCCAAGATATAATTGAAATATTGTTGAAAGTGCCACCATACCTCCCTCCCCAACCATTGATTAAGTCAAGAAACCAGAAGGAGTCAGGAAGGTGGGAATGGGATATCATGTAAAACGATTCAAAGGTCATTTCTTTCCTCAAATTAAAACCAAATAAAAAAATTCTTTCAATCTGATGTTGACAGTACTGTAAAAAATCAGATTTGACGAATTACGCTAAAAATTTCAGGTTCATATGATGCAACTGTAGTGGCAAAAAGGGCATCTGACACTTGATGGTAAGGGAATTTTCACTCTTAGTCGGGAGCTTAGAGGACTTGTGTTTAGTTGATCCAAGACAGGTTCTTTTGATTTTAACATGAGGTTCAGTAAGATGAGATTTTGGCCTCTAATATATCAAGAAAATAGGATAAATGGTTCATCATTATGATAAGCGGATCAGTGCTGCAGTGTTCCAATGGTGTGGGGTTGAATCCCGATGAGGGAAGAACAAAACAATTTGAATTCAAGTTTATTTTTGAAACATACAAAAATAAACTTTTAAGTTATTAATTTTTCATTTAAATTCTTAATTTTTTATTCCAGATGTAGAAATGACCCAGTTTTGTAAAGATTTGCTATTTTGTTGATATTTTCCCAAGTTCAAAATGTAATTTACATTAAACGGAATTGAGAGCCAATTTTATACAATTCAAATATTTCAGAACATGCAAATGATAAGAGGATTTCCCTCCACCTACACAAACAATACATATTACCATTAAATTTGTAAGTTTGATTCCTGATTCGTAAGCTGTACTTAATATATTCGTATGGTTTCAAGTTTGTCAATAACATTTTTCTTCGTGTACCAATGTTTTCTCCCCCATTTAAACATTGCCACCATGATATAACTGAAGTATTGTTGAAAGTGGCATTAAACACCATAAACCTAAACCTAACCCCCCCCCCCCCCATTTAAACATACCACCATGATATAACTTAAGTATTGTTGAAAGTGGTGTTAAACACCATGAACCTAGACCTCCCCCATATAAGGGTGTAGGCCTAGGGTATGGGAGATGACTCCATTTTCATTGTCTTCTCAAATATATGGTCATCTGTGCATTTGAAAATCCACCCTCAATTCCAAGATTCTTGGCAACACAGATTGTTTACATTGATATGGGCAGTTTTAATTTAAAACCAGAGGCTCTCAAGAGCCTGTATCGTTCACCTGGTAATAAAAAAAACCAATTGGTCCTATGTAAAAACTATGTCCTGCGTCATCTTGGAATTACGATCAACATAAAAAACACAAAGTTTGTAAAGGACCTTCCAATGATTGATGCACAGTTTAGGTTCAATCAGTGCAATAGCTTCAGAGAAGAATATATTTCTGTATTTTCCCCATATGGTTCTGTGTTAATACTATGACCTGTGGTGGCAGCCATCTTGGATTTCTGATCGGCATAAAAAACAGGACCTTCCAATGATCATTCCTGGGCAGTTTGGTTTCAACTGTCCAAGTGGTTTCAGAGAAGAAGCATTTTGAAACATTTTTCCCGTAGGGTCCAATGTTAAACTAAGTCCTGCCGTAGCCGCCATTTTGAATTTCATATCAGAATAAAAAACGTATATTTTGTAGAGGACCATTCAATGAACATTCATGTACAGTTTGGCTTTAATCATATTTGTAGTTTCTGAGAAGAAGGCATTTGAACATTTTCCCATAGGGTCCAATGTTAATCTATGTCCTGCGGTGGTGGCCATCTTGGATTTCCGATCGGCATAAAAAACACACACCTTGTAGAGGACCTTCCAATGATCATTCCTGGGCAGTTTGGTTTCAATTATCCAAGTGGTTTCAGAGAAGAAGCGTTTTGAAACATTTTTCCCATAGGGTCCAATGTTAAACTAAGTCCTGCCGTAGCCGCCATTTTGAATTTCATATCGGAACAAAAAACGTAAAGTTTGTAGAGGACCATCCAATGTACAGACATATGGACAGTTTGGCTTTAATCATATTTGTAGTTTCTGAGAAGAAGGCATTTGAACATTTTCCCATAGGGTCCAATGTTAATCTATGTCCTGCGGTGGTGGCCATCTTGGATTTCCGATCGGCATAAAAAACACACACCTTGTAGAGGACCTTCCAATGATCATTCCTGGGCAGTTTGGTTTCAATTATCCAAGTGGTTTCAGAGAAGAAGCGTTTTGAAACATTTTTCCCATAGGGTCCAATGTTAAACTAAGTCCTGCCGTAGCTGCCATTTTGAATTTTATATCGGAACAAAAAACGCAAAGTTTGTAGAGGACCATCCAATGAACATTCATGTACAGTTTGGCTTTAATCATATTTGTAGTTTCTGAGAAGAAGGCATTTGAACATTTTCCCATAGGGTCCAATGTTAATCTATGTCCTGCGGTGGTGGCCATCTTGGATTTCCGACCGGCATAAAAAACATAAAATTTGTAGAGGACCTTCCAATGATCATTCCTGGGCAGTTTGGTTTCAACTGTCCAAGTGGTTTCAGAGAAGAAGCATTTTGAAACATTTTTCCCATAGGGTCCAATGTTAAACTAAGTCCTGCCGTAGCCGCCATTTTGAATTTCATATCGGAACAAAAAACGTATTGTTTGTAGAGAATCATCCAATGAACATTCATGTACAGTTTGGCTTTAATCATATTTGTAGTTTCTGAGAAGAAGGCATTTGAACATTTTCCCATAGGGTCCAATGTTAATCTATGTCCTGCGGTGGCGGCCATCTTGAATTTCCGATCGGCATAAAAAAACAGAAACTTTGTAGAGGACCTTCCAATGATCATTCCTGGGCAGTTTGGTTTCAATTATCCAAGTGGTTTCAGAGAAGAAGCGTTTTGAAACATTTTCCCCATAGGGTCCAATGTTAAACTAAGTCCTGCCGTAGCCGCCACTTTGAATTTCATACCAGAACAAAAAACGTACAGTTTGTAGAGGACCATCTAATGAACATTCATGTACAGTTTGGCTTTAATCATATTTGTAGTTTCTGAGTAGAAGGCATTTGAATATTTTCCCATAGGGTCCAATGTTAATCTGTCCTGCGGTGGCAGCCATCTTGGATTTCCGACCGGCATAAAAAACATAAAATTTGTAGAGGACCTTCCAATGATCATTCCTGGGCAGTTTGGTTTCAACTGTCCAAGTGGTTTCAGAGAAGAAGCATTTTGAAACATTTTTCCCATAGGGTCCAATGTTAAACTAAGTCCTGCCGTAGCCGCCATTTTGAATTTCATATCAGAACAAAAAACCTTAAGATTGTAGAGGACCATCCAATGAACATTCATGTACAGTTTGGCTTTAATCATATTTGTAGTTTCTGAGAAGAAGGCATTTGAACATTTTCCCATAGGGTCCAATGTTAATCTATGTATTGCGGTAGTGGCCATCTTGGATTTCCGATTGGCATAAAAAACATAAAATTTGTAGAGGACCTTCCAATGATCATTCCTAGGCAGTTTGGTTTCAATTATCCAAGTGGTTTCAGAGAAGAAGCGTTTTGAAACATTTTTCCCATAGGGTCCAATGTTAAACTAAGTCCTGCCGTAGCCGCCATTTTGAATTTCATACCAGAACAAAAAACTTAAAGGTTGTAGAGGACCATCTAATGAACATTCATGTACAGTTTGGCTTTAATCATATTTGTAGTTTCTGAGTAGAAGGCATTTGAATATTTTCCCATAGGGTCCAATGTTAATCTATGTCCTGCGGTGGCGGCCATCTTGGATTTCCGACCGGCATAAAAAACCTTAAATTTGTAGAGGACCTTCCAATGATCATTCATGGGCAGTTTGGTTTCAACTGTCCAAGTGGTTTCAGAGAAGAAGCATTTTGAAACATTTTTCCCATAGGGTCCAATGTTAAACTAAGTCCTGCCGTAGCCGCCATTTTGAATTTCATATCAGAACAAAAAACGTAAAGTTTGTAGAGGACCATCTAATGAACATTCATGTACAGTTTGGCTTTAATCATATTTGTAGTTTCTGAGTAGAAGGCATTTGAATATTTTCCCATAGGGTCCAATGTTAATCTATGTCCTGCGGTGGCGGCCATCTTGGATTTCTGACCGGCATAAAAAACGGAAAATTTGTAGAGGACCTTCCAATGATCATTCCTGGGCAGTTTGGTTTCAACTGTCCAAGTGGTTTCAGAGAATAAGCATTTTGAAACATTTTCCCCATAGGGTCCAATGTTAAACTAAGTTCTGCCGTAGCCGCCATTTTGAATTTCATATCGGAACAAAAAACCTTAAGATTGTAGAGGACCATCCAATGAACATTCATGTACAGTTTGGCTTTAATCATATTTGTAGTTTCTGAGAAGAAGGCATTTGAACATTTTCCCATAGGGTCCAATGTTAATCTATGTATTGCGGTGGCGGCCATCTTGGATTTCCGATCGGCATAAAAAAAATTAAATTTCTAGAGGACCTTCCAATGATCATTCCTAGGCAGTTTGGTTTCAATTATCCAAGTGGTTTCAGAGAAGAAGCGTTTTGAAACATTTTTCCCATAGGGTTCAATGTTAAACTAAGTCCTGCCGTAGCCGCCATTTTGAATTTCATACCGGAACAAAAAACGTACAGTTTGTAGAGGACCATCTAATGAACATTCATGTACAGTTTGGCTTTAATCATATTTGTAGTTTCTGAGTAGAAGGCATTTGAATATTTTCCCATAGGGTCCAATGTTAATCTATGTCCTGCGGTGGCGGCCATCTTGGATTTCCGACCGGCATAAAAAACAAAAAATTTGTAGAGGACCTTCCAATGATCATTCCTGGGCAGTTTGGTTTCAACTGTCCAAGTGGTTTCAGAGAAGAAGCATTTTGAAACATTTTTCCCATAGGGTCCAATGTTAAACTAAGTCCTGCCGTAGCCGCCATTTTGAATTTCATATCGGAACAAAAAACCTTAAGATTGTAGAGGACCATCCAATGAACATTCATGTACAGTTTGGCTTTAATCATATTTGTAGTTTCTGAGAAGAAGAGATTTGAACATTTTCCCATAGGGTCCAATGTTAATCTATGTCCTGCGGTGGCGGCCATCTTGGATTTCCGACCGGCATAAAAAACAAAAAATTTGTAGAGGACCTTCCAATGATCATTCCTGGGCAGTTTGGTTTCAACTGTCCAAGTGGTTTCAGAGAAGAAGCATTTTGAAACATTTTTCCCATAGGGTCCAATGTTAAACTAAGTCCTGCCGTAGCCGCCATTTTGAATTTCATATCGGAACAAAAAACCTTAAGATTGTAGAGGACCATCCAATGAACATTCATGTACAGTTTGGCTTTAATAATATTTGTAGTTTCTGAGAAGAAGGCATTTGAACATTTTCCCATAGGGTCCAATGTTAATCTATGTCCTGCGGTGGCGGCCATCTTGGATTTCCGACCGGCATAAAAAACAGAAAATTTGTAGAGGACCTTCCAATGATCATTCCTGGGCAGTTTGGTTTCAACTGTCCAAGTGGTTTCAGAGAAGAAGCATTTTGAAACATTTTTCCCATAGGGTCCAATGTTAAACTAAGTCCTGCCTTAGCCGCCATTTTGAATTTCATATCGGAACAAAAAACCTTAAGATTGTAGAGGACCATCCAATGAACATTCATGTACAGTTTGGCTTTAATCATATTTGTAGTTTCTGAGAAGAAGGCATTTGAACATTTTCCCATAGGGTCCAATGTTAATCTATGTCCTGCGATGGCGGCCATCTTGGATTTCCGATCGGCATAAAAAACAGTAACTTGGTAAAGGACATTCCAATGATCATTCCTTTACAGTTTGGGTTCAGTCAGTTCATTAGTTTCGGAGAAGAAGATCTTTGAAATTTCAGCCAATCAGAGCATATTATTGGCCCTGGCAGCCATATTGAATATCCGACTGGAACGAAAAACAGTAACTTTGTAGAGGACCATCCAAGGAACATTCCTGCTAAGTTCGGTTCCAATCGGCCAAGTGGTTTCGGAGAAGAAGCTTGAAATGTGAAAAGTTTACAGACGACAGACGACAGACGACAGACGACAGACGACAGACGACGGACGCCAAGTGATGGCAATAGTTCACATGGACCTTTGGTCCAGGTGAACTAAAAAAATGACTCCTTTTCCTTTTACCTTTCTATAGCTGCGCTCCTTGTCTTTTTATATCTTATTGCTGCTAATAACAGAATGTTATTAAAATATGATTGTGCCCACAAAATATCATTGAAATATCTCTTTTCAGAAAAAATTCCCAGCGAAATATGTTGTCAAAAATGCCAGGAGTGTAACACATTTTGTGTGACAAACTTTTTTTCCATTTAATTTTAAGGGTTGGTCAAATAAAAAATATTAAATATATAAACCAGAATCTTAGATATTATGAAACTATTGTACATTTGCTTTATTTGTAATGAATTAATCAAGTAAAGTCAGTTTTAGTCACCCTCAAACCACCCCTCCACTTACCCAACAGATCTGAAAATTAAAAAAAAAGACAAATGCAGTCATTTGGTAATTTGGACATC
This sequence comes from Bathymodiolus brooksi, assembly GCA_963680875.1. Taxonomy (NCBI): domain Eukaryota; kingdom Metazoa; phylum Mollusca; class Bivalvia; order Mytilida; family Modiolidae; genus Bathymodiolus; species Bathymodiolus brooksi. The sequence goes on along the minus strand of OY804581.1, from coordinate 90,628,612 downwards.
CACTATGTCAAATATAAGAATTCAAAAGCTTTTTGTTATTAGTAACTAGTTTGTTTTATCTCATAAATAAAGAAACAGCAAAGAATGAGTGTGTAATAACTTTCCTTCATAATTTCATTTTTTCTGGGTGCCATCCATGAAAAACATAATTTTAAATATTTTAGAAATCTGACAGTAAAAGTTTGTAAAATTTGGTGCAATTATGTCTATATGTATATTCTTTACTGAAGCATTTTTTGGTGGAAATTAATTGACATGATTTTTTTTAATGAGATTTTTAATACCAGGGTGGTATCTCAGGGCATCCCCCCTTTTTCCCCAATTTCAACTGTTTTGCATGTGATTATCTCCAAACAGAATATTCATATATGCTAGATATTTCATAATTATTCAACAATAACACTCCCAAGTGTATTAAAGCCAAAATATTTCCTTTCAACCAGAAATAAATGTGTATATCTATTAGAAGCTTCAGAAACTAGTATTACCATCTGGCATCAAGTATACCCCCAACATTGCTATATTTAGGATGTGCTATGGAGAAAACGACATGGTGAAATTTCTTGAAACTTTGGCAGATAATGTATTTACACATAACTATTCAAAGATGCAAATTAAAAAAAAAAAAGAACTATGGGAAAATTTTGGGGTTACCCAGGCCTACACCCACCCTTAAACAGACCATCATGATATAATTGAATTATTAGATCTTCTGTATTGTTAAAAGAGAATTCAGGCCCTTTTTTCAGAACAATTGCTTTAGTTAACAACAGTACTACTGTACATTCAAATTAAATGGTTTATGACCATTAATCAATTAATAGTTGTTTAATATAGATTTATGTCTATTTATCAAAATCCACTTTAATATTTAATATAATTTTTATATGCTTTTAGCTACTGTAATGATGATGGTACCATTTATCATACAACTAGATATAGATTGAGTATAATTGGATAATTAACCTCAAGATCTGAAAAAAATTACATTCAATTAGTATCAAAATAACTTGCTATATTTATAGGAAAAACTCTTTGTATTAATAGCAATAAAACAATGTGGGGAGAAAATTATAGCAATTAAAAAACAAGGAGGCTTCAAGAAGGTATCATTATAATACATATGCTCATTTACCCTTTAGGTCAATTCTAAGTCAGTAAACATGAACCCTGCAGGTCACATTAAAGTCAGTAAACATGAACCCTGTAGGTCACATTAAAGTCAGTAAATATGATACCCTGCAGGTCACATTAAAGTCAGTAAACATGATACCCTGTAGGTCACATTAAAGTCAGTAAACATGATACCCTGCAGGTCACATTAAAGTCAGTAAATATGATACCCTGTAGGTCACATTAAAGTCAGTAAACATGATACCCTGTAGGTCTAATTAAAGTCAGTAAACATGATACCCTGTAGGTCACATTAAAGTCAGTAAACATGATACCCTGCAGGTCACATTAAAGTCAGTAAACATGATACCCTGTAGGTCACATTAAAGTCAGTAAACATGATACCCTGTAGGTCACATTAAAGTCAGTAAACATGATACCCTGCAGGTCACATTAAAGTCAGTAAATATGATACCCTGCAGGTCACATTAAAGTCAGTAAACATGATACCCTGCAGGTCACATTAAAGTCAGTAAACATGATACCCTGCAGGTCACATTAAAGTCAGTAAATATGATACCCTGTAGGTCACATTAAAGTCAGTAAACATGATACCCTGCAGGTCACATTAAAGTCAGTAAACATGATACCCTGTAGGTCACATTAAAGTCAGTAAATATGATACCCTGTAGGTCACATTAAAGTCAGTAAATATGATACCCTGTAGGTCACATTAAAGTCAGTAAACATGATACCCTGCAGGTCACATTAAAGTCAGTAAATATGATACCCTGCAGGTCACATTAAAGTCAGTAAACATGATACCCTGCAGGTCACATTAAAGTCAGTAAACATGATACCCTGCAGGTCACATTAAAGTTAGTAAACATGATACCCTGCAGGTCACATTAAAGTCAGTAAATATGATACCCTGCAGGTCACATTAAAGTCAGTAAATATGATACCCTGTAGGTCACATTAAAGTCAGTAAACATGATACCCTGCAGGTCACATTAAAGTCAGTAAACATGATACCCTGTAGGTCACATTAAAGTCAGTAAATATGATACCCTGCAGGTCACATTAAAGTCAGTAAACATGATACCCTGCAGGTCACATTAGTCAGTAAACATGATACCCTGTAGGTCACATTAAAGTCAGTAAACATGATACCCTGCAGGTCACATTAAAGTTAGTAAACATGATACCCTGCAGGTCACATTAAAGTCAGTAAACATGATACCCTGCAGGTCACATTAAAGTCAGTAAACATGATACCCTGCAGATCACATTAAAGTCAGTAAATATGATACCCTGCAGGTCACATTAAAGTCAGTAAACATGTTACCCTGCAGGTCACATTAAAGTCAGTAAACATGATACCCTGCAGGTCACATTAAAGTCAGTAAACATGATACCCTGCAGGTCACATTAAAGTCAGTAAACATGATACCCTGCAGATCACATTAAAGTCAGTAAATATGATACCCTGCAGGTCACATTAAAGTCAGTAAACATGATACCCTGCAAGTCACATTAAAGTCAGTAAACATGATACCCTGCAGGTCACATTAAAGTCAGTAAATATGATACCCTGCAGGTCACATTAAAGTCAGTAAATATGATACCCTGCAGGTCACATTAAAGTCAGTAAACATGATACCCTGCAGGTCACATTAAAGTCAGTAAATATGATACCCTGTAGGTCACATTAAAGTCAGTAAACATGATACCCTGTAGGTCACATTAAAGTCAGTAAACATGATACCCTGTAGGTCACATTAAAGTCAGTAAACATGATACCCTGCAGGTCACATTAAAGTCAGTAAACATGATACCCTGCAGGTCACATTAAAGTCAGTAAACATGAACCCTGCAGGTCACATTAAAGTCAGTAAACATGAACCCTGTAGGTCACATTAAAGTCAGTAAATATGATACCCTGTAGGTCACATTAAAGTCAGTAAACATGATACCCTGCAGGTCACATTAAAGTCAGTAAATATGATACCCTGTAGGTCACATTAAAGTCAGTAAACATGATACCCTGTAGGTCTAATTAAAGTCAGTAAACATGATACCCTGTAGGTCACATTAAAGTCAGTAAACATGATACCCTGCAGGTCACATTAAAGTCAGTAAACATGATACCCTGTAGGTCACATTAAAGTCAGTAAACATGATACCCTGTAGGTCACATTAAAGTCAGTAAACATGATACCCTGCAGGTCACATTAAAGTCAGTAAATATGATACCCTGCAGGTCACATTAAAGTCAGTAAACATGATACCCTGCAGGTCACATTAAAGTCAGTAAACATGATACCCTGCAGGTCACATTAAAGTCAGTAAATATGATACCCTGTAGGTCACATTAAAGTCAGTAAACATGATACCCTGCAGGTCACATTAAAGTCAGTAAACATGATACCCTGTAGGTCACATTAAAGTCAGTAAATATGATACCCTGTAGGTCACATTAAAGTCAGTAAATATGATACCCTGTAGGTCACATTAAAGTCAGTAAACATGATACCCTGCAGGTCACATTAAAGTCAGTAAATATGATACCCTGCAGGTCACATTAAAGTCAGTAAACATGATACCCTGCAGGTCACATTAAAGTCAGTAAACATGATACCCTGCAGGTCACATTAAAGTTAGTAAACATGATACCCTGCAGGTCACATTAAAGTCAGTAAATATGATACCCTGCAGGTCACATTAAAGTCAGTAAATATGATACCCTGTAGGTCACATTAAAGTCAGTAAACATGATACCCTGCAGGTCACATTAAAGTCAGTAAACATGATACCCTGTAGGTCACATTAAAGTCAGTAAATATGATACCCTGCAGGTCACATTAAAGTCAGTAAACATGATACCCTGCAGGTCACATTAGTCAGTAAACATGATACCCTGTAGGTCACATTAAAGTCAGTAAACATGATACCCTGCAGGTCACATTAAAGTTAGTAAACATGATACCCTGCAGGTCACATTAAAGTCAGTAAACATGATACCCTGCAGGTCACATTAAAGTCAGTAAACATGATACCCTGCAGATCACATTAAAGTCAGTAAATATGATACCCTGCAGGTCACATTAAAGTCAGTAAACATGTTACCCTGCAGGTCACATTAAAGTCAGTAAACATGATACCCTGCAGGTCACATTAAAGTCAGTAAACATGATACCCTGCAGGTCACATTAAAGTCAGTAAACATGATACCCTGCAGATCACATTAAAGTCAGTAAATATGATACCCTGCAGGTCACATTAAAGTCAGTAAACATGATACCCTGCAAGTCACATTAAAGTCAGTAAACATGATACCCTGCAGGTCACATTAAAGTCAGTAAATATGATACCCTGCAGGTCACATTAAAGTCAGTAAATATGATACCCTGCAGGTCACATTAAAGTCAGTAAACATGATACCCTGCAGGTCACATTAAAGTCAGTAAATATGATACCCTGTAGGTCACATTAAAGTCAGTAAACATGATACCCTGTAGGTCACATTAAAGTCAGTAAACATGATACCCTGTAGGTCACATTAAAGTCAGTAAACATGATACCCTGCAGGTCACATTAAAGTCAGTAAACATGATACCCTGCAGGTCACATTAAAGTCAGTAAACATGATACCCTGCAGGTCACATTAAAGTCAGTAAATATGATACCCTGTAGGTTACATTAAAGTCAGTAAATATGATACCCTGCAGGTCACATTAAAATCAGTAAACATGATACCCTGCAGGTCACATTAAAGTCAGTAAATATGATACCCTGCAGGTCACATTAAAGTCAGTAAATATGATACCCTGCAGGTCACATTAAAGTCAGTAAACATGATACCCTGTAGGTCACATTAAAGTCAGTAAACATGATACCCTGCAGGTCACATTAAAGTCAGTAAACATGATATGTAGAGCACAGTAACCTAGTTTGTTATCCCTTCTAAAATTAAACTAAATATAGGTCACTCACAGTAGCTATATATTTGCAAGAATTTCATAGGTTAACTTATTACAGGAACATGTAATCTTTTATTTATTTTTTTCTCCATTAAATACTGAAAATTAAGTGTCTAGTATACCTAGCCACCAACATCTGCAATAATAATTCATAAAGTGGAAAAAAAACACAGATAATAGTCTCTGATCAGGGTAGAATCATACCAACTAAGGTACATTGAATCTAAACAAATAAAATGGGTGGCCTCTCATGATCTGGACCTTATAAGATAGGAACTACAGGAGTATCAATACAGTAGTCTTCCTCTTATGAAACCACTCTAACCAAAGACTATCAGGCCAGATTTCAGATATACAAAGGTAGTAAAATAATAGTAAATTGTCTTCTCTCTTAATAGGCCATTTTTTCATTGCAGAAGTAATGGCCTTATAAGAGTACTGTATATTTTATAATCCATTTGCTATAAAGTTGAATACTTAAGTAAAAGCCATGTTACAACTGTTTCCTACAGAATATATTTATGAAGACCTTGAGAAAAGAGAATAATCTCTAATTCTGATTGCTTGTTACAGAACCAGTCGATAGATGTCAAATATTGAAAGCTCAAAAGATGTAAATCAAGTGTCACGTATATTTGACAACCTAAATATTACTCTCTATAATACAATAAATAATCAATCATGTGACTCTAAACGTAATTGACAGGTCCAAGCTAACCATATTATCACAATCAATTTCTTTAATTGTGTCCACTGACTATTTTATATATACAATGTATACTGTCAAGACGGACATGAAGTATTGGTTCCCCAGTGACCATTACTTGATTAAAATCAATGCTCCTGTGTCCATTGTGACCACTCACGATCGTATGAATTGCTTGGTAAGATTATTGGCTTGTAATAAGAGTATGACCGTTGTAGATGTATATAAACTATATTGGCTGTCCTAGAAAACTGACATAAACGGCCAAATAAGATGCTAATTTAAATGCATCAAAATAAAAAAATATTGTATTTTTGTCTATGTTATATAGGTATTGATTTATCAAAAACTACTTTTTGGGTAAATATCAGTACCAGACCTTTTTTTTACAAAAAAATGGAGGGAGGGAAATTTTTTTTCAAAAGAGGCATATCAATATCATATTTTGGAGAAAAAAAATCAAACATAGACAACAAGAATCTATTGTACATTCAAACAAATTCAGAATTCAGACATTAACCTAACCAGTAGTATAGCTAGAGTATGTTCTTCTTTCATCAAGACAATTTAGTAGTTTAAATGGATTCTTTCACTTATGTATGTGTATGAATGTGGGCCTAGCACCCTTAACTGAATATTTATAGTACTAACAGCCTGTAGTAAACATTACAAGGACATATCATTCCAAGTCCCAAATAGTCATTTCTTATTCTGTCTCCTAACTGTTTCATGCTTAACATAGAACTATTCAATACAGTTCTTACACAATTCTTTGGTTTTATAGGACAGGGATTTGGGGATTTGAAACCTGATTATTTCCTTCATTCTAGATGGGCATGCTCAGGTTATTCCAGTCTAACTAAATACAATTTTATGGTAACCATATAACTTCTAGGGACTTTGACTTCACAAAAGTATTGAATTGTCATATTCCAACATGCTCCATTCAGTGAATTATAGAACTTCTTGATTTGATACACTCTTATAAAGAAACAATACAATAAAACACACAAAAATCTTATTAACAATTTTACAGCGTGCAAATTCTGTCTGAGAACGTCTTTATTTATTGTATGGACAATTAGATCAGACCACCAGACCTTACATAATATTGTTTAGTCCCCTAGAGGTCACTTGTTTCAGACCTTATTAGTCCTAATTAGTTCAATTTGTGTGCAGAACAACACTTGAGCTTATTGATTTAAGTCAAACACATCTAACTTTTGTCTGTTCTTTTTAATCCCTTACAAAATTGGCAGCTGATCAGGGACCATATCATGTCTGTCATTCGGTATATATCTGTTTTGGGAATAATATGTTACAATTATGGTATTTGATATAAGAAATATTCAAACTTCTTTTGACAATATGCCTTCTCTTAGAATTGTATATCAAGATAACTGACACAAGAACTCAAATTATTATTTTTTAACAGAAAATTGCAATGCAGATTCGAAAATCAATACAAAGTTTCTGACCCCTGAATCACACTAATCTTAAAAGCCTCAAGTCTGACAATTTTCATCTTAATTCAATATTATCACTTTTTCCCTTTTTACAAAAGTGCAATTTATTATATAAACATGTCCCTGGATTTCCAACTTTTAATGTTTTTTTTGCTATAAGCAAATTTTAGACTGCTTTGTATCAAAAGCATTGATCTGAAAATTAGGAAATGAGGACATTAGTACAAAAGATGTAATATATCATTTTGACTATCTGCATCAGTATCTGTCAGAGACAGCCGATCTGTCAACAGGCTATAAACAGAAACACCAATGACAGCAAGGTATCAAGCACTAGGTGACATTTTATAATTATAGATCAGTCATTGCACTACATTTGGTATAAACAGAATACAATAATGATTTATAACCAAATCAGGACAGTTTAAATAACATATAATTAACAGGTATGATTTTACCCACAATAAAACAGACTGCCACAATATCACTGAAATAGTATTGAAAGTGGCGTCAAACACTTTTCTGTTCACAATTCATACGATTAGATGCTGACATTAAATAAATTTTGATATGAAGTAAATCTATTGCAAACTGCACCATGGGTTGATCCTTAAATGTTGCAATAAAATTAACAATCTTCAACTGTCTTATCTAGGAAGGAGCTATACAAAGGGGCATAACCCCAATGTTAAGGTTAAACAATGTAGAATATAAAGTAGTATTTTGTGGCTGGTATTTCAAATGTTATAAAGCAGTAGCAAAAATGGTTTATGGGTGAATGTGTATATTTATGCTGAAAAACTGCATCAGTGGTGTAATGATTAGCTGTAGATCATGGGTTCAAGCCCCGATTGGGTCAAATCAAAGCATATAAAATTGGCATTTGTTGCTTCTCCGCTAAGCACGCAGCATTAAGGAGAAAGCGCAAAGACTGATTGGATCGGAATCAGAATAATGTGTCAGAGTGGGGCGAGATATCTATCTGTAAAGTGTTGTTTCAGTGAGCTAGCACTATAACAATCCAACTAAGCATGTTGGCCTAGTACAAAGCGGACCTCATCATCATCTCATTGAAAACAAGATATGATTATAATCTAACGATTATGAAGTCTCCCAAACCGGCCACTGACACTATCTACCCACATATCAAATTTTGATGATATCGGACAATGTTGAATTTTTACCCCCCATTTTAATGCCGTGTTTTGGCAGCCATTTTGAAAATGGCAGACATCTTGAAAATTTTGAAAATGCAGAATTGCTCCTCTAATGGTGACCTATCACTATGTCAAAATTTATGTCTCTATCATTATCCAGTTAGAAGTTATCAACATTAATGTACGAAATTTCAAGTTTCCCATAGGATTCTATAGTAACCCCCACCCCCTTTGAACCCCCAAAAATATGGCTTTGACCCCCTTTACCACAAATCTGAAAACTTTAGGATCAACTAGAAACATATATCTATAACTCCACCAAGTTTCATGAAATTCTGTCCTGTAGTTCCTGAGATCTGCCGTGGACAAGTTCATGGTGCACGGAAAGAAAGGAGAATAACAAGAACAAGAACAAGAAGAATAATAATAATAAGAAGAAACGGAGCAAAAACAATAAGTCTCCAAACGTTGTTTGGGAGACTTAATTAACTTGTTCTCGCCATGATATAGCTGAAAAATTGCTGATTTGGCATTAAACTACAATCACTCACTCACTCACTATACATGCTGAAATATATATTAACAAATTAATAGACTAAAGATCTACGATGTCTCATCATCTTTGATATCAATAGTACTTCTGACTGAGTAATTACATAAACAACACAATAATAATAAGCTACAAGTATGTAATTATGACAAAAACAAGATGGATGTGACAAAAGGTATGTTGTGGGAAGGAAATTCTGACAGAAACTTGACAAAGTAGTGAATCGTATGTGGCTTACCCTACACATGCATTAGTAATAGTTTACCTGACTCAGTTGTTTTTCAAGATAAAGAATTGTTTTTACAGTCCCAACGATGAGGACTGGTCCTTCGTCCCAAGACCAGTAAAACTTTGTTCGAACCTTTAAATTTTTTGGTTTTTATCTAGAACTATATAAAAATAAATTCAAGAATTTTATTCGGACCAGTAAATTTATATTTTTATTTCGAGGACTGGTTTTAGGGGCTTTTATACCTAAGATTTTGTTAACAATATGGAAGAGGGCCCAGTTTTTTTTTAATCATGATAGGAAACAGTAAACAACCTCAATCAAAGGTTCCTGCCTCCCTTGTCAACTTGTAAAGTATAAATAAATACCTGACTCATACGTTTAAAATATAAAGAGTTGTTGCAGGGCCTTTAAATCTGAGGTTTAGTTTAGCAAGGAGGAAGAGAACATCAGCCTTTCAATCAGGATAGATTACAAAAATAGCCTCAATAAAATCAATGGTTCCTTCGCTAAGTTCGACTCTTATCAACTTGTAAGGTATTTATAGCCTAAATTTTGGTACTTATCAGTGATACAGAGAAAGAGGTGTTAAAACCTACTGCAAGGCTATAGGAAAATGGATACTGACTTCTGGCATTTTCAAGAACAAAGTTTACCAATAAATGCTAAAGCCGGAATACAATCTTCTAATTCTTTCGTAAGGTTTTTCTTACCAAGTTACAAATTTTACAGCTCCTATACAGTATATTTGTAACATTGGGTGTTTTATCCTCAAAATTGAAACTAAACTGCAATGTTTTGTATTTAATGTACTGTTGCAGCAGAAATACAAGGTTATTATATACCACCAATAACAATTACATAACTATTTTCTGGTTCTAGATAATATCAATATATAAACAAAAGTCATCAACCTTTATTTTTTTTCTCCACCCATAATGTTAGAAATATGACTTTGTGATGCAATATAAATCTGCTGCAATCTTCTATCACAACATTACAGATTTATATTGTCAAAAAATCGTAACATAATATTGTAACATATGGCAAGATGTTAGGATAAAGTTCGCTTAAACGTTTCTTCCTTTATAGCCTATACTTGTGTTTTCCTCAAAAGGTTATGCCATATGGCATTTAATCTTGATTTCTCCTACTATTGTTTTTCAATGTTGTCTCTATGACTTCAAACAATACAATGTTACACTTGAAAGTCTGGGTTTCTGTAGATTGATGGTCATATATATGATTAAATTTAATGTAATCTAGTATCATATATCAATTAATACAATTTATTCCCCATGGAAAATATTAATTAAATACATCAATATATATCAATTAAATAACCATTTGGTAAATATATTGCAGTGAAACCTGTCTATACCGAACACTGTATAAAACTTTGCAGTGAAACCTGTCTATACCAAACACTGTATAAAACTTATTAATCCTGTAAAACTTTAAAAAAAAAAAAAAGTTCCAATGTAGAAAAGCTGGTGAGGAGATTTTGACCTCAAGTTAATGTGAATAAAATGTCCCTGGTAAACCCTTGCAAAATGACATACAATAATCATAAATATAATTTCTGAGCAGTAAAGCAACTACACGGAGACAAAGAAAAAATAGGGGGAGCAAAGTAGGGAGAACTAATTTTAATTAAATTGGACAAGTAAGTGAACTATTTCACAAAGTCATGTCAACATGGTTTATGAGTGCTACAATTTGGAAACTGTTGTAAAAAAACCATGTAGATCTCAAATTTAGTACGCACAACACGTTTCTGGAATAACCTTCATCAGGTACCCTCTAAGCCAAGATATTAGAAAGTAAAATAATCTTTAAATCTTTGGAAGCAAGAAAACCAAAGGGCCTAAACAGAATAGACAAAACTGGCTAAGGTCACCTATGTCTGAGGGAGGAGTACCTTAGGCTAAGGTCACCTATGTCTGAGGGAGGAGTACCTTAGGCTAAGGTCACCTATGTCTGAGGGAGGAGAACCTTAGGCAAAGGTCACCTATGTCTGAGGGAGGAGAACCTTAGGCTAAGGTCACCTATGTCTGAGGGAGGAGAACCTTAGGCTAAGGTCACCTATGTCTGAGGGAGGAGTACCTTAGGCTAAGGTCACCTATGTCTGAGGGAGGAGTACCTTAGGCTAAGGTCACCTATGTCTGAGGGAGGAGTACCTTAGGCTAAGGTCACCTATGTCTGAGGGAGGAGTACCTTAGGCTAAGGTCACCTATGTCTGAGGGAGGAGAACCTTAGGCTAAGGTCACCTATGTCTGAGGGAGGAGAACCTTAGGCTAAGGTCACCTATGTCTAAGGGAGGAATACCTTAGGCTAAGGTCACCTATGTCTGAGGGAGGAGTACCTTAGGCTAAGGTCACCTATGTCTAAGGGAGGAGTACCTTAGGCTAAGGTCACCTATGTCTGAGGGAGGAATACCTTAGGCTAAGGTCACCTATGTCTGAGGGAGGAGAACCTTAGGCTAAGGTCACCTATGTCTGAGGGAGGAGTACCTTAGGCTAAGGTCACCTATGTCTGAGGGAGGAGAACCTTAGGCTAAGGTCACCTATGTCTGAGGGAGGAGTACCTTAGGCTAAGGTCACCTATGTCTGAGGGAGGAGAACCTTAGGCTAAGGTCACCTATGTCTGAGGGAGGAGAACCTTAGGCTAAGGTCACCTATGTCTGAGGGAGGAGAACCTTAGGCTAAGGTCACCTATGTCTGAGGGAGGAGTACCTTAGGCTAAGGTCACCTATGTCTGAGGGAGGAGAACCTTAGGCTAAGGTCACCTATGTCTGAGGGAGGAGTACCTTAGGCTAAGGTCACCTATGTCTGAGGAAGGAGAACATTAGGCTAAGGTCACCTATGTCTGAGGGAGGAGTACCTTAGGCTAAGGTCACCTATGTCTGAGGGAGGAGAACATTAGGCTAAGGTCACCTATGTCTGAGGGAGGAGTACCTTAGGCTAAGGTCACCTATGTCTGAGGGAGGAGAACCTTAGGCTAAGGTCACCTATGTCTGAGGGAGGAGTACCTTAGTTTTAATAAAAATTCATGAACATGGATACTTATATTATCAATTCATTTTTATTTTAAATGTCTGTCTTGTTTTTAGTATTTGGGTGTATCTGTTTTGAAAATAATTTCTACACATTAAGATTAAGACTGTTGGTATATCTTGGGTTGTCTTTGTTTATTTTGTGTGTGGTATTTTTTAAATTTGTAATCAATGATCAGTTTTCAAAGTAGAAGCATCTTTTAAGTTACCTTATCTTTTAATTTTTTTTATTTCAAAATTAAAGATCTGACTTCACAGGTGTCTAATATTGAAAAAAAACATTAGGAAATAAAATTTTGTTTGAATACAGGAAACGTCAAATTGTTTTCACAGATCACAACAAAATTTTCAAAATCTCATTTATTGATAAAAGACATTAAATACTTGAATATAAATTTGCTGCACAATTGCAGGTGCATATGCACATGAAAATGGTGCACTGCAGGAGGCAAAATTTGTATATGAGTAGGAGGAGGAACTGAGTGACTTATCTAACAGATGTATTAAGGAGGAAAGGTGATCAAAATTTAGCACATTAAACTAGAAGCTTGATGAAGTAGAAAGATAACAATGTGATGTAACTTAACTTCAGTCTGGCAAATGTTTTAACATTATCAAGTACTCAATGTAAAAGAAATTAACAATAATTTATCATGATAAGTAAAATTCTCAAAGACGTTTTTTACAGGCCAAGATATAGCTGAAATACTGCTAAAGTTGGGTTAATTAATCAATCAATCAATCAATCAATCAATCAATCAATCAATCAATCAATCAGAGATGTTTTTCTGTACCCTTCTTATAAGGCTACCCTTTTTTGGAATGAACAAATGGCCTTATAAGAGGAGTGGGACAATATTTTTTAATATTTTACAATTTCACTGCATCTGAAATTAGGCTTGATATGAGAGGGGGGATACTGTATAAGAAATAAAACTATAAAATTGTACTGATGTATCTAACACAGACCTGTATAGAACATAACATATAGAATATTGGCTTTTGACTTTATCTCCTTGAAATATGATACAAGACCTTTATGAAAAATATGTATATATCCATTCCAATTTAAGTCACAGTTCAATCAAAACTTAGGTCAACGGTCAATCAGAACTTGATCAGTCATTAATCGACCTTCAGTCACTGCTCAATCAGAACTTGATCAAGCATTAATGCAAATTAAGGTCAAGGGTCAATCAGAATTTGATCAAATATTGTTTTAATGCATTTATCTACCAAAGTCAGAGCTGATATAACAGATCTTAATCACATACAAAAATTTCAAAAAGAAATCAATTATTGTGGCAACTAAAACCTATGTTTAGTGTCAAGTTATGTGGTTTTTAGGTAGAATGTCCATCCATCTTTATAAGATTCTTATCAACAACCTAAATGTACTTAAATACTTCCTCTTGACCTGTTGTTTGACAAACAGACAGAAGATTTAGACTTGCAAGTAGATAAATTACAATGAATAAAGGTTAGAGGGGCAATCAAAAAAGGACAATCCAGAGAAACTGGCCACATAGGGTACACAAGATGAAGAAAAACATAACAAAAACAATCCAGAGAAACTGGCCACATAGGGTACACAAGATGAAGAAAAACATAACAAAAACACAACACAACCTAGAGAAACTGGCCACATAGGGTACACAAGATGAAGAAAAACAAAACAAACACACAACACAATATGTGTTGGCCACCACTTTAGAAAACAAACAGAAATAACATAAATAAGACATGCATCCTTCTACAGATAAGAAATTCATCCTGATAAACAAATTAGAAAATAAGTAGGGAGCAAAGATCCACTACATTTACTAGTGTCAGAGGTAATGTCTTGTAATGCTACATTGCATGATTCATCAAAACTAAAATAGAATTTTATCAAAATCTTTCTCAATTTAACTCAGTGCATCCTTTTTACAGAAATACCTTAAAAAATAAACAGAGAACTCAATGATAGATGCTTATATCTCACTGTGACAACAAATCTTTACAAATACATAAAATCTGTGCAATTAATGAAAATAAAGATGTTTGATCTCAAAATGTACTGAAGTTTTTTTTTAATCTGAAAAAATTGGTAATAATCTGTTGAATTTAAACTGCATACAAGTTATGGAGGACAAGAAGAAAAGAGTACAGGTTTCATGGCAATTGATAGTCAAAACACATTTAACAAATAAAACACAGGTCTCCCTAACAAAAGTTGTCTGTCTCAAAGATAACATCTGATCCTAACACACATTCATGATGGTAGGTTAATAAGGAAGGGTCTGTTCCAACTTCACAAAAAATTTAAAAATAAAACCCTGATTTTTGATAGAATTAAAAATGATAAATCATCATCCCCAAAAAAAAAGAAGATTTTGAACTCCCAGTTCCTGTCAGTCACCTTTCCTAAATTCCTAGTATTCCTGACAATGTCCCCCCTCTTCCTTCTTCATCCCCTTTCTAGGGTAATTAAGTAACATGTCCAAACTCAAATGTTCCCAGTTGTAAAGTAAGTTAGATGTTGTATGTTTATATTGTATAATATTAAGATTTCATCATGTACTTAGATGTGTTTATATTGAAGATTCAAATTTGCTGTAAGACTTCAACAACATTGTAAATCTGTTTTGTGCGAGATACTTTTGTATTTGTTAATGTATAGAGTTCTTCTATTGGAGGAATTCTAGAAGTACAGTAAAACCTGTCTTATGTGACCTTCTAAGTGAACAGCAAAATATGGTCACATAAGACAGAAGGTCGCTTAATACAGGTTTAATTGATACGAAATGCACTGGGAAGGGGAATAAAAATTAAGGTCACATAATAAAAGTTATTGTTTAATAGAGGTGGTCACTAAAGCTGGTTTAACTGTATTTGTTAATTTACTTCTAGGTGGTCATTCTACAGTTAGAGAGATGGTCAATAATAACGGTAGGTGTTTTTATAGATACATTCTTGGCAGTTACAGAGAGTGTTAACTAAAATTCCAAACATTGTTAAAACTGAATGGTATTTTAAATAAATTCTCTATTGATATTCTTATGAAGCATGGCAATGTCAATCTTGTATTTGGTCGTTTATGAACATTCAAACAAGTTCGTTTTCTCCACTTGTAACTCTGCAATATGTTACCATAAACCATGGACCGAAACCATCAACCATGGCTAGAGACCATGAACAGAAACCAAAACCATGCACAAAAATAACCAAAACCATCAACCATGGCTAGAGACCATGAACCATGCACATAATCCATGTACAAGACACAGAACCCATAAACCATGGACAGAACCAAAAACCATAGACAGAACCCATAAATCATGGACAGAACCAAAAACCATGGACAGAACCAAAAACCATGGACAGAAACAGTAAACCATGGACAGAACCAAAAACCATGGACAGAACCAAAAACCATGGACAGAAACCATGAACCATGGACAGAACCAAAAATCATGGACAGAAACCATAAACCATGGACAGAACCAAAAACCATGGACAGAAACCGTAAATCATGGACAGAACCAACCAAAAATCATAGACAGAAACCATAAACCATGGACAGAACCAAAAACCATGGACAGAAACAGTAAACCATGGACAGAACCAACCAAAAACCATAGACAGAACCAACCAAAAACCATGGACAGAACCAAAAACCATAGACAGAAACCATAAACCATGGACAGAACCAAAAACCATAGACAGAAACCATAAACCATGGACAGAACCAAAAACCATAGACAGAAACAGTAAACCATGGACAGAACCAACCAAAAACCATAGACAGAACCAACCAAAAACCATGGACAGAACCAAAAACCATAGACAGAACCAACCAAAAACCATGGACAGAACCAAAAACCATGGACAGAACCAAAAACCATGGACAGAAACCATAAACCATGGACAGAACCAAAAACCATGGACAGAAACCGTAAATCATGGACAAAAACTATAAAAAATAGACAGAAACAATACACCAAATCATAAACACAGAAGGATCAATTTGTAGGACGAGCCTTCAATCAGAATTTGGAAATAATACAAAATGGCTCTAAACAAAAGGACCAATTTGTTGGTCATGTGACATGGTAGACATGTACATGGTCGATGGTTTGTGTCCCAGGTGTTCAGCAACAAAGATTCTGTAAATAACAGGTGTCCTCTGAAGCCAGGGTAATGATCCAGAAAACAAGAGTCTGATATTTCCCAGAGCAGATGACAAGGTAATGATTCAGAAAACAAGAGTCTGATATTTCCCAGAGCAGATGACAAGGTAATGATCCAGAAAACAACAGTCTGATATTTCCCAGAGCAGACGACCAAATAAAAACAAACAAATAAACAGGTTAATGATTCTCAATCTATTCAAAAACATATGTTATTTTTAATTCAATATTGTCTAACAAATATTTTTCAGAGAAGTTGATAATATTAGAAGGTAGATGACCGGTATTGTATCCCTAACATCAATCGATTCTGTGTTAAATAAATACAGAAATATTTTGTTGTTTTTCTGTGTTTGTTATTTTAGTAACATTGTTTTCACTCAAAATTACTTAAACATGGTCGGGATAAAGACAGAATCT
Organism: Bathymodiolus brooksi; assembly: GCA_963680875.1. NCBI lineage: Eukaryota > Metazoa > Mollusca > Bivalvia > Mytilida > Modiolidae > Bathymodiolus > Bathymodiolus brooksi. The sequence goes on along the minus strand of OY804581.1, from coordinate 90,611,761 downwards.
GGCAAAAAATAATACAATTGTTTGTATTCCCCAGCAAGCAATTAACTTGTATATCTTTGTTTGTATAAAACATTATGTTTTATTTCCCTATTAAATACATACAGAAAAGTTCACAAGAACCTGAACATTCCTTTTACTGTCTTATTTGTTATTTTTCGTGTGAAGGGAGGAATAACTTTGACTGCTATCAATAGCTTTTAAAGCTAAAGATGGGGTTGTAATTCAAGAAGCATAATTTAAACTGAGGAAGACTGAAGCCAAGCAGACATTTAGCATGAAAGATGGAGCTTTGAGATAAGATGAATTGTAGTGACCAACACACCCATAATTAGGGTTTTTTGTGACCCCCATCCCCCACACACACCTTGGAAATCTAGATGGACTATGTAAGTCAAGCTTTTAATTGAGCTATAACTATTAAAATCAAGATTTTGGTTGAATTATGTCTTTTAAAATCTGAATTTCTGACGACCTAATCACTATTAAAGTCTGGATTTTGACTACAGCCACAAGACCATGTCACATCGCGAGTTTATCAAAACTCCTTTGAAAAAGAGTGGCTACAGGTCTAACCAATAAAAATATTGAGAAAGCATGAACCAAGAGAAAAGCAAGCATGAGTATGTGAAAAGAGCTGGGATACATTTACCATGCTTTCCTACTCCTCAAGAGTTTTCATATACCTAACATTAGGTCAACAGTGCTTTCCTACTCCTCAAGAGTTTTCATATACCTAACTTAGGTCAACAGTGCTTTCCTACTCCTCAAGAGTTTTCATATACCTAACTTAGGTCAACAGTGCTTTCCTACTCCTCAAGAGTTTTCATATACCTAACTTAGGTCAACAGTGCTTTCCTACTCCTCAAGAGTTTTCATATACCTAACTTAGGTCAACAGTGCTTTCCTACTCCTCAAGAGTTTTCATATACCTAACTTAGGTCAACAGTGCTTTCCTACTCCTTAAGAGTTTTCATATACCTAACTTAGGTCAACAGTGCTTTCCTACTCCTCAAGAGTTTTCATATACCTAACATAGGTCAACAGTGCTTTCCTACTCCTCAAGAGTTTTCATATAACTAACTTAAGTCAAAAGTTTGAGATATACAATTCCTATGAAGCAAAAATATTTCCAATTCATACTACATGTACTACATTTTTTAATCAAGATATTGGGCAGAATATGATGATGATGTTACCAGATGTTGACACACACATGACCTTGCATCACCTCTAATTCTACACGACCTTGTATCACCTCTAATCCTACATATAATATACAAGATCTTTGTCATTGTTATACATGAAATATACATCAGTTTGACAGACATATAACTTTGTTTGTTTCATGATTGATGAAAAAGTAGCATTTTTCTGTTAATTAAGAACACATCCCTTGGCAGAAATTAGATTTATCAAACAACTAAACCAGGATTTACAATATACCAAGTTAAAGCAGCATACTCAAACATCTATCGACTATGGGTAGAAAAAGTTAAAATCTGTTTTCCATTATCCAGATTTAAAACTAGGGTACTCCGGACTTTGAATAAATAAAATCGTATGATATCTGTAATCTCAGAAAACATTCATCATATTTATCTTGAAAATCTCCAAAAATCAAAATACTTTTTTAGTTTTCAATTTTGTCATTCATTTATAAAAATGAATCATGATTAAGATATAAAATACATATACCTGTATATATTTGCATAAGACTTTTTTTTGCTAATACAAGATTTTTTTTAAAATTCATAACTTGTATGAAATTACCTCTGTTTGTAAACTCAAATCTTGCCAAAATCTGCAAAATATTCAAGTCATAATTTTAGCTATAAAATCTGTTTTTCAGTATTTTCACATGTATAAAACAAATGATATGGATGTTTATAAACATTTCCAAGGTAAAAGCATAACTTTTAACAACATTCTGATGTTTTAGACAAAAATGATCCACCCAATAAAACAGGTTTTTTTGAAGAATTTGAACAGCTGTCTGATCATCTGTATTATCTTCTCTAATCAAATATATAAAAAATTAGGAACTTAACCAACTTTTTGTAACTAGATGAAAAAATATAGTTAATGAAAATAGATTACTTTTAGGTATACATAGGCCTAGGTTATAAAATGGATTTTAGAAATATTTGACCCATGTTAAACTATATTTGTGTTTTTTTCTTCTAAACATAAACAAAAAATAAGGACTGAAATCTTATTGAAGGTCAAAGGTTAACACTTGTCTATACATTTTTTGTAACTCTTTATTTATCCAGACTCTTCTAGATATTGAACTTCTTTTCTGAATTGTTTAGTATTGTCAAAAAATCTCTGGATGGTTTGCTTTTATTTGAAAGAAGTGTGCCTACTTTTTAATATTGCCAGAATTTTAGTTGACAAAACTTCTGTGAGTTTAGAGGCTTCACCCACCCAAATACCTCGAGTTTGGAAAAAATCCACAGAGTCCTTGGATTAAACACTGGAAATTGTTGTGGATTCATAAATTTTTGTTGGTACATGTATCAATATTTCTAAAAGTGTTAAATTTGTTGACCCAGGGGTCCGTTGTTGAATTTGTGATTAAGCTAATCATATGATTAGCCATAATTACATGATTCATTCCTAATCACGTAATTAGCTATTTCAATGATTAGATATTATTAGTTAATGCCTTGATTAAATTTCAGTTCAGCAGCAAAATTTAATCATTGCATAAGCCAAGTATGGGATTAGGAATTAATTGTAATTTTCGCTAATCATATGATTAGTTTAATCACAAGTTCAACAACGGATCCACAGACACTTTGTTTCATTCAAAAAATATATGCCCCCTCCTCTTCCTTATTTCAAGGTAAACATCTGCCCTTTACACCTTCCCCACTTCGCCTCAATATTTTTCGCTTATTTGTGATCCTTTCGCTGACCCAATTATATCGCTACACACCCGATATATTTCTCTTTTTGACTGCCACATTTAAATATAAATACCGGGCCCCTCAGATGAATTGGACAAGAATATTCAGCGAAAGTCGCATTTTCTATTTTTCAGTCACTGAAACGGATACAACCACTTCCGGTTTGCGCTGGATTTTTCATATGCATTCGGAATTCTCTAGACCGGCCATGTGTAACAATGCCATCATGATCATCTCCTCTCAAATGTAAAGTAAGCCTTTAAAATACAGATAATTGTTCCAATGCAGATTATAAAAATATGTTCAATTCCAAATTACTGACATTTGATTTTTAAATCAATTTAGAAAGGACCAGAAGTGACTGTATCCGTTTCAGTGACTGAAAAATAGAAAATGTGACTTTCGCTGAATATTCTTGTCCAATTCGTCTGAGGGGGCCCCAGTATTTATATTTAAATGTGGCAGTCGAAAACTCTGAGAAATATCTCGGGAGTGTAACGATATAATTGGGTCAGCGAAAGGATCACAAATAAGCGAAAAATATTGAGGCGAAGTGGGGAAGGGGTATTAAGGCAGATGTTTACCTTGAAGTAAGGAAGAGGAGGGGGCATATATTTTTTGAATGAAACAAGTGCCTGCGAATGGATCCCTGAATTGTAGTGTTAATATTGGGCTAATATCTTCCCACATTTTCAAATTACTGTAATAAACATTTTAAGGAGCTTTATGACAGTTATTGTATGGTAAACTACCATGCTTTATGACAGTTATTGTATGGTAAACTACCATACAATAAAACTCAAAAAGCTCCATAAATGTGGGGAGCACTACCATAGTTATATTTTCCATCTACCTATACAATGCTGATCACCACTAAAGTTTGTGGGTATGATTGCCGAACTTGGTGAAGTGTGCTAAATACAACGCCGTCATAAAACTGGCTATGTAGTGTTCTACAGGTAATAGTTTCTGCCCTCAACAAACTCTGACTTGACCATCTTAAAAACATACTGGGTTGGGAAAGGTTACAATGGACATAATTCAAACTACACATTTGTTTAACCCAGAAATTTACAAATAACTCACAAAATTACCAACATTCCTATCAATAAAGTAATAAAAACTTAATTAAACATGCTTCAATAAGTTGACACATATTCAGATAAAAGACTTACTTTTAAACATGATCTCTTCTTGTCATATATTGTACATATAAAAGGGAAAGTATAAGTTGGCCAAGATGACATCTGGTATCCTAATCACAGACAGGACACCAGACAAATCACCAATTAGGACACCAGAATACATCAGTTAGGAAACCAGATGTATACAATTGTGCAATATGAAACAATACATAATGTGTAGCCAACTGTGACTACCATTGTTTTACATGAAAGATATAATTAGTTCATGCTGTCTTTTTGTTGATGTGATTAGTTTTTATGATTTTCTAGCCCAATTATTCATACACATATGCAAAAGAATGGAAAAAACACTTTCTCTCTCAAATTTTGATAGGTCCCATAATATTATGTGAACAATCTCAAACAGTATAATATTACGAATAATATAAAAAGTAAACTTGGGTACTGCTTCTGACATTGTATATATATAAATCTTTCATACGTACACTTTCCCTTGAGATCATAAAACTTTTGAGCATGAGTTTGTACTCGTACACGAGAAAACAGCCAATCTAAACATTATATCAAATTAATTCTTTGTTGCGATTTGGACATATTTGGAGTACAAGTACAAAAATCCTACTCGCGAGTATTATAAAAGTAGGAGTAATGTCAGTACTATCAATGCTTTTTCATTGTCAATCATTGTACAGTTTGATGATCGTACATTATGCATATATTACACATATATCTGTGGTTTATGGTTGTTTAACATCACTTTCAACAATATTTCAGTTATATTGTGGCGGTCAGTTTTATTGGTGGAGGAAACTGGAGTACTAGGAGAAAACCACTGACTGAACTGTTGCAAGTCACTGTTAAACTTTATCACATAATGTTGTATCGAGTACACCTCGCCATGAATGGGTTCAACCTCACAACTTCAGGCACTGATTACATAGGTAGTTATAAATCCAACTACCATACGATCATGACCACAATGGCCCCTGATCGTGCATTATGCATATAATACACACATATATCTGTGAGAAACACTGTGATTTAAATGTAACCAGAAACTGTGTTTCTATAAATGTTATTTTTAAATTACTTTGGTCTTTGGATGTTTTGCTTTCAGGTCCTTTATGATCAACTCTTTACTCAGCATGAACTCAAAAACATCGCAAAATTTATATATAATTACATCATGTAAAAACAAACTAAATTTGCATGCACTAAAATTATAATTTTATAATTGTGAAAAACGTGAATTGCTCCACTAATGAATATTATGAAATAATACAAAATCCAACAATAAAACTAAAAACCATATGTTTTATAATATATAGCTTTAATAAATATCAGGATCGAGTATCATGATATAAATTGATGAAATCACAACCTGTCCATATGTTTTTACAAAGTCCTCAATTTCCAATTACTTTGTCTGATTCACACATGCTCTTTAGATAGGGTCTAATTTGTGTAAGAAATTGAAAATAATAAAAACATCATTATGAATCAGAATCCACATTAAATAAAGATTTGTTATTCTGATAGAAATCAGAAAACAATTTTTTTTGGGTCAAAATTTCTAAAATTAAGAAAGTTTTAGAATTTCACATTCCTAAATGTATAGAAAAAGTAGATATTTAAAAAAAATATAAATGAAGAATACGCTTTATTACTTTTTCTAATTTAAACTTATTTCTTTATCAAGGGAAATCACTCTATTAATCAGGAGAAATATTTGACTTTATCACTAATATTAACCTAAAGATCACAGTGAATTAGCTCGAGGTTTAAACTTATGTCTTATTCTTCACTTTACAAGCCAACATAAGACTTGTGTAAATTATGCAGAATTTAAGAATGTAATATAATATAGGGACCAAATTTTAAGCAATATTCTTTATTTTTGTCTACTGTTACTTGGTAATGTATGTCAGAGATGGTTTGTTTCCGCTTGTTTTATGGTGTTTAATGCCACTTTCAACAATATTTCAGTTATATATCGTGGCGGAGGAAACCGGAGTACCCGGAGAAAACCACTGACCTGCCGCAAGACACTGGCAAACTTTACCACATAATGTTGTACACCACACACTGAGCGGGATTCGAACTCACAACATCAGTGGTGATAAGCACTGATTTGTCAGAGATGGAGCTAATTTACAACATTGTTTCATTGTTCACTAATTTTAAGCCTAAGAGACAAACCTACCTTGAAAAAGCATAGGTAGTTGTTGGTTAAAGTTCATGGACAAACCATTGACCTTTGAGCTAAATGTGATCTAAATTCAACCTTTCTGATTTCAGAGAGACCTTTGTAAACAATTAGCTCAAGGTTTGGAAAATAATCCATTTTTTTTCAGTCCATTTGTAATGATACATAAATATGTACATCTGTATTAAACATTAAACACCTTGTGAAATCATAATGTTTATGTTTTGGTTGAGGAAGAAAATGTACCTACACAAATTTTACATGATCGTTAGCTGTAGAAATGATTACATTTGATGAGGGTTGTAATTTACTTAATTAATTTACCAAATGATCATACTTAACTTACACAGACCTCCATATTAATGACATGCATGTGAACTGTAAAGTGACCCAGAACATGACACTGATTGGTTAAAAACAGCGACCCAGTAATAACATGGTTCATGGAAATGATTGGTAAAAATTAGCAAATGAACCAATAAGCTTTAGCCAATGTACCAGTCAGCTTTAGGGAATGAACCAGCCAGCTTTAGCCAATGAACCAGTCAGCTTTAGGGAATGAACCAGTGCACTTTAGTCAATGAAACAGTCAGCTTTAGGGAATGAACCAGTAAGATTTAGGCAATGAACCAGTAAGCTTTAGCCAATGAACCAGTATGCTTTAGCCAATGAACCAGTAAGCTTTAGCCAAAGAACCAGTAAGCTTTAGGTAATGAACCAGTAAGCTTTTGCCAATGAGCCAGTCAGCTTTAGACAATGAACCAGTAAGCTTTAGCCAATGAACCAGTAAGCTTTAGTCAATGAACCAGTAAGGTTTAAGGAATGAACCAGTCAGCTTTAGGTAATGAATCAGTAAGCTTTTGCCAATGAACCAGTCAGCTTTAGCCAAAGAATCAGTCAGCTTTAGTCAATGAACCAGTAAGCTTTAGTCAATGAACCATTAAGCATTAGTCAATGAACCAGTAAGCTTTAGTCAATGAACCAGTTATCTTTAGATGCTATTTGACAATATCTATAATAGCAATAAAGTCACATATATCATAGTAATTCAAACCTCAGATTTATAGGTTTTAAACCATAAATGGTACATGGCAAGGAGCAAATAACAAAATCTCAAGTCAAATTCTTGATAAATTCAGGTCTGTGACTGTACTGTCATAAAAGTTCCAGTGTCTGTGTTTAGAACTGTATATAAATGGGAGGTTGGTTTGTTAAAGGACATTGACCTCTGACAACATGTCTTAAACCACTGATGTGGGTTCACGTTCTGATACCCTGTTAAAGTTTCTAGACACCAATCCATCAGTCAGTTTGCTATATATAACCAGGATTGCCTCATCCATTAAGTCAGATAGTCATGATATAGCTGAAAAATTGCTGAAAGCCATGATCAACACCAATTACTAAACCAATACCAATATTACTTCCTTGTTTCATTACACAATCCCAATTTCTTTTCTATTTATTTTCAAATCTTATTATATTCAGACAGAAATTGGCCACTTTTAATGATGAAAATGGATTCCAACCACCTTCTCAAATCAGCTGTCTGGGTCAAGTTTATCATATTACCCAAACCTCTAAGATTCTATTATTAAATCAGTACATCAGATAAACTATTCTGTATTAGAATGATTGTGTTTGACCCCAAACAGCTGGACAACCAAAATTTTTTTTTAAAACAACAAAACAAAACAAAAACCCAGACAAACTTAGATAAGGTAATCTACATCTTAGCGAGATAAATCTTCTCAATTTTTCTCAAAATTAAATTAATGTCACGTCAAGACAGAAGTCCTGGCTACAGAGTTAGTGGTACACCCAGAGACTAACACCGAGGTCTTGACTACTGAGCTAGTGATACCCTCTGGGACTAGCTCCCACATACTTATTTATTATCATGTGCAGGGTACCGTAGCATATGAAGAAAACATACAAAAGAACATCACTTTGATAACTGTTCTACTAGTCAACCCCACTAATATTATTCATTTTTCCCCATATTTTCTTCCAACATTGTTGCCCCTCCCCCCCCCCTTTTTTTTTAGCTCTAATATTCATTCAATTTTCTTGAAAAATAGTAAAAAAAAGTATAACTTGCCTGATCTTGATTGTCATAGTAAGAATAATAAGGATTATACTCCTCTGTTTTGTGGTTCCATTCATCATACAATGACTTACAGCGAGAGTTATCCCCCTCCATTATAAACATCAATCCCTCTTAATTAAATAAACTTGAAAAACTGACAAAAATAGTTTAGAATTTTTAGGGCAGAGTTATCTATCTACATATTTCATATCTTAAACATTAGACGGACTATCTTTTAGGAGTTTTTCTGCCGATTTTTTCTCAAGATATTGATATATTCAACACTGGTGCCAAAGGAAAAAAGATAAGCTGTTCTTTAATAGATAAGGTTTTGCTGGTATGTTTTGGACACATAACTTCTGTAAGGTTCATCTTATCTGACAAAAACATTAAATTCAAAAATAGATACTAAAGAGGTTTCACAACATCTTAAGATGCAGGTAATTGGCAAAACATCTCTTCTCCTACGACTTAATTGGTTGGGACTGTATTAAACTCTATCAACAGTTTGTAGTAATTAGGTTGTAGGCTTTCAGGAAATTGTAAATAATTCAATCTTATAAAGTATTGATACTGAAAACTGAGCATGGAAAAACATATCAATTTTCACACCTAAAAAAACTTGAGGATTTCAACCAAATTAGAGAAAGATATAAACATGTGACTGAAAAAATGTATTGAGTAATTTACTACCTATTTTCACATGATCTTTCCCACGACACCAGTTTTCATGATAGCCAAAATGACAAACCCTTTTACATGTATTTCAGGGTCATCTTGCTTAGGTTAGGCCTGAAGTCACTATTTTACCAAGAGTGATTTGATTTTACATAAAGGTCAGTTTGATTGGTCAAAATCTCAAATAATTTTTTTCTATAAGTTTTTTTTCTCTCTATTGTTTATCTGTTTTAATGTGGGGATGAGGTTAAAATCATATGCAATCATTTTTATTAAAGATTAAAAAAATGTAATATGTCTTGGGGGAAGAAGGTTGATTAGTACCGGTAAGTATGATTTCTTTGACACCACTGACAGCAAGAGAGGTGAAAGAGGTGAAATGTTAATTAAATGCAGTCCTGTCAAAAGCTAAATTGTGTGAAATTTGTTAAATTCCTTTTTGAAGTTTGTTCAAAATACTGCAAATTCTATTAATCTGAAACATTTTCTTTGCAAAAACTTGACAGCTCTGGAAATGTATTTATAGAATTAATTTCAATTTTAAACATTTCTATAACACCATTTTATCTGAATCAGTAGGTTCTGATCATGGTGCAATCAAGTTTTTCTACTTGTACATGACAGAAGTAGACATGAATTCAAATTAAATTTGCATTTCAATAAAATTGCAGTTTTCACTCAAAATTAAACCCCCCACACTTTACTTTAATCACAATAATAGTTGCTTTTTATAGACATGGAGTGTGATCTATATCAAAAGATTAAACAGAAATAAATTGCTGACATGACACTTTTATGCATTGGTACTTTGTTTCAATCTAATTCTGAACATAAAATGTTAAAAGACAAGAACTTAAAAAAGATTCATTCTGCTACTAATAGTAAATGCATTTTGAAGAAATGTATTTTATTCTGTGCGCAGTTAGTAAACGCTTTTGAAAGAAATGTGTTTTACTCTGCTAGCAGTTACTAAATGAATTTTAAAGAAATTTGTGTTCTCCACTTCAAAGAAGGAAGTAATGTCTCAGGAGATTTTAATTCAAATTAAACAAAGTTTTTAACTGATTAGATTTCATGTGGAATACATCACTTAAATTCTAACTTTGACATCTAAAGACATCAAAACATACCACAAATAACACATTACCAAGAAAAAAATGGCAGCAAAAATATTTAAAATCACATTCATCAAAATGTTTTTTCTCCAAATAGTTTTGGAGAATAAAGAGAGAAAAGATGAAGATCAGGTATAGTGTAATGATGCAGACGACAGCAGACGTGAAAGTAATATTTAAAAAATCCTACGTTTTATCTATTAATTTCCATATTGAATGTTTTGAAGGTTACACAATAAATCATAAGATTTGCAGTCTTAAATTATGTTTGTATACAGATTTCAGTTCTATAAACATAATGGAAGATGAATGTTTGAAGAAGTCTCCAATTTTACATTTTGACTGATAAAAGTTTATTTTAAGATTTTGAATTTTATGTAGTAATTTTCCTAGTAGTTGTGATGACAGATTGTCATGAAATACCAGCCACTGTTTAATTCTTTATCACTTTGTTTTGTGTACTTGGTGTTGTTTTACATTACAATATAATAACGGTAGTTCTGAAGGTCGAGACAGACATTATCACTAGTATTGCATCCGGTCTGATAGGACCAGCTGGGTCTGATACGACCAGCTGTGATACTAGTAATAATGTATGTCAAGACCTTCAAAGGTGACGTTAGTATATGTTATCTGGATGTGAATTGATCGATACTGAATATATCAGCCTGCCGAGTCAGAATATGAAGTTTGTTGGCGAGCGAGCGAAGCGAACGAGTCACAAACTTCATATTCTGTGGAGCAGGCTGATATTTTTCAGTATCAATCATATTCACATTCAGATGACATATTTATCATCCTTAAATCAACCATAAACACAGATACATCTATATTTGTATTTTCGCGGGAAAAATTACATGATTCAAAATATTCAAAATACGCTTCCCTAAAACCGTAGTTCATAAGTAGTTTGCAAATATACCATTCATTTTTACAGGTTTATATAAATGTTAAGATTGTTGCATTTTTCCTTTAATTGTGATATTCATTGGTTTTTTTTTTATTACAAACATCAAAGTCACCCATTTTCATTGAAGGTTTTGTTTACCAATGCCGTTCCGGTTTAGAAAACACATGAACGTCACAACCTTCCTTATGATGTAAAAAATTATGATTGATTGATTAATTGATTGGTGATTAACGTCCAGCGAGTAAAAAATTATGGCGTCTCAGCAGAGGTTATCAAGAATTGTGTAAAGTACATTTTTGTAGGACGATGTTTGTTGATATTTCTAACATGACAGTTCCTAATTTGATATATATTTAAAAAAATAATGTTAACTAGCTAATGGTGTCGATGAATTTTATTTATTTTTGCCATCTTCACAGGAATTATCGTTTAAATGTTAGGAGAATTTGGTGATAACTCCTGCTGACTGTTGATAAGTCCTGCTATGCTCACGCAGACTTTGATACGAGTTTTGCTTATGGAGCCAGCAGGTAGATATAGCCGGAGGGAAGGATGATAATTGTTTTTATTGGTAAGCCAAAGGTCATAATATGTTGATGTCACACTGACCGATAATTTTCAGTATCAGAGTCAGTTACTTTACAATATCACTGGAAAGCGATACAATGTAATGACAAATCCAAGACAAATTCACCTTGTACATGACAAAATTTGAATTATCACCTTCAATTTCATAATGTCCACATCCACTTCAATACATGTGTACTTGAGATTATATAACATCATATTAGTATGTACGTAATTACAAATTTACTCTCTATTACATGATTATGATATACAAAATAAAAGTAATTGTTTGTGACGCTAACGATATGAAGTAAATACTACTAATATAAGTTTTCTATATTAATATCTAGAGTAAGCACATAGGAAAACCTATACCAAATACTTATATATCTTTGAACATTAAGTATTATTTTCAGAGTTATTTTCTCTAGTTAACCTGGTCCGATTACCACGTAATTTACAGATAAAAAATAGTATTTTACTGGCATAATTAACCTTCCTGTTTAGAAACCCTGCTGACAATGCTTGTTTATAATTAGTGTTTATTTGAAACTGTAATTATGCTGTCTCCACAATAATAAGTGTTAATGGGTATGATTCTATTGTATGCCAAATATTCTTCTCAAAGTACTTTATAATTTTTCATTCTGTAAGCAGGTAAAAGGTAGATAACTCTAGCCCAATATTTTAGGGGGAAATGTCAACCAGTTAAAGGTAGATAACTCTATCACAATGTTTTACTTGTCTACTCAAAAAAAAAGGGGGATAATCATTATTGCATAAATGTAACCACCGCCACGGCACCGGTCCTTATTTGTGTCATAGAGTGTTAAAATAATGAAATACTGTACAAAAATATCTATTACATTGTATTAACTGTGGATTACAATGGGTTTTTTTTTTTTTTTTTAAATCTGTTACTGATCTTTAATTTCCAAGATTAAGGTTCTCCCATATTTACACCACTAGATCTCTGAATAGTTTTAATCCTACTGCTTAAGGTTCTCCCATCCTCATTCTTTTAAAAAGAAAAGACAATGCAGTGAATCCTGTCTAGGATTAACCTCTTTGTGACCTGAAACCTGTCTAGGATTAACCTCCTTGTGACCTGAAACCTGTCTAGGATTAACCTCCTTGTGACCTGAAACCTGTCTAGGATTAACCTCTTTGTGACCTAAAACCTGTCTAGGATTAACCTCCTTGTGACATGAAACCTCTCTAGGATTAACCTCCTTGTGACCTGAAACCTCTCTAGGATTAACCTCCTTGTGACCTGAAACCTGTCTAGGATTAACCTCTTTGTGACCTGAAACCTGTCTAGGATTAACCTCCTTGTGACATGAAACCTGTCTAGGATTAACCTCCTTGTGACCTGAAACCTGTCTAGGATTAACCTCCTTGTGACCTGAAACCTGTCTAGGATTAACCTCTGTGACCTGAATCCTGTCTAGGATTAACCTCCTTGTGACATGAAAACTGTCTAGGATTAACCTCCTTGTGACCTGAAACCTGTCTAGGATTAACCTCCTTGTGACCTGAAACCTGTCTAGGATTAACCTCTGTGACCTGAATCCTGTCTAGGATTAACCTCCTTGTGACATGAATCCTGTCTAGGATTAACCTGTGACCTGAAACCTGTCTAGGATTAACCTCCTTGTGACCTGAAACCTGTCTAGGATTAACCTCTGTGACCTGAATCCTGTCTAGGATTAACCTCCTTGTGACATGAAACCTGTCTAGGATTAACCTCCTTGTGACCTGAAACCTGTCTAGGATTAACCTCCTTGTGACCTGAAACCTGTCTAGGATTAACCTCTGTGACCTGAATCCTGTCTAGGATTAACCTCCTTGTGACATGATTCCTGTCTAGGATTAACCTGTGACCTGAAACCTGTCTAGGATTAACCTCTTTGTGACATGAAACCTGTCTAGGATTAACCTCCTTGTGACATGAAACCTGTCTAGGATTAACCTCCTTGTGACCTGAAACCTGTCTAGGATTAACCTCTGTGACCTGAATCCTGTCTAGGATTAATCTCCTTGTGACATGAAACCTGTCTAGGATTAACATCCTTGTGACATGAAACCTGTCTAGGATTAACCTCCTTGTGACCTGAAACCTGTCTAGGATTAACCTCCTTGTGACATGAAACCTGTCTAGGATTAACCTCCTTGTGACCTGAATCCTGTCTAGGATTAACCTCCTTGTGACATGAAACCTGTCTAGGATTAACCTCTGTGACCTGAATCCTGTCTAGGATTAACCTCCTTGTGACATGAAACCTGTCTAGGATTAACCTCCTTGTGACCTGAATCCGGTCTAGGATTAACCTCCTTGTGACATGAAACCTGTCTAGGATTAACCTCTGTGACATGAATCCTGTCTAGGATTAACCTCCTTGTGACATGAATCCTGTCTAGGATTAACCTCCTTGTGACATGAAACCTGTCTAGGATTAACATCCTTGTGACCAACTTTTGTGTTCGGAATACAAAGGTGTTTGGTTTATACAGGTTAAATAAACAAAGATTTCCTACATTAGGACTTTATTTAAAGATCAGCCTACACAGACTTATTCAGGGTTTGGCTTAGACATGTTTCACTGTACAATGTAATCCTAAATGTTTTATACATTCTTATGAAACAGTGATTATAAGTGGTAACCATTTCACAAAAAAATGAGTACAATCTTTATCTACATCAGTATAGTATGCTGGCTTTAAGCAGTAGGATAAGATAGAACCTTACTCATAGATAATAAAAACACATCAAAAAAATAATTTCCTATCATTAGATGTACTGGCAGATTTCCTCAAATATAAAGCTTATCTTAGAAAAAATATCAAATATATAAACTTGTATCTAAATCAAGTCTATCTTAGTGCAAAATTATTCAGGCATTAAATATTTGAAATTGTTCAAAGAGGGGTAACTCTTGCATTATTTTCACACTTGTTATCTCCTTTTATTAATTTTTTTTTTATATTACCAGTAGCATCACAATTCAGAAAATACTGTGATTGGGATGTTGCCTTCAGCCGTACAAAATAAAACATAATACCTTCCCTACGTTTTAAGTAATCTCACACACGTCAACAGTAAGGACAATATTACTATTTAGCCAAGACCATAAGGCAAATAATTATTCCAAACTCTAAACAAATCACATCAAAAACTTATTTAGATAGTCAGTAGTAGCTATAGAACAATATTGTCCTATGTAACATACCCACAACATCAAAAACTTATTTAGATATTCCATGGGTGTCAGTTGTAGTTACAGAACAATGTTGTCCTATGAAACATACCAACATCAAAATCTTTTTTGAATGTTACATGGGTGTCCGTTGTTAAAGGACGGTATTCTGTGTAACATACCCTAATCATCAAAAACTTTTTGAATGTTACATGATTGTCAGTCGTTAAAGGATGTTATCCTGTGTAACATACCAACAACATCAAAATCTTTTTTGAATGTTACATGGGTGTCCGTTGTTAAAGGATGTTATCCTGTGTAACATACCAACAACATCAAAATCTTTTTTGAATGTTACATGAGTGTCCGTTGTTAAAGGATGTTATCCTGTGTAACATACCAGCAACATCAACAACTTTTTTGAATGTTACATGAGTGTCAATCTTTAAAGGACATTATCCCATGTAACATACCCCAATCATCAAAATCTTTTTGAATGTTACATGAGTGTCAATCTTTAAAGGACATTATCCCATGTAACATACCCCAATCATCAAAATCTTTTTGAATGTTACATGATTGTCAGTAGTTAAAGGATGTTATCCCGTGTAACATACTAACAACATCAAAATCTTTTTTGAATGTTACATGGGTGTCAATCTTTAAAGGACATTATCCTGTGTAACATACCCCAATCATCAAAAACTTGTTGGATGTTACATGATTGTCAGTCATTCAGTCATTAAAGGACATTATCCCGTGTAACATACTAACAACATCAAAATCTTTTTTAGATATTACATTGGTGTCAGTAGTAGTTACAAAACAATGTTCTCCTATATTTCATACCAACAACAACATCAAAAACCTTTTTGAATATTACATTGGTGTCAGTCATTGACATCAAAAACTTTCTTTTAATCTTTCTCTTAACTACAAACTCTCTAATACCCATTCATCACATCAAAAATAAACAGTTAATCACACTATCACACAAACAACAATAATAGACTTACGTTGGTGCTCAGCTGTGTCGTCAGCGTTGACACTTTTTCCTGTGCTGCCTCCAGTTCTCTCCGTAATTTGCGAATCTACAAAAATGAACTTTATCTTAACAGAAACCACCGATGTATTATGAATTTGAATTTGAAATATTATGTCATAACTATAGATAATAATCTTTATATCATTTCAACAGCTGTTCATTAAAAATTACGTAACGAAAAATATGACAGTAAATATCTGCAAAATAACACAGATGAAATTCCACATCAGATATCTTTAATCCATAGGAGAATACAATCTGTTTACATGCTGGCTTACAAAATACCGATTGAAAAAATTAGAATTACATAGAGATTTCTGCAAAGTGGATACGTTGGCGTACAAAGTAATGATTGAAAATTAGAATCACATTGTAATTTCCGCAAAGTGGATCTTTATGAAATTGAAGGAATTTCAATTTCAAATAGTAAAAAGAGCTGGTAACAACTTATAATTTCACTTTATCTATAACACAGATAACAGACGAAGTATCATCTACATCACCGACATCCCAGATTCCATTTTACTTCTCTGACAAATGAGAGGATAAGATGATCAATGTTTGTTTTGATTGGATTATTACACACTTGTTACAACAATAATAACTGTTAGATTGAGTGCTTTGATCTTTAATTTTTTTATTTGTATTGTAAATGGAAAAAAATATAAGGCCAACATTCTACTGTGTATGTTTTACTTTAATAAGTGTTTTGAACATAATTCAATATTTTTTCAATTAACATTGACCTTTAACCTTGGAAGTTTATATTAATAAAGTGAGAACAGCATATACATGAAGTCTAGATAATCAATTCTAAATTATGTTGAAAGTGGTGTTAAACACCACAACCCTAACCCCCTCAATTCTAAATTGGGAATCATATGATAAACCAGCTCTACTCAGGTCTTGACAAATTTTGATATTAAAAACAATGCCCATTTAACCTGATTTTGTCTATTACTACAACTAGTTGTGGCAGCTAGCCACTTTGTGCTAATTCTAACATATAATGTATAAAGAATTTCAGCTGTGCCAGCTATCCACTTTGCAACAATTTTAATATATAAGTTGAAATTGTGGCCAATCAAATTCTTAAGAAACCATGATTTTTAGAAAAGGTCTGAAAAATATCTGAAAAGGTTTATTATTTTACAAAGAAAAGATTTATATAGGAAAATTTTATATTAAAAAAAAAAAAAATGTAAGATCTTAAACAATAGGGTCAATATTGTTTGTAGACTAAGCAAAATTCTGTTTGTAGCATTTACACATACAAACTATATCTATATCACTCATTGTAAATAATGAAATTATGCCACTAACAGAGATTTCAACTTTTTTGTTTGAAGTGGACAAGGTATGGGTAAAGATAAAGATTTATACAGGAGTTAACTGATTCCTAATTATTTACAGGCCCTGATTCCTAATTATTTACAGGCCCTGATTCCTAATTATTTACAGGCCCTGATTCCTAATTATTTACAGGTCCTGATTCCTAATCATTTACAGGCCCTGATTCCTAATTATTTATAGGCCCTGATTCCTAATTATTTACAGGCCCTGATTCCTAATTATTTACAGGCCCTGATTCCTAATTATTTACAGGCCCTGATTCCTAATTATTTACAGGCCCTGATTCCTAATTATTTACAGGTCCTGATTCCTAATCATTTACAGGCCCTGATTCCTAATTATTTATAGGCCCTGATTCCTAATTATTTACAGGCCCTGATTCCTAATTATTTACAGGCCCATAGCCAGGTTTTTAAAGGGATGTTGGTGATTCGATGAACTCGTGATGTGACATGATCTTGCAGTTGTTGTCAAAATTCATAAAAGAACTGCCCAATCCTCTATGTTTTAGAATGAATGCACAACAAATCTCACTTAATTTGTCAATATATTGAACCAGTGGTATCATGAGAATTTTGTATAGAACACTCAGTCAGTGTTGTTCTTTTAGTACAAGGCCACAAAACCTCACTAAGTCTCATGTTTAAAACAATTAAATAAGTTATCTGAATAATTATTCCAATAAAATTGTCTCTTTTTACTCTTAATGGACATATAACTTTGTTGGAAATCTGCCGTATAATAATCAACTTTTCTAAGTGACATTTGAAATAATGGACATAAAATGTCAGGGATATGAAATTTCTTACTCAATTTGTAAGTGTGTTATAAAATGAAAATAAAAAAAAATAACACACTGTTGGAACAGTTCCAAAATCCAAACTGTAAAATCGTAGGAAGATGCAAAATCGATACTCCTAACACAAATACATAACCCTCACTTTTCTAGCTTGGGACAGGCACTTCAATAAAAAGTGGCAGTGTTAAATTAGCTTTAAGGGTTCAAATACTTAGGGAATTTATCTTTGTACATGTTATTACAACACATGTTCTGTACTAGTAGTGTGGATCAACATAAGAATTTAATGCAAAAACTGTAATAACAAAAATTGGCACAAAGACAAGACAATAAGCCAGCGGGGTGACTTTAATATCTGATGGTGGTTTTATAGGAACAAATGGTTTGTCAATTAGGGAAAGGAGATAGGCATCATGTAAATTGTTTGTTCTGATCAAAAAATATATAGCCTGAATGATCTTATAATTGAATATAGAAGTTTGATGAGTAAAAACTGTTTAATTCATTGATTACATAAAATATGTGTTGTAAGGGAGGTACAAAATGTAACTTGTTGCTCTAAAAAAAAAATAAAAAAAAATTGAAATTAAAATATTCTTGAGACAGTTAAACTGGTACCGAAGCATGATATTCAATTAATTCAATGTTAAAGTTTGGAAGCCAACTGAAAACGTCCATATCACTACCAGTCTATGAGCATAAAAAGAAAGATAACTCTTGCATACCTCAGCATTCTGTTTTTCATCAGCCTGAAAAACAAAGTTTTAAAAAAAATCAAGTACTAGTTTAAACAGATATAACAAGAGATATACAGCGAGATTTATTAATTAAAATATGTACAAGTTGTACCTTTCCTTTTGTATAGAAGCATTGCTTAGATTGACAGGTAAATCTTGATAAAAACCTATAGGACATCAACAATACTATACAGTCAAACCTGTATTAAGAGGTCATCATTGGGACACAGAAAAAGTGGTCTTTTAAGACAGGTGACCTCTTAAAAGAGGATCAATTCATATGCAATTTTCTATGACAGAACAAGAAACAAGTGACCTTTCAATACGGGTGAGTGCTTAATAGAGGTGACAGCATGGGTATGTTTGACTGTATATATTAGTTTGTTAATATGACCAACCCTTTATAAGATTTGTGGCATTATCTAGTATCTATGAACTAAGTTGACTTACCGTTGAATAATGTGAGGAAGCACTGGACACAAGAGACAAATTAGAACCATGAACTGAAAATAAAGTTTGTGTAAAACATTAGTTCTGAAGTAAAATCATCAATATTATTCTTTCTTTCATCCAATATTTATTTCTAAAACAAAATCTTCCATGCTGTGTTCTATGACATCATTTATTTTGCTATATATCCTCTAAGAAAGCTGGAGAAAAAAAATGGCCAAAACCGGAACACAGAGAAAAAAAAGTCTGACAGAGTGGTTCTTGTTTAACATCACATTCATAAATTTTATCAGCTATACATTGTCCACCAAGATTAGTGGTTGAAGGGGGTAGGGTCTAAAGTTTCTACAAGAAAACCTAGACTACAGCTCCCACAGGACAATTTGACCTGCTTAAAATCTAATAAAATGTTATGTAACCATGGTAATTTGAAAAACAATAATAATTACCATTGATTACGTTTTTTCACTTTAAATATGTGGTAACCTTAATTTACAAATTTTGCTTGTGAATTTCATAATCTCCAATTACCAGTACCCTCCATCTGACTACTATATTTATGTTATAAGACTAATTTCTATTCTGTTTCAATTCTATCACACGACAAACACAATACAACATATCTAACTACATGCAGAAATCTGACATAGACTTACCAGAAGCATAGTCATAGTCAGAATATGAATAATCCAAAGTCGCTGATTTTGTAAGACCTGTTTAGTAGATAAAAATAGGTTGCAGTGATCTAATTTTTATTCTATCTACTAACAATTCCATGCAATGTTGGTTTTTTTTCTAGTAATAATTAACTTAGATTTTTTTTTTTTATCGTCAAAGTTACACCTAAATATTGAAAACAAATGATGTACACATTTTTAAAATATTATTACTTTTGGGAAACATATTCTGTTTAAACACATTTTATGACAGATGACTGGTCAATCTTGTAGGACAATAAAACAATTAAGAATACATTTAAATTGCTTTTTCCCTCCATTAACACATTCAGATACCATCAATAATACATTTATTTCTATAACAATTGCATCTTTTTTTGAAAAAAATTAACCCTATATTTTTACACAAAAGTTCTGTTATCCAAGACAATGCTAAGTGATCATTTTACTGTAACATGAAGAAACCTCATTGGTCAAAAAAGGCTTACTTAATTAGTGAAAAAGAATATGGATGTAAATGATCATGATAGACGAACTTGACACTTTAGACACAAATCAAAGTAAAGGAATAACACTTTTATTGCTGTTCAACATTTCACAGTCACAGTAGTATTTTCCATAATGAGGCATGTTTATCATTTTGATGTTAGTTAGTGTACACAATTTCATTTACCAGATGTGGGATTATTAACATGAAAACAATACATGTATATGGGTGAAGAAATCTTACAAATACTGTCATCATTGTACAAGACACCAAATTACGAAGTTACAAACACAGACAAAAATAAAACAACCACAAAGCTACTATCAGGTAAAGTAGTAAGAAAACTATACAGTTTAATATAGTTTGAAGTAGGCTAACTGATTGAGTGGATTGTACATATGTCTTAGAAAATAACATTAAACCAGTGTTGAGCCTGTGTAGCTCACCTTTCATTCTGCTTTGAGGAAACTTAATACAGAACCTTCCATAGATGCTTCCTTCCACGTTTCGGTCCATTTGGCCAAGCTGTTTCAGAGTGGAAGATGTTTAGAAATCGACCAATCAGAAACAAGAATTGCCTGTGGCAGCCATGTTTGTTAATGGATCTTGACAAAATGAGCACCTGTGGCAGCCATGTTTGTTAATGGATCTTGACAAAATGAGCACCTGTGGTAGCCATGTTTGTTAATGGATCTTGACAAAATGAGCAATCTATATAGAGAACCTTCCATATATGCTTCCTACCAAGTTTCGGTTCATTTGGCCAAGCAGTTTCAGAGGAAAAGATTTTTAGAAATTGACCAATTAGAAACAAGAATTGCCTATGGCAGCCATATTTGTTAATGGATCGGGACGAAATGAGCAGTCTTTATAGAGGACCTCCCATAGATGCATCCTACCAAGTTTCAGTTCATTTGGCAAAGCGGTTTCAGAGGAGAAGATTTTTTAGAAATCAACCAATCAGAAACAAGAATTGTCTGTGGCGGCCATGTTTGTTAACGGATCGGGACGAAATGGGCAATCGTAACAGAGGACTTTCCATAGATGCTTCCTACCAAGTTTCGGATCATTTGGACAAGTGGTTTCAGAGGAGAAGATTTTTAGAAATCGACCAATCAGAAACAAGAATTGCCTATAACAGCCATGTTGTCAATGGATCAGGATGAAATGAGCACTCTTTATAGAGGACCACCCATAGATGCTTCCTACCAAGTTTCGGTTCATTTGGCAAAGCGGTTTCAGAGGAGAAGAATCTAAAAAATCAGCCAATCAGAAACAAGAATCGCCTGTGGTGGCCATGTTTGTTAACGGACCGGGACAGACTGAGTAATCTTTATAGAGGACCTTCCATAGATGCTTCCTACCAAGTTTCGGATCATTTGGACAAGCGGTTTCAGAGGAGAAGATTTTTTAGAAATCAACCAATCAGAAACAAGAATGGTCTGTGGTGGCCATGTTTGTTAACGGATCAGGACAAAATGAGCAATCGTAACAGAGAACTTTCCATAGATGCTTCCTACCAAGTTTCGGTTCATTTGGCCAAATGGTTTCAGAGGAGAAGAATCTAAAAAATCAGCCAATCAGAAACAAGAATCGCCTGTGGTGGCCATGTTTGTTAACGGATCGGGACAGAATAGGTAATCTTTATAGAGGACCTTCCATAGATGCTTCCTACCAAGTTTCGGATCATTTGGACAAGTGGTTTCAGAGGAGAAGATTTTTAGAAATCGACCAATCAGAAACAAGAATTGCCTGTGGCAGCCATGTTTGTCAATGGATCGGGACGAAATGAGCACTCTTTATAGAGGACCGCCCATAGATGCTTCCTACCAAGTTTCGGTTCATTTGGCCAAGCGGTTTCAGAGGAGAAGATTTTTAAAAATCAGCAATATCTGTACATATTACACTTTACGTTTTTATTTTCCCTATTTGTCTTTGTTAGCGCAGCCGGTCACTATTTTCGTATATGGACCGGTCACTATTTTAGTATATGGACCGGCCAGGTACCTGCATTATTATTTTAGATAAAAAGTATAATATAGCAAATAGTTCATGTCACATCGGGTCATATGGCATATGACCCTCAGTGCCATGAACTATTTGCTATAGAGATAACTGCATTTTGAATACAGATATCTATATTTAAGCAAGAGTTATCTTTCTTTTAACAGAGAATTTTTAGAAATCAACCCATCAGAAACAAGAATTGCCTGTGGCGGTCATGTTTGTTAACGGATCGGGACAAAATGAGCATTCTTTATAGAGGACCTTCCAAGGATGCTCCCTATCAAGTTTTGATTCATTTGGCCAAGCAATTTCAGAGGAGAAGATTTTTTTGAAATCAACCAATCAGAAACAAGAATGGCCTGTGGCGTCCATGTTTGTTAGCGGATCGGGACGAAATGAGCAATCTTTATAGAGGACCTGCCATAGATGCTTCCTACCAAGTTTCGGTTCATTTGGCCAAGTGGTTTCAGAGGAGAAGATTTTTAAAAATCGGCCAATCAGAAACAAGAATTGCCTATGGTGGCCATGTTTGTTGATGGATCGGGACAAAATGAGCAATGTTCAGAGAGGACCTTCCATAGATGCGTCCTACTAAGTTTCACTTCATTTGGCTCAGCAGTTTCAGAGGAGAAGATTAAAATGTGAAAAGTTAACGGATGACAGACTCCAAGTGATGGCAAAAGCTCACATTACCTTTGGCAAGGTGAGCTAAAAATTGAAAATTGAAAGAATGTAAAAATGAAACACTTTATCATGCACAATATGTCTACAACTGTATAAAGTAAGAGAATACACTTTAAGCATGGGGAAATAGTAGATATTAAATTTTGTGTTTTATTTACTTACATAAAAAAATGTAGACATGATATTGTGACTGTGAAATGTAGAACAGCAATAAATGTGATGTTTCTTTACTTTAATTTGTGTCTAGGTGTAAAGTTAGATAGTCTCTCATGTTCATTCATATCCATATCCTTTCTTACTACAAGCAGTTCCTTTACTTTAATTTATGTCTCAGTGTAAAGTATGATAGTTTCTCATGTTCATTTACATCCATATCCTTTCTGACTAATTGTTTATAAAACATGAAAATATCACCAAAAATGTTTTAAGATTTGAATTCTGCATCAATCAACAAGTTAAGATTTATTGATCGGTTTATCTGAGACCCCCAGTTCTATAAATATTTGTCATCAATACAAAAAAAAATGTTTACAAATTGTCTTTTTAGATCAAATGTCAATTCTATATTAGTGTATTAGGTTTTATCTGTTTACTGATGACAACATTTGCAAATTGGTAATTCTGACACAATGACAAATGTACATGATCAGTGCACCATTAACAAGTATGACCTTTAAACCCATCCGTTAGGAGGACAAATCTCTACAGAAGTAAGATTTCCTGTGGTTGATAAGAAAATAAACACAAGCTTCCATTTTTCATTAGAGATGGAATGTCATTTCTTGATTAAAATGTATTGATTCAGGAATACTGGAGTCTTCTAAAGGTTTCTTCATTTACAGAACATCAAATGATGCTAGACATTTCTAGTAAAATGAATCACAAAAGAAAGATATTTGGTGTATTAACCAGAATTATATCAATTCATTATTGTTAAAATATAATTTTCTTAATCGACAAATATGAAAAAAGTAATAAATCATGACAGGAAAAATTAATTTAATTTTGAATGCATTTGCCTACAACGATGTTAGCTTTCGTTAGATTTTCAATAGATTTTGTGATGAAATTTTCATATTTACAATTTTTTTCAATTAAATTGACAAATTGTCCATAAAACATATTATATATTGGATTTTATATTATGTGTTGAAAACAGAGGAAGAATGTGAAAAGATATATGCATGTGAATATAGTATTTACTGTATAAAACAATACAACACAAAATAAATAGTGTCTCTGAAAAAGCAGTTCAATGTGAAGTAACAATTTTAAATTAGAGTTACTCCCCTTTGGCTATAAATTTCTAAAAGAAATGACATTGAGATTAAAAAAAAAAAGAAAAAAAGTGCAGTTGTGAAATCATCACATTATGTGGCTAAAAAAAATTCTCTGACAAAAAAATATAACCATGAAACATGGTAATATTTTAACATTTGCATCTTCTTGTGACAAACTCAGACAAGACCAAACTTGGAATTCTCGAAAGATTACTACAAATCTATGTCTTTATTCAAATTCAAGGTACTTTATCCACTAAGAATGTAATAAATCAAAATGTATGTTTCTGAAAATTAAAATATTCAAATTTAATTTTATTTTGTGATCATCACAAAGTTATGCACAGTTGAAAACTAAATTCATTAAAAATATCCATCAAATCAGCTTCATACCAAACAAAAACATTGTGTGAAAGAAAAACTCATATTCACTAATTTTGAAGTAATCTTCAAAAATCATAAAAAATTGATAGCCACAAAAATAAATGAATTCACAATATCATAAAGCATGGTGTATTATCTTATCTTTACTTTTTGAAATAACTTTGAACTGGTTTTTTAGGGACACAGTTCTACAAAATGACTTACGACTTCCGTCTTCATCACGATTTATCTTTGACAAGGCCAAACTACCATATGGAGGAAGGCTTGTTTGAGTATTGGATCGCACCATGTTTTGTGACATTCCTGGGCTAGCAAAGGCACTGGGGCTACCATAAGCAGTCATAGGGTATGTGAAGCGTGAGGACGAACTATTGCTAGGTGTAGGAGAAGAAGGAGGCTGAGGACTTGGAATTTGTGAAAATGAATTTGTGTGAGGCATTTCGTGATCTGACATGTATTGTGCACAGGCATATGCAGAGTCGGAGTGGGTAGACTTTACGCTATTGGACCGTGAGAGTCCCATACCGTTTCCAGGTAAGCTGTCTCTGGATAGGATTCGTGCACTAGCACCACTCAAAGCACGAGCTTGTTGAATCTGTGCTTGGATACTAGAAGCATGCGACGATATTGAGTCCATACTCTCAGTTTCTGACAAATGGGTAGGTACATGACCCATCGGTGAATTTGCATTACCGTTAGCACTTTTAAGCCATATACCATGATTTGAGTTTCTAGGACTACCATATTCCATAGCAACATAATTCCCATTACCACCGCTGAAATTTTTACCATAAGTAGCATGAGGATTAGATATTATTGTACTAGAACACATATTTCCATTTTCACCTTGTGATGGTCCTTTTCCCATTCCATTTCCAAAAGCTTTTTTCGTCCGTCCTAATGTATTAGATTTATAAATCTCACTATCGGTCTGCACTGAATTTGATGTTTTCAAACTTGAAACGCTGCCCTTTTTACGCCTCTCCAAAGTTGAACTTCCATAAGAATCTGTTACTGGAGTTGTACAACGAAGAGCCTGAGCACTCCCAGGCCTTGGTATTCCTTGTCCATTATCACTACTCCTGTTCCCATTAGCATCAATCGCATGCTTAGCAAGCCTATTTCCAATTGTTGAACTCTTGGTGACCTCTTCCCCTTTCCCACTACCAGCTGATGTTGTACTTGTATTACTTGTCGGTCGACGATATCCATAAATTCCCTGCCCTAGTGATCCCCCTGACCCAGGGCGACCCTGTTGCATTCGTCTCATACTTGATTCTAACAAGTGAGATTGGTCAGTGTTTGTTTCCGAGTCACGTTTATTCGATGTTTCACTATTTGCATAATCGTCACTATGTCTACGGTAATGGTGAATCTCCGGCTGACTAACATTTGACAACTTTCTCAGCTGATTGGCTTGATTAGTCCGCCATGAATGTAAATGTTCGTAATTATTGTAAAGATATGCATAATCTGCTGGATCACTACTTAACAGTCTATTTGTTTGAGGTAAGGAATACTTTCTCCAGCCTGAAATTGGACCACTTTCACCGCCATAATCTGAACCCATAAATGCACTGGTTCCCAGATTTGGGGCTCTTTTAACAGGAAACTGTCCTGGTCCTTGACGTACATCTTTCTGTGGGGCACGTTTAAGACTGCTATAAGGGTTAGTGTGATCACTCTGTGAAGATCCTCCCGTTAGATTGCCGTCGTCGGTACTAATCTCGTTCACAGCATCGCTGATCTCACCACTACTGATAGAACTACTGTCATCAAAACTGAAAATATACAAAAATATGTATTATAAATAATTGAAATTATTTAAACTGAAATTATACAAATTTAGATAGAAATTACTCCATTTTTTCTGTAAAATGAAATAAAAATTGTATAAACAGTCTATTATTTAAAATTGAAATCATTGTCAATTATGGAATTATATATTTTATCCAGTTTTGTGTCATATTTTTCTAACTAAAAGGTTGAGACTTTTTTCTATGACTTTTTATCATCATAAATGAATAGAGAATATGCCACATGGACCTCTAGCCACATAGACAGATTACTAGTACTTTTTTGTTCAGATTTCTTAATTTATCTGTGTGGAGAACAGGATTTACAAATGCTTTGTATAAGTTACAAAACAAATTTCCAAACAGTTGTGGGGGCCACACAGAAAAAAAATCAATAATGAAGAAAAATGATATTCCATAATTAAAACAATTACTTCAAATGAAATTTTAAATAATAATGTTTATAAATTATACACACCTTATGACCACAGGCACTCATGGCACGGAATTACCAACACCCCCCCCTTTTTTTTTTACTTACTGACTGTACATATATCGATACGTTGCATGTGGCAGTCATCTACTCTTATTACTTTTGGGGGAGGTGTAATTTCACTCCATGAGCACTTGTGATTTTACCACATGTTTTTAGGTGTTTTTACCACATGACATTAATGAAGAAATTAAATTTAATAACTCTGCTCCCTGTACATACTCATGCATTGTATATAGTAACTAGTACATTGTATTACCAGTAGTGTTTTTTTTAAAGCCCGGTATACACGATACAAGTTTTGCATCCAAGAAAACTTGGATCAAGAAAACTTGAATTCAAGTTTGTGTATACACGATGCAAGAAATTTTGATGAATACACACAAGTTTTGGCGGGAGATACAACAAACAAAATGGCATTTTTGGGAGGAGAGGAGGGTATTGTATTGCATTATTATGTACAATTGTACGACGAAGGAGATTAAGGTCCAAAAAGAGGTCAACATGGGCTCGTAAATGGCTTCGAAGGCGACGATGGGATGTATTTCTATGAAGTCTATTAGATCTTCAATCATTTCATTAGTCCATGTGACTGTCTTTTTCCTGCATTTTGGAGTTTCCTCTTTTCCCGCCATCTTTGCACAACACGTGTAGTTGTTATTATTTGCATTCACAAATTGATGCTGATAAGGATTCTGTCTTCTGATTGGTCAATCTCCATCCAAGTTCCATCCAAATTGAAAGAAAAATAGGATGCTTTTCTATTCCATCCAAGTCCGTTCAAGTTTTTTGATTTAAGTTTCTTGTATGGTATACACGATCAAAAAACTTGAATTCAAGAAACTTGAATGGAGACTTGGATGCAAAACTTGTATCGTGTATACCGGGGCTTAACTCTGTTGGCTACAATATACATGTACAAAAGACATTATCAGTCACATACAATAAGGGAAGTAACTCTAGCTTTCTTTTTACAACGGTGATAATCTTTTGACCATTAATATGATAAAACAGTTTTTTGAAGTTTTAGTTGCTTAGCAACTGATTAAAATATCAGAACGTGAGCTATTTCATTAATACTAATGCTGATAATCCTAAATCTCTAGTTCTGTCCTTTTCTCTGTGTGATAAATACTGTTTATACATCATATTTATTTATAACAATGAGGGGGGGGGGGGAGGGGATGCATACAATGTATAAAGTATATATACTACGGTACACAGTTGGTAATATTTTATGTAACAAGAGTTATAACTTGATATTATAGTAACAAAATCTACAATTTATCAATAAATATTAAACAGTAAAAACAACTTGCAATTTTTTTTTCTTTTTACTTCAAAAATAAATTTAAACACAATTTAAACTTTTTAAAGTCATATTTAATAAAAATTAAAGATTACCTTAATTTCCTACGAACTAAATATGCAGTCAAAGTCATGCTGATATAGACCCAATAATAACAATTTGTAAATAAAGTTATAATCATTTGTTCATTTTTCTATATTTGTCATATTTCTATAACTGTAATTTATCATATAACGTGAAATCACAAACGATCTTTGAAAAACAAATGCTTTAAGGCAAATTTTCTTGCTCTTCTCACCTCAGACAAAAGATAACATTAGTTTTAGATTAGAAACATAGAATGTCTTTCCCCGAGGACTATATGGTATGATATCACTTATTTGAAATAAATTTTTATAACATTACTTTAGATTTTGTGATAAAAAACATAATTAATGGATTATTATATAATGTGATATTTCCTGATATTGTGATCTTCCTACAATAAATCTGTTTTAGCATGAACCCGACTACAGGTCAATATTTTTTCCCTTCAGTAACATAGTTCTCCCATTATAAGTCTATTTTATTGTGGCCAGTTTTTGTTTATAGAGATTGGATAATTACTTTTATCATACTCTGTGACAACTGGATAAGTCTATTTCATTTATCAAAAAATAGTCAAATACATGTATACACTTTTTTTTCTGTAAAACTCCCTAAAAGTTCCCATATAAGATTAATTTTCTACATAAGTTTGTTGCTTCAGGTCCAGCAGTGTATATTTCATGAATATTCAGGCAGAAAACAAGATCTAAAACTACAGAAATGAGAGGAGTTACTGGACAACAGGCAAGACAACCACTGTAAAAGTAGTAAGAGTCCAGTAGGGACTGTAAATTTAGTGAGAGTTCAGTAAGGAATGTAAATTTAGCCATTTGCAGCAGCAATAAAACCATTGATCTATTGCAAGTCACTAATGAACATTATAACCTTATGTTGTATAGAGTACCTTATCTCTTTGTAGACAGAATCAAACTCTCAAACTCAAGCATATGATCAGTACCTCCATCTAATTAGGTCTAAACTAAACTACCAACATTATGACCTAGATAAGCATGAACTACCAAAATTACGACCTTGCTAGGTCTTAACTACATGTACCAAAATTATGACCTAGTGAGGTTAAAACTATCAAAATTATGACCAAGTTAGGTCTAAACCACATGTATCAAAATTACGACTTAGTTAGGTCTAAATATCAAAATCATGACCTATTGAGGACTAAACTACCGAAATTATTCAGAAAAGCTATCAACACTATCATAACATGTTATTAGTGGGACTATATTCCTTAGTTTATAACATGAGTCACCACTCACCAGTAGTCATACACTATACATGAGATGCTGAGATGTTATTATTGTCACAGTTTGTGGTGATTCATGAATATTTAATGAACTTTACTCTACATTTTCCTAAGAGGTCTCTAATCAAACTCCAAAGACCCTCTTAAAGTCAATAATGGCAACTCATTATATAAACTACAGTCAAATCTGTCTAATGTCAGCTTCCTAGGGAACAATGAAATATAGTTACATATATTAAAGGCAGATGGTGGCTTCATACAGATTTAATTAATATAAAATACACTGTGAACAGAAGTTAAAGTTGAAGTCATGTAATACAAGTTATGGCTTAATAGAGGAAGTCACTTAAAGCAGATTTGACTGTACATGTATTATGAGTATTGACCTTTACAAAAGGTCAACTGGGGCTGTTGTGGTCCTGATCATATGGTAGTTGGATTTATAACTAATTACCTATGCAATCCGTGCCTATCACCACTAAAGTTGTGAGTTCGAATCCCGTTCATGGCGAAGTTAAACTAAATACAAAATTATGTGATAAAATTTGTCAGTGACTTGTGGCAGGTCGGTGGTTTTCTCCAGGTACTCCAAATCTCTACCAATAAAATTGACTGCCATGATATAACTGAAATATTGTTGAAAGTGGTGTTAAATACCATAACTCTAACCCTCACCCATAAGGTGACCAACTTGAATACATTTGTACTTATAACTGACAGAAACCCTTAATTAAAGTAATATCTTCACAATAACATCAATTAAATACATATCTCTCTATTACTTCTGTTTTTACAAGGTGCACCTGATTTGTAAAAACTGCCAATAAAATTATCAAACCTTGTAGATAAAACATGTTTATTGTGAAAAAAGTGGATATTTAATGATAAGGTTTGTTAATGATGTGTAGACATCAAAGATAATGTTGACAGACTATATCTTCTAATTAAAGATAAACTATTCTATAGGTTTTTTTTTTAAGTTTGCTAAGATACAATTTTCACAAAATCAATGAAATTTTATAGAATTACCATAAAATGTAGATAAAAATCAATAATTGAAGAATTCTTGTTTTTTAGGTGGTATTGACTTGAAAATTTGTCTTTAAGAGTCAATACGAGCACATAAGTGTCCAACTACAGTATGTTTGAACTTGAGTTTCAGATGTCCAGAAGTCAGTTAGTGAGTGATTGTTGTTCAATGCCAAATGAAAAATTTTTCAGCTATATCACAAATGTCTAGCATCATGACATCACACTTGAGTTTCAGATGTCCAGCAGTGAGTTAGTGAGCCATTGTTGTTAGTTTCAGATGTCCAGCAGTGAGTTAGTGAGCCATTGTTGTTTAACACCAAATGAGCTATTTTCTTTAGCTTTATCACATATGTCCAGCATCATGACATTATATTTTGAATGTATTAATATTTGCTAGCAACAATTTCTTTGTAATGGTAGGTAATATTTTAAGTATGAATAAAAATTTGAAGACACACATTTTGACTGAACATAGAACAAAGACATATTACTACAAGTATTTTCATTTTTTTCTTTTTTGTTATTTTCGTATTTGCTGAATTTTTTGTTTAAAAGAACTAATTTTTCTAAATAAAGTAAAAACATACAAATTTCAAAATTTGGCCCAAAAAATCTTGTAAGTCACCAGAATAAGATTTTTATACAAAAAACTTACGGAACAAAGAATGTCTTGTATTTGCTCCCAAGAATTAATCATTCTTTACACAACCGTGGTGTATTATAAAACAATTAACGCTATTAAAATATGCACTACCCGGTATTGTAACAATAGAAAATAATCAATGATGTCATTGTGACATAACATCTTAGAGACTACAGTAATACAAACATGTCATCTGCTTAAAAAAAAAACTGCCGTCTGCTCACTTAAAGTTGCAAGAGATTAACATTTTATTTCCTCAACAGAATGGATAGGATATAAAGATGTCACAAAGTCAGACAGGATGCATGAAAGAGCAGACTAAAATATTACATGTTTGGAAGGGAGGTGTTAGGTTCCCTTTTAAGTTAGCACCTTGGATATAGGACTGAATTCTCCCTACAGATAAATAACCTGGTACTATATTCCAAAAAGTGGAATATCTTATGAAGAATTTGAATTTGAAAATGGTTAACAATGGTCTGACATAGTAAGTAAGTATATGAAGTCAAACAATGAATCATCGTCAATGACGGACATAATCCAAAAACACATGACCTCTCACCTTATTACAGTAGTCCTCTTATACAATAAATAAGTGACCTTCAAAGAGGAATGGCCACTCTCGAGGGGGACAATTTTATTGGATTTTACTATACAAGTCCATTTGAAATCTGACCTCATAAGAAGGGTGGCATTTGGTGGGAGTGGTCTTACTGTACATTGAATACTGTTTAAAATGGGACATAATCCAGACAGGGATTTCTTGATATAAACTTAAGTCTGAGTTTATATTCAAATTTAAGTTGGTTTGTTTTGTGAAAAATTCAAGATTTAAACTGAGATTTATTCTGGAAATTTGGCAACCATATTGTTATATGGTTCACACTTTACAACATCAATTAGCATATAGTCCCTGGCCTCCTACACATCCTGGCAGAAAATAGCTTGGTTTAGAACAGCTCTACCAAGAGCTTGTTATAATAAATACATTGTATGTATACAGTAGTCAGTGAGTCAATATTGAGAGGTGGAAATCCACCTTGATCATTGTGAAGTTTTTTGTTTGTAGAGAAGAGATGGCAACAACCATAAAATTAATCAAAATGATATATTATATCATACAGTCAAAAACCACTAGCCCTAAGCCCCAGTCTAGTAAAAATTGGTTCGGGTTAGTAAATATTGGTTCGGGTTAGTAAATATTGGTTCGGGTTAGTAAAAATTGGTTCGGGTTAGTAAATATTGGTTCTGGTTAGTAAATATTGGTTCGGGTTAGTAAATATTGGTTCGGGTTAGTAAATATTGGTTCGGGTTAGTAAATATTGGTTCGGGTTAGTAAAAATTGGTTCGGGTTAGTAAATATTGGTTCGGGTTAGTAAATATTGGTTCGGGTTAGTAAATATTGGTTCGGGTTAGTAAAAATTGGTTCGGGTTAGTAAATATTGGTTCGGGTTAGTAAAAATTGGTTCGGGTTAGTAA
This sequence comes from Bathymodiolus brooksi, assembly GCA_963680875.1. NCBI lineage: Eukaryota > Metazoa > Mollusca > Bivalvia > Mytilida > Modiolidae > Bathymodiolus > Bathymodiolus brooksi. The sequence continues at coordinate 90,578,939 of OY804581.1, read as the reverse complement.
ATATTGGTTCGGGTTAGTAAATATTGGTTCGGGTTAGTAAATATTGGTTCGGGTTAGTAAATATTGCATAAAATTTACTTAATTAAATAGAAAAAATTCTTCTAAAATACTGTTTGGGCTAGTTTGTCAAAATTTCTTTAGCACAGACTGTTATATATATATTAGTTGAAAAGGGGTGGAAATCACCTTAAATTACAATGAAGGATTATGTTTTTTGTTTCTTGTGAGATGGTGGAGATGAATTGGTTGATTGATTGGTGAACTTTATTCAGGTATATTCATGACGAAAAAACAAGTTAACAAACAATACATTAACTGGGTTAATAGGTGGCACTGGGGTGGGCCTATGTGTGAAAGTTTGGATTGTCACAAGAAATAGAGGATATAATAGATGGGGGTCAACATGTTTTCCTTTAAATAGGCCACCAATAACTACCTCTAACTAGCTATTGCTCATTGGGAGCTGCTGGTGGTACCATACACTTCAGGTAAAATTTGATCTGCTCGTTTAATTTTTTTTGGCAGTGTGTTTGAATATATTCACTGTAATAAATATCAAAATTTTAACAAATTCCAACCAACAGACTCGCAGCTATAAATTCACTAGCCACATAGCTTTTCTCTTTGTGGTTTTGATCACCGAGATGCTTGAAATCTGCATACAAACATCATATGATCAAAACGTTCAACTGATTTCAAAGAGTTATCTCCCTGTAGTGTATGGTACCCCCTTAAGTTCTCTTTTAGGAGTAAGGAGCATGGCATGACATTGTTCATTTACAAGACACTCAACTGTGTACCATCCCAAGTATGTAAGGATGAGGTGTGTAAATAATTCATCACGCACAACTAGTGGACAGCCCATTTGGAGAGGTTGTACCCTCAGAGGAGAAATTGGGTCCTATATCTATACCTCTGGGTTTCTGCGGAGTTTAGTTGAGTTGAAAAATGAAAATTATAAGAACGGCATGGTTGAATAAACAATAGTAAATGAAATATACATTTAAAGACGAGATATATAATCACAAGTTCATCTAAATGAACATCTTTGTAGGCAGGAAGGGGGACTTGCCTTACTATCTTCCCATTTATGAGAAAAAGTTTTAGTTCTCTGTTTTTAAAAGTTTTGCTTCTCCTATTTGAGTAGGAATGGGTAAATAATTTGTTTTTAGACTTTCCTGAGATTATTGATCAAACTTTTTATAGCTGAAGGTAGAACTTTATAATGGTCATTAGATGATTCATCTACATTCTGCCGATTTCTTCTGTCATTTTTTCTCCCGATTCAATCTTGCCAAGATTTTACAAAATATAAATATGACCAACAACTTACCCTGAGGATGAAGATGTATTCCAATATGGTGGCACATGATTTGGTTGTTCCCCATCACTTTTTGACCCCTCATTTCCACCCTTCTTTTGCCTCCGTGAATCAAAAGAAGTTCGTAGAAATGCACCATTAGTCTTCATCACAAGATAATTTGTGTGTCAACAAACTAACCAGCTGATTGATAATTTTGAATGCATATCCTCATCATTAAAATTTAATATACACCACAGAAATTCATCTCCTATTTTCCAGACTCACATACTGATATAAATCCAATTAATTTCCTATTACAAAATGTTCACTACTATTTTTACTTTCCTACATTTTGGTAAGCTATCAATGCTTGTAATAGGTAACAACACAGGGTTAAAAAGTTAGCCGACAACAACTTGATTATCTCAAAACAACAAAGGGAAATAATTATAGATGAGCCATTATTTTTAAAAACATGAGTCATCAAGGCTGAGAGGGAATTAATTTTTCTGAAATCATATTAAAGCTAAAAATGCTATAAATTTTTACAGATAGATTTTAATTTCTAAGACATGGGTTGTCTAATGTATTTTCGTGTATATATTGATCAGCGATCGTCGGGAATCTGTTCATATATCATCGTTGATCTGAATTAATGCAGTGGATGTATAAATACATATCACTTATTGATCTGCAGCCGAGTGCCATCTTTTACTGTAAAGGTCATGATTAATCATTGCTTCGTTTTCACTTTTTAAGACCAGTCTTAACATAAAGACATTTTTCCCAGCTAAATATTGATGAAACTTAACACATTAGGTTTTGTATTGTAGAGTTATTTGTGGCAAATTCAACTTATGACAGTTAGATGAGAGTGTAAGGTCCTGTAAGGTCCTGTCTAAATCTCCCTGGAATGTACAGGTATTGATCTTAATCTGACTGACTACTATCATATAAAACTATTCTATCATGTCTGTTATGCATAGTATATTATTCTATGCCAAAAGTTTCCTACAGGAATATCAAATAAATTTGTTATACTTTATGTAGACAATATTTTCTTTCGGTTATTACTTGTATTATTTGTAATAAGGACCAACATGAACAGTTGGGTTAGCCTCAGATAAATGTCATTTTCTAGGTTTTTAAGCAAAATTCTATACCCTATGACATTTTTTTCTGAAGAAAAAAAACTGAAATTATATTAAAAACTAACAAAAATAATGTCTGTATTAAAAGGAGCAATGAATGACTCCATTTTCTCATTGTAAATTTCCCATTTCAAAGTAATAACAACGCATAGACCGGTACAGTAATGCCTTTGAAGACTTGATAAGAAGATGCACACAGCTTTTTTTCTCCTTCTAGTATATGTGGAGGATTCTGTTGTTCTGAGAATGTTTTTTCCTCTCATAATTTGTCAAATAAGATCTATATACATTTGCATAAAGTGACAAATAATATTAATACAGTAAAACCTGTATTAAGAGGTCAAACTCTGGGACAAAGAAAAAGTGGTCCTCTAACACAGGTGACCTCTTAAAAGAGGTGCAATTCATATGAATTTTCTATGACAGGAAAAGAAGGTGACCTTTTAATATAGGTGACCACATGTGCAGGTTGGACTGACAGATTATTTCCCCTTTTCTTTCTGTTTATACTTGATGTTGTGATGACAAACCACATTGAAGATAATTCTCCTATTATATCTAATATCAATCTATTAATTACTTACCCCCTCCTAACAGAATACCCCTTTTAATACATGTATATATCCCTGATGTCTATTCTCCCTATTAATTACTAAATGTGCCCCCTTTACTTTACAGAAGAGTTATTGGATGGTTATCAATGTCACCTAATACACATAATTACATAAAGATCAAAGTCACTTTCTATCAATTAAATAATAAAATATTTTCTACATTTACACCAAGAAGCTTTTTTGTTGCTGAAAACATGCCAAGTTATAGTAAGTTCCTGTGCCAAAACAACATATAAAAAAAATTGCCATCATCCTTGACGGAATTCATTCAACACATGTATCTAATGGGGCCGAATTATACAGAAATACCAAGGGTATTTGTTAATTACATATTCCATGTAATTTTCTTAAAACTCATCTTAAGAATTGATTCTGGAGCATATGGTTGTCAGATTATTAAATAGCTGTGTTATATCAAACACATATTCTATAATTAATGGTACATAAAAGTTACACAACAAAACTTTTTTTTACGGTAATTCATTTCACGAGTGTCGACACCGTAATTTCTTTGTTACTGGCCTTTTCCTGAAAAAACACAATGGTTTTATTGAGCCACTATAAAACATACTCTAGGCACCATTTCGTGAAGCCTCCATGGGACTTGCACATCACTAAAACAGCATTTGTAAAAATCCAAGACTTAAAAAAGGTGCTTTATGAAACATTGCCTTTTGCATATCCTTGAATTCATGAACCTAACTTGGCAGTTATGCATACATTTCTTTCCTTTTTATAGGAAGCCAGCCATCGATGGCACCAAGTCGGTCTGCAGTTTAGGTAGGACTAACCATTCCTAAATATTTTTGCCTAGTTTTGGTTTAATAAATGGCCAGTGATTTCCAAGTAGATTTTGTCATATTTTACCATATCACAAACTTTATGTCATTAAAATGAAAAGGAAGTTTAAACAGTGATGGTCAACAATTCTTTCAATTGTCTGAATATGACAATCCACAGAACATATTCAAAGTTCAGTTCGATATGACCAAGTAATTAAAATATAGATAATTAACACACATAAGACAACAAGCATAGACATTTCTTGTTATGGCCTAATATTAAAAAAACTGCAACGGTATATAAAATAACAGTGTTCAGTGACCGATTGGAGAAATGGCGAGTAACCTCTGCTGTATCTTAATAATTTTTTTTTATCTAAAATTAACATGATTCAAAACGATAAGTAATACTGATATACTAGTAATTAATCAAAAATAAACAAAAAATAATCAAACTTTTTTTTCTTCCTGTTTCCTTGTGGTATTAAAAGAAAGTTCTTACCTGGTGAATTATTAGATCTTGGCCTGACACCTTATCATTATACAATGTAAAGTATGTTAATATACTTGGCAGCTTTAGAGGTATATCATAAACTTTGGATGTAGTGATAACATTAATTAATTTGTCACAATTAATAACATGATGTTGTTTGTAAAATATTAATATACGAAGGGAGATAACTTTAATTAGGAACACAGGTAACACATGTATTAGTTTGGTTATTTTGTTTAATGCCACTTTCAACAATATTTCGGTTATATCGTGGCAGTTCACATATGTACATGTATTAAGAATTTCTAGATCAAAATTTATGTCAAGGAAAAAGGTCTCTCCCAGTCACTGAACATAGTAGGGTTAGCATAAATGTGCTACTTTGTTGACTTCTTTTTGATTGTCAATAATTTGTAATAAAATAAAAATAAAAAGTTAAAGTTTCACACAGACAAAACTAGGAATTTGTGCTGCAGTTGCCAAATGGGTTCCCTAAAATAAAAATTTTAGTAGCCCAGCAAAGATTCTTGAGACCCAGCAACTAACGTTACGCATGACATAATGAAAATTTCAGTAGCCAGCTGGGCCACTGTCTGCAAATTTTCATGGGCCAAGGCAAAAGTTTAGTGGCCTTGGGCGACTGGGTCCCTGTTAAGCTTTATTCCTGCTTCATAACTTTTATGAGTGTTGTGGTGTGGTAATTTGATCTAGATCTACTTAATCAATCAGTATCCACCACCAGCTTTTGTTTATGATATGGTGTGTGAAAGTAGTGCTAGACACCAATAACTCTAATATTAATCTATAACTGTGAAAATAATTCCACATATTTCAGAATTCAATTTCCCACTTTGTATGACTGTATAAAAGAATTACAAGTCCCCCAGGCATTTACAATGCTAATTCTATGGAAACGCCAAGATTTTTTTCAGTAAAATTGAATTGATTGTGATACCTTATGGGAAAGTACTACAGTCTATTTGGCTAGATTTTTCATGTAACATTTCTGTTTAATAGATATTTATGAGAATCTGTGGCAATTTATAAAATTTATAGGAACAGAGAACCCAGGTATCAAAAATCAATACTATGAGTAATACAAACTTGATTGAACAAATCCTAGATTTACTGTCCTTCATATCAATTATTTCTACCCAACACTCAGCAGCCATGTAAATTGACATGATCTCACACCATCCTTCAAAGGCTGCCATCATTTTCTAGCTTTAACATGGCAGGTTTTATCATAGCTATACTGTTATAGTGTATTTGTTTATCAATAATTAATATTAAAGTTCCATTGGGACAAACCTAATATTGGAAAAATCCAAATAGATCAGAGATTTTATATTCCAAATTTGTCTTAAAAAAAGATCGCAATATTCAAAAAGCTAAATTAAATTGGCAAGTGTAAGTAACTTAGAAGAGATTTTCATTAAAAAATTGGAAAGAAATATTTTTGCATGTGTATATAAAAAAAAATCCTACATTTTTCTTCCCTTCAATATGAGCAGAGATTTTTATCGTTAGGATTAGTTACACTACAACCGATTTCTTTTCAGTAGTATTTCCTGATTGTGTCACAAATCTTCAGGATGTAGAATTGACTTCTAGTACTAACAATAAAGATTACTGTGGAAGCTAGAACCTTAGAGAAACTGATGGTATCGGCATCTGTTGTCTGTGATACCATTCTGATTATATCAGTGATGACATTGTGATACAGAGAAACCTGTCTATACCGAACCCTGAATAAACTGGAATCCTGTATAAACTGAACTTAAAATAAGTTCCAAATGTAGGAATTCTTTGTTAATTCAGCCTGTATAAACAGAATACCTGAATATTTCGAACATAAACGGTGGTCCCAAGGAGGTTCGGCTTAGAAAGGTTTCACTATATATATTTCTCTATTAATTCATACGAGTTTCATAAATTTATAGAATAAGGGCATTACCATGGCCGTAGCGCAATGGAGGCAAATGCCTCACTTTTGAAACGGCAAGTGTAACCTTTTGAAAGCAAGTAAAATCTTTTTTTTCTTCAAAATTTGTCTAAATTCACCCACTTTGCCTCACTTTATTCAGACCCGGCCTACGGCAGTGATTACTGAAGGTCGAGACAGACATTATAACTAGAATGGCACCAAGTCTGTTAGGATGAGATGTGATAATGTAAGTGGAGACCTTCAAAACTGACATCATTGTATTTATCATAACATCATGACTGTCTTAATGTAACACTGACCATAATTTTCAGCATTAGAATCTGTGTTGATACTGACAATGTCCATCAGTGAGTTCAAAGGAAAAATATATCATTTACTTTAAAAGCATAAATGTATATCATACATATAAGAGGGTATTTATTGTAATTTTAGCAAAAATTCTTTTCTTTCGAACAAAAATCTGATTTTTTGTTGATCATAAAAAAATCAATTTGTAATTAATCAAATTTTACCAAAAATTCCTTGTAGAAAACTGCAGGGTCAGATTATTTATTTTTTGCATGGACAACTTATCTTTTTCTATAATATGTGGTGACAGGAAATAAAAAAAACCATACCCATCCCAAACAGTTAAATGGTTGTTCCCTAATTTAAAGAAGCAATACACCAGATACATGTATATACCATGGTGGTTCTTCTTACCTCTTCAACAATTACAATATTTAATTCTACAGTGACACCTGTTCTTCTATGATTTTTCAAACATGACTTGTCTTTTTTTGACAATTATTGCCAACTACACATGTACATGTCAAACACTGTCACATATGATTTAATGTATAAAATTATGAGGGCTGTTATATATTATAATATATAAATAACACATAGCTGAGAGGGTGGTAGAGCAGATTGTTACCCCTAGAAATTTCATTGTTAACCTCGGCGAATTCCATGTTCTTTTCTCCTGGTTTCATTCTTTTTTATGATTTTGATGCCCTGAATTTCAATTGCTGTTATCTTTAAATGTGTTAAACTGTGATATCGATGTTGTGTAATAAATAAGATTACATACATTTTTTGTATTTGTTAATATTTTTCTGCCATTTTGGTGTATGTTTTATACAGATGGGTGTTCTTAAATGAAAAGTGAGCAATTTAATAAATTTACTATTCCCCGAATATCTAGTTAATAAGTGTTTTATTATACCGAAAGAGACATCAGATGCAAAATGATGGCTGAAGGTAAAATAATTGATGTGGCAGTAATAAAGACAAGTCATTCAATACATTTGCCAAAACAAAGTCATCAGACAAAAAGTCGGGAATTTCCGGAACATTTTCATTCCTTGACCAATATTATTTTTCAATTTAAATTCCGACTTTGATTATCCTATCTTTTAAATCGCGCAATTGACTCAGACATAAAAATTTTAAATCGAGAGGGTGATCGACTAAATTATCACCCTCTGCCATGTGATAGACTAAATTGGCACATGCTCCTTAACCAGTGAGAAGACATGAAATTTACATGAAATATAATAATAAGAAATGTCAACTTGTCATCCATGTACTATTATCTCTACAAACTTTTTTTTTTTTTTTTAAATAATGGTGATTTAATTAACCTGCTATCAATTATACAACGTTGAACGATGTTCTCCATTTTAGTTTTAAAAGATTTGGAGAGTTATTGTTATGGTGTTTAAAGTCACTTTCAACAATATTTCAGTATTATCATGGCAGTCTGTTTTATTGATGGAGGAAACGGGAGTACCTTGAGAAAACCACTGACCTGCCGCAAGTCACTGACAAACTTTATTACATAATGTTGTATCGAGTACACCTCGCCTCAACGGGATTCAAACTCACAACATAAGTGGTGATAGGCACTGATTGCACAGGAAGTTGTAAATCCAACTACCATACGATCACGGCCACGGCGATTTGGAGCTTCTGTACAACATTAAACATTAACAATTTAATTTAAAAAGTTAATGTGAACCAATGCCTGGTACATTTATGTATAAATTCATTAAAATCCCAAAAGTGGATTTCTGAGGTATAGAGGTTTTTTTTTTAATTCAAAATTTAGTAAGTACAGAGTTGTCTTTCCTAACAATATCACTGTTCCTACCACTACATATTTCTTTTTGCACAAAAACAACTTTTTCATTTAATGGTATGATGAAGACAAATTAAGGTCCTTTAAAGATGTGTTTAAGTAATCAATGAGATAATACCTTACTTAATTACCCATGCTTACATTTCTTTCTTTAGCAACCATGATGAAACAGTTTCTAACACATGATCAACAAAAAAATATTTTGGCACCATAATGATTTGTACAATTCTCACCATTTTCTGTTGCCATGAATTGAAAACATTATTTTATGCATGTTTAAAGAATCACACTAGAAAACACAAAGCTACATGTAGCATGGTTAGTTGGTAATAACTTATTTATTTGATTTTGTTTGACCTTGTACAGGACATCAGATAGTGTTTTAACATGGCTTATTAAGTAATACCAACAAGATGTTGCACACTACGTCATGCTAAGAATACCCCCACTCGTTCATTTGTAAGTCGCACGGTAAACAGGAGGTAGATGTGCAATCATTTCTTCCAGTAGAAGCTGAGATATCTGTTACGAAAGTGTGAATGGACGGATAAACGGACTAATGGACGGACGGACAAGGTGATTGCAATATAGCCCCCTCTCTATGAGTGGGGGTATAATAAAGAGCTGAAGTAATACAGAAATATATTGATGAATACAGAAACTGGAAGGCTTGAAGTACATGTAAAAAATCAAAGTAATAAAGACTTATTCTTTAGTTCTACATGACTTCTTATAGCATTTTAATATGATATGTAAAACCTTGTTGTTTTGTGGGTTGAGAAATTATTGGTACTTATCATCACATTCAGCTATGTCAAGACTACCAGATTTAATGTGGGCAATACAGTTATTTTATGAACTGACCATGGCCAGCAAAACTCGGAACCTTAACACTTCCATTAAGTATCAGGTGTGAATCCATGTCAGTAGTGTTAGCTTTAAGGTCAGAATTCTTTAACACTTCCCACCCATGCCCCTGTGTTTGTTAGAACTTCACACTTAAGATTGAAAACCATTATATTTTGTATCTGTTACACTCCATCATGTGAGTGCTTGCTTTTATAAACTTAATATTACATGACAATACAGTCTTTGCCTTAATTTTTGTCACCTACATTTCAAGAAAGCCAAATTTAGAAAAATAAAATCTATTTATTCAAACAAATTCTTTCATAATTTTCACTTGTCCCTATCTAGTTTTACTTGTTCCTGACATCAGGCAAGTGGGTTAAGGTGAAGACTGAGAATATAAAAAATATCAACATTTTCTGTACAAAAGTTAAATTAGAAATGGATTTTACATGCACAAATTCTTTATAGAGTTACCTCCCTTAGAACACTGAATGCAGTCTTAAATAATCATTTATAAACCTCTGGTTTATCTTGCATGAAACGATGATTTGAACAAATTAGAAGTTGTTTTATCTGTCCCCATCTCCATGGAAACAATGAAAAGTCTATTGGTAAAACAATAGGAGTTTTAAAATTTATTATCTTTAAAATCAGAGGTTTGACAAATGTTGAAGTCTTTGTTTGAAAATAGTAAATAAACAAAGAATGAAATGATCCCAGGAATAAGGATAGAATAATATTCCATTCAGGTTCCTAAAACATGCAAAAGAAATATGTTTACCTTCAGGATGCATCAATATATACATGTACCCACATACCACAGGTAAAAATCACCTTTAATTTTTTAACACCATTTTTTTTAGGGAATTAACAATGTTTCCTTCACCTGGAATTTTATTTTTGAAAATGTAAGGGAAATCTAAACTTTCCACCAAAAAAATATTATAAGATTTTCGTATGTTTACCGAACTGATCTAGGTACTGACAGCCTTCTCTTTGGCATAAACTTTCTGTGGTGTTGTCTAAATATTATAGTACAAATGTCATTAATCATGATATAAACAAATATCTATATAAAACTATAAAAAATAAATATTTAAAAACATTTCGTAAACAAACTAAACATTTTGTCTCCTCATTAATTATATTTTTCCTTGAGTTTTTGAGTGCTTGTTAACTAAGTCTTTTTCAGTCTTTAAAACTGGTAGAGTTTACAGGTTTTTGACATTATCAACCATATCTGCTTGGTTGAAGAAACTGTGAAACCTTGGCTTGTGAAAACCAGCAACCTTCAACAAATAACTGACAGAACTGATACAGTATCAAGACCATTCAATCATGAAAGTACAAATGTAAAAGGTTTTTCTCTTGAACTGTGATCTATGTTTTCCATTTGATCTTTCATCTGAATTATTATATTGAAATACTTTGTACTCATACATGTATTTTGTTCAATGGTTCCTGTGAATAATAGTGATGGAGAATTAAAAATGTAATTCCTGGGATTCATTTTTTCATGACTTGTGATTGGTGTTCCCTAGTTCTGATAAATGACTGATATTAAAAGTCTAAAGATCACAGTAATAGATAGAAAAATTAAAGGGTCTTTTAAAAAAGATGTTTGTCGCCTTTCCCTTGTTAATGCCAGAGAAAAAAATAAGAGGAGAGAACCTATATAATGCTCCTAAAACTTATTTTTTTAGCTGTTTGTGTCAAGTCTGACACAATTTATTTCCATTCTCTATCTTCTTCTTGTATTCTGTAGTGTCATTACTTAAATTTAATTAAAGCCTCTCATCATTAGCAAGATAAACAGTGAAATCTTTCTCAACTAGATACAAGTGTTTAAAGCACATATATTTTAATTTTAATTTTCAATATTTTTCATCAGCAAACAAAATTAAAAAAAATTTTTTTTTGGAAAAATAAAAAAAAACAATTTTGGAAACACAGAAAAAAAAGATTTTGGAAAAATAGAAAGACAGGATTTTGCCAAGTTCCTATTATATTTATTCTCAATTATCATTTTGTATTCAAACTCTATATTGAGGATACTATATTGACACAAACTGGATATAAATATTGTCAAAATAACATTCTATTTAGAGAGATTTCACCATAGAACTTTACTGTATTATGATTTCAAACCAAAGTTTCAGCTTAAAAACTACAATACCATACCTGTCATCATCTATCATGCCAGTGTTTTTCTGCATACATTCTTTTACTGCCTGCATCCCCTCTCTGAACCTCTGTTGTAACCTCCTGGCATACAGCGAAGCTCCTCCCTCACTCATGTACCCACAATTCATATCCTCTACTTTGTTGTTACCTTTTAGAATATCTCCATCCGACATATATCCAGAAATGTAATCAAAACTTTCGTAATCCGAACTATAATCTCCGTCAAACGAACTGTTCAATCCACTAGATGGCGTTTTTCTAATTGGACCAGAGTAAAATTTACCGTGGTCCATTAGAGGACGATTCATTCCTAAACGACTTGTACTTGCAAAATATGCAGCAGTTGGAGTAGCATAGCCAGGATTGTGGAATATTTTACCGCCAGGGTTACTGTAACCTCGTAGATATCCAGTACCATAAGGCATGGAACGCAAAATTGGCTGCATTGGTTTAATATCCATCGCTTCATCAGAATCATCAACAAAAGTTGTTTCTTTCTCAGAAAATGTAGTTTCTTTTGAACTTTTATCGTTTTGTTTATTTACGGTTTTTGTTCTGACTTCGGAATCAAATGTTGTTTCCACTTTTTCACCGTGTCGTGGCTGAACTATTGCCACATTGTTTGCCGATTTATTAATGGGCTGCTGTGGTTGTAACACTTTTAATCCTAATCTCGGTGAATTTGTAGCACTAATACTTCCGACATCCGACCCAGAGTCCGACGGTCGGTAAATTACACTTTCTGTTGAGGAGTTACTATTGTTTCCACTAGGACCACTATGACTAGATGATGATGACGTGGAGTCACTTTTATGACCTGATATTGACCCTTGACCTGGCGGTGAAGAGGGACTATCATTTTTAGCACCATCTTTCTGTGAAGGCGTAGCATTATTATTACTATGCTCCTTCATCGGTGTATTACTCCTTGGTGGTGGCTCGGTTTTTGGAAGTGGAGGAGGAAGAGCTCGGTTTATAATCACTGACTGATTATTGAGATCTGCCATGCCGCTCATCGCATGCATTTGAGTATTAGCCACTGAACATGTTGGCTTCACAATATTAACAGTTTGAGGGGAATTTCCCTCTTTATTAGACATTTTTGAACCACCACTCTGTTGTGCGGCCATTTTTAAATTGTTTTTTGAGTATTGTCCATCCCCTACTCTTTCAATTTTACCTTCAGAGTAGTCAATTTCAGTATATCTCCCTTTTGTATGTAACATTTTGTCTTGGTCGTGAGAGCTTGTTTTTGACTGGTCACTTATTGATTCGTAATGTTGTTTACCGTGGGAACCAGTAGAAGATCCGTAAGCACTAACACCTGACTGATGTGATAATTTTGATGATGGAATTCCTAAAACAGATGGAGATGTGGCTGCCGACGACGACTGAGAATGACTTTTGGATTTCTCATCCTTACTACGTGATTTACTTGACGATGGTTTTGGAATGCTTGTTGGCGTGGGTATTCCTGTACTTGTCGGAGTGGATGAAGCAGATTTGGATGATTTTGATGCAGTCTTTGGTATTAGAGTTCCAATTTTTGAACCTTTCTGTCCAGATTTTAAATCGGTCTTACTGGATGATTTCTTGACAGCTGATGATGTCCCATGATGTGATGCTGACGAACTATGGTGTTTGTCATTATGTGTCAATGGTAGTGTAGATGGATGTTCTTTCTTGCTTGCTGCTGGTTTTGCTAGAGATTTGTTTTTTGGTGGAAGCTTTGGACTTTCAGTTTCGGGTGAGAAACTCAGAGCTCCTGGGTCAGTAGAGCTAGAACTTCTGGCACTTGCTGTGCTAGATCTTGTATCACAACTGGTTCTCGAGTCCCGATCACTGCTGAGGGCTAAGGATGATGAACTGGTACTAGCAGTGCTTCCTGTACTTGTTTTAGATGTACTTTTAGGAACTCCACCTTTGCCCTTAGATTTGTCCTTGGAGTTGAAGAATTTAAATTTATCCAACATAGAGTTTTTGTTAGGTGGCACTGTTTTCTGTGAGGTACTTTTGTTTGAAGCAGTAGAACTGGTAGAGGTAGTACTCCCTGTACTAACAACTCGTGGCTGTTTCTCTCCTGATGGTCTTGGTGTTGTCAATGACCGACCCCCGGGTGTCGGTATACCAGACCCAGGCACGGCAGGTGAGGTTGCCCGTGATGATGGATGGCTAGTTTTTGCTGGGTTTAATGATGAACCTGGAAAAAAAAAGAATCCTTAAATTATAAAAAGTTGATAATTCCAAAATTTAGCTTTGTAAATTTTTCACAGAATTTCAAAATACGTTTTTTTTTACGTATTTATAATAACTATTTTAACCCCTTGACTAAAGTCACATGCACATATTCCAATAATTATGTATTATGGGTATCAACATAATGTAAAACAAAATGAAATGTAAACATAGAAGTGACCTACATTGTTTGAATCTCAGTCATGACACAGAGTCCAATGTCTGAAACATTTCCAAAGCAGATGCTGTGGGAAATTTATCCTAAGAGGTCATAGGTTATTTTTAAACATCAAAGTTCAGTTTTAAAATGTTCTCTGCATTACTAATATTTTTCGTTACAAAATTCAAAATAATTTCACAAAATCCTTCTTTTGTCAGAAGCTAAAAAAACTGCCATGTGACAAAGAATATCCAACATTTAACTCATTCAGCAGACCACACTAGTAAAATTAACTTTTTATCTACCTGACATATCAAATCATTGTACAACAAGGTCAACAAGTATAAAATGATCAATTTATAGTATACAAATATTATTGAAGATCTATCCAATTTTTTTTTTAAAAATCATGAATGTAATATCCTTTAAGCCATTACACTTTATCTGGTTTATAGACCAAGTAATGAAGGGTTTAATCATATAAAAGATTTATTGATGAATTAAGTCAAGATTCATTTTATCCCATACTACGATGTACCAGTACTATACTAGTAAGGTAGAAATACACTATAGAACTGTAAATTAGAAATTTAAAAATGTGTGGCGAAACCTCAAGACTCAACTACAACATGAAGCCAATACTATTTCAGTACCAAGGTAAAATGAAAGATCTAGAAACAAGATTATTAGTAGTATTTGAGGGGTTTTCATTTTTAACAGATGAATTTCTAATTTTTAAAATTTTTAAACATATTTTATTGTTCAAATAAAATAAATGGACAAGACACAAGTTTCACAACTTAGCATCGTCTTCTCCAGAAATTCTAAGCAACTTGTACATTAAGAAATCAAATATATATGAACATTCAATCCACGATTCAAGTCTTTGCAGAAGATGTGGTAAAAAGATTTTGTGTTAACACCAAAATTCTCTATAAGAACACTGATGACTGTTACAAACAAGAGTTTGGGAAGCCACATAATGTTCCATTGTACCTCATTGACGAGAACTGCTATCCTACAAACCACGAAATAGACATCTACTAAGACACAAAAATCATGATATTTTAGATACAAACTCTTAACTTTCAGAGTTAGGGTGTTATGGTGTTTAATGCTACTTTTAACAATATTTCAGTTATATCGTGGCGGTCAGTTTTATTGGTGGAGGAAGCCAGAGTACCTGCAGAAAACCTTGATGTGCATTAATGGGACTATTATAGAAATACAGTGTCAGTACATTCTGGACCTTCAGAACATACCACAATGATATCAGTTGTCCAAAACACTAGTTTAAAACAAATGAAAGTGTCCAATACTGTTAAGTCACGTCAAGACTAGCACATTACTCCTCATTAATAAGTTTCTGAAATGCTGAATTGTCATGCAAATATAAAATCACTGGTAAATGTCTCAAGTTATCTTGTGGGAAAGAGCACTAACGTATTGCTTTTCTGCAGCAATACAAATTAACGACTATTACCCCCCCCCCCCCCTCCCCATTTTTGTTTCCATACACATAATTAACTGCTACACAATACTATCTAAATAATCTCTGAGTATATATAGACATATAATGTATGTATGTATTGTTTGTTTACTTTAACAAAAGTTTCGGAGCTATTTAGATATGTATACAAAGCTAACAAAGCATGAAACCCTAAACCAACAATATCTAAAGCTTTAGAAGCAAATATCTGATTCTGAATATAACAAGCTACAACTAAACTGGCTTTTCTTACCTCTTTCATGCATTTTGTTAAAATCTGGAAAATCCAATAGTTTTTATACAAAATGAATGTTTTCCCCTTTTCTATTCCTTGAAAGTTAGTATCCAATATAAAAATTCTTCCAAATCAGAAAATCTAACTGTTACAAGACCTGTCTATTAGATTTTAAGTCTACTAATATGACAAAAATCTGAAGGATAATGTTTTAAATCTGATAGTAAAAAATCCCATTGTCATATCCAAGGTTCACAGAACAATCGTTTCAAATTTCATATATTTTAACCACATCAAAGCCGTGAGGTATTGTACAATCATTCCTAATGCTGTGGACTTTTTCGATATTGCTTCTGTGGTTTTTTTTTGGGAGACTACAAAATGTGTTTTTTGATATTTAACGAAGATAACAGGTGTGTCCGCCAGGTAAATTGTACACCTGAAGATGTAACTTGGCGGTCTGTGAAGGATGAACTATAAACTGTCTCCCCTTTCCTTTTCAAATTTTGAACAATGTCAACAGCTAGATTTTGTCACTGTTTGTGTTTAAACAAAGTGGACTTTCTAAACTTTTGTCATATTTATTTTGAACCTCATGCTGTTTTGTTTCCCTCATTGTGTCTTGTTGTCTCTGGTTTAAACAAACAGGTATGCACCTTGAAACCCGATAAAATAAACAATTAACCTCTAATGTCCAATGAAAATGTCATTTAGGAAGTAACTGAACAAATAATTAGTCCCTCTACAGAAAAGTTAATACTACCACCGACCCACAAAGTAGTTCGAACCCTTTTATAAAAAAAAATGTGGTTTTGACTGTGTACTAACTGATTTAAATCAAATTACATTTGTACTTTCCCCGACAAACTACACGGTGATTAATGTTTTAAATGGATTATGTATAATAGATGTGGGAAATGGTCAAGAATATTTAAAATTATGTTTTTTTTGGGGGTAAAAATTGAGAGATTTCTCTTCTAGTCATTGAGGCTAACAAATTATAGGTGTAAGTGCTATGGTGGTTAATGACACTTTCAACAATATATTTCAGTTATACAATGTATCTAAAAAATTACAGAGAAAAATTGCATTTTCTGAATTATAATCACTTCAGTAACTTTTACTGGTTATGCTGCTTCTAAAATATAAATATCAAGACCATACATTTCAAAAATATTTCAAGCCTTAACGAAATGTTAGTTTGGACAAATCAGACCCATGGGTGATGGACTTCGGTAGGTAAATAGCTAGGGAGGTAAATTCTTCTTTTTTTCTTCTTTTAAGAATGTGTTGAAATTTTGAATAAGATACCTTATCACAATGGTACTAGGTAATATCCAGAAATCAAATAAAACACATTTGTTTATGAAAAAAAAAGAATTGGAGCCTTTATTTCTGGTAGGTCGTGTTCCGGTAAACAAAACAATTTATTAGTTATGGCCCTATTTTTAAAATCCTGATTTTCATAATTTACACACAAAAAATTGTATAAACAGTCATTCAGCTAGGCACCGTCTCGGGACATTTGCCCACCTATTTCTCAAATTATCCAGAAGAACTTTATAAAAATTAGTTTAATTATTAAAGAATGTCCTGAAGAAATTTTGATAAAACTAGCAATTGTCCGGAAGATTTCAAAGTCTAGCTGAAACATTGAACCATGAGATGATTATAACCAAATTGCTGCAAAATGAAGTCAGAAATCATGTTTTATCTAAAGGAAATTTGCTTCAAATATATATATATTTTTTAATATTTTTCATCGCAATTGCACATATACATATTTTAAAAAAAATCAAATAGCTCCATGTATATAATTAACGAAACACCAAATAAACTTGTATTACATGTAATTAACTACAATAATTTTGCTTTAGGCTAAAATGTTGTGAATCTGAAAATTTGTTTTTATATTTGTAATTTTGTGGTAAAAAAACAAAAATAAACACCAAAACATTGCAGACTTACCTGTTTGACCTGTATCAATACAGGTGTAATATGACTTCACATTCCTAGCTGTCAGTCACTGACTTAGAACAAGGAATTTTATATTTACCAATACCATAATTGTTGTAATTAAACTGTTAATACCACTTTTGTTTAGTAGATTGTTTACAGGGTCAAAATAAAAACCTATTTGACATACAAGTCTTTATATAACCTGAAAAGTCATTAACTACAAACTTCTTTAAAAAAAATTTTTTTTATATTATTATAAGAGTATTAATTCCCATCTTTTGGTGGTTAGGGTTATCATGTTTAACGCCACTTTCGACTATAATTCAGTTATATTGTAGCGGTCAGTTTTACTGGGAGGAAACCAGAGTATCTGACGAAAACCACGGAACTGTCGCAAGTCACTGACAAACTTTATCACATAATGTTGTATCGAGTACACCTCTCCATGAGCAAGATTCTAACTCACAACTTTAGTGGTGATAGGCACTAATTACACAGGTAGTTGTAGATCACAACCACGATGGTCCCTACAAATTTTTTAAAAATTTTGTTTTTATCATAAGAGTATTAACTCCCATCTTTAAGTAATGCTGACACTACAATTATAACTTTCAGATGCATTTAAGATGACTGGATGACATTTTTTTTTTAATTTCTCTTAAAATGATTCATCAACTTTTGTCAAATCTGAACAAAGTCTATCATATCTTTGTTAATTTTCACAAAATAACAATTATTCTATGATCCACTTAGAGCCATATATCCCATATTATACATAAAGATTTTACAAAGATTAGATAAACAGGTCTTAACCATTGAAATTATAAAAGATTATTTATTTTTTATAGTTTAGATCTTGATTAAAGGATAATTTTATTGACAGGAGTTGGGCAGCTTAGATATTATCTCATTATAAATCTGATAGGCTTTCATTTCACAGCAAATCTTCTCTTTGTCAACCTACCAGGTCAAAGAACTCCCTTCAAATTTTCATTTTTCAGGATATTAAACCAGTAGACTGTAGTCTGTTTAAAAGAATCAAGTTTACTTATCTATTCCTAATTTATAAATAGCTTAAATTATTTAAATTAAAGAAATTGATCTACAAAATGTATTAGATGAACCTGGGCTATCTGATTGGTAGCATCCCAAATTGCTGATTCCCATTTTGCCAAATCCCAAATAGCTGAGTCCATTTAGCCGATTCCCAAATTGCTGACATATGAAAAATATTGTTATTGCAAGTAGAATAATGCTTCTAATTTATGAAGGAAAATTGTAAATAATTAAATAAATATTTCTTTTGAAATGGTCCGACATACCAGGGAGTTTAGATTATAGCATTCGAGCTCAAAGTCAAAAGGATATACGGTGGATTAGTCCTGCAGACAACCATGATTTCTGTCAAGATGAAGGATGCCAAGAAATAATTTCAAAACATATGCTCTGTGAATAATAACTAGCATAAACATGAGAGAATACACATTTTTTGTTTTGTAAATAGGTCCCAAATTTTGCATTTGAGCGAGACTTAGTAAAACTCTAAATAAACATTTACTTATTTGTAGTTTATTTCCATTGTTCTTCAATTGTTTGAGTAATGAGTATCGGCATCTCCTATTCATCAATCAGTATGCATTTGATTATGGTTTTTCTAATTAAAATTGCACGAAAAATTATGTACACATCATCAATATTTTTTTTTAAATAAAAAATAATATTATGAAATTTTGTCATTTTTAACAAAAGTCAGCAATATGAGATTCGGCAAAATGGACTCGGCAATATGGCATTCGGCAATTTGGGATTTGGCAATCTGGTACTAATTCTGACCATCTGATTGGTCAATATACTACTGATATGAAATAGTAGTGATGGGAATCGGTAACATTTTCAAGATCGATGATCGTTATATCAACATCGACCGATGATCGATCTTCGGTGACAATTGCCTGCTAAATGTATTTACTGACTATAATTAATCAAATAGTCTTTATTTCAAGAGTATGATTGACAAAAGTAAAGATATGAATAAAATTGTATCATAAATTTATAAACTATAATTTTTCCATGAGTAAACATTAACTTTAAAATAGAACAAAACAAAAGATCGTTTTCCATATGTGTAACACCTGATATAGATAGATAGATAAATAATAAACTAGTCCAAATATGTGTTTGACAAAAGTAAAGATTTGAATAAAATCAAATAATATATTTACAAACTACAATTTTTCCATTTGTAAACATTAACTTAGAACAAAACAAAAGATCGTTTTCCATATGTGTAACACCTGATATAAAATGGACTATTCCGGGGAGTAGATAAATAATAGACTAGTCCAAATATGTGTATTGACCGAGTGTTACAAGTACGCTTGGACAAAATTGCCAGATGTTTGACAGTATGAGGGCAAAAAAAACCAGCTGGGATAAAACTGCAATATTTTTGTCAGTATGGAGACAGAAAAAAAAAACCCAACCAAATTAAAGAACAAAGTTAAGCATATATTTTAGACACTATAGAATCAGAATCGACCACA
This sequence comes from Bathymodiolus brooksi, assembly GCA_963680875.1. Lineage (NCBI taxonomy): Eukaryota > Metazoa > Mollusca > Bivalvia > Mytilida > Modiolidae > Bathymodiolus > Bathymodiolus brooksi. Next base: position 90,558,869 of record OY804581.1, on the reverse strand, counting down.
AGGTTTAAGAATCGATCATTGGATCGTATGATGAGGTCCGACTGATAAGTCGATGTTTCCGATGATCGGTACACCACTATGAAATAGTGTTCTTCAAATGTACTATAATTTAATGGTGCACTATTAGTCATTAAAACTGTGAGACTGTTATACATGCATTGATCTATATCTGATAATCCTGTATATATATCCATGTTTAATAAGTCTCCATATAAAAAAGGTAGTACCTAATAAAAATTTAGATACTGGGTTTTTTTCTGAGGGAAAAATATTGTAATTTTGAAATATATCAGAACTTTCTTACAGTTATGTTCAATTGACAATCGCTATTGGCCTCTTAAGTAACAGTCTTATTGGCTACCGTCTCTACAGACCTGTCAAGTCACAGTTTCTGTTGGCTTGTCTAGTAACAAGAGTCTATTATAATCACATGCTCTATTGTCCTATCAAGTCACAGTCTCTTTTGGCCTAACCACATCAGTGGTGTAATGGTTAGTGTGCTCGCCTCCAGTAAATCATGGGTTCAACCTCCTGACGGTTCAAACCAGACTATAAAATTGGTATTTGCAGCTTCTCCGCTAAGCATGCAGCATGAAGGAGTAAGAGCAGAGACTGGTTGGATTAGAATCAGGATAATGCGTCCGAGTGGAGCAACATGTCTACCTGTGTACTGCTGTTTCAAAGATCCAACTGAGTATGTTGGTCAAGTACAAAGCAGACATCATTGTCATCACATTGAAATGTGTCTTGTCTCGCCGTGATATAGCTGAAAAATTGCTCACTTTATGTTAAACAACAATCACTCACACTTTCTAGTCACACACTGCATTGGCCTGTCATGTCAGTCTCTTTAGACCTTTAAAGATAGTCTCTATTAGCCTAATGAATCACAGACCCAATTGTCATGTCTAGTCAACAGTCTCTACTGTCTGTCTAGTCATACCTGTTAACCCCCCCTTTTCGCGGGAGTCTCCCGCGCAAGAGCCTTATCTCCCGCATGGACTGGGTCTCATGCGCGGGAGACATTAATCTCCCGCACACACACCTTTTGCTCCCGCACGATCTCCCCCCAACAAAAAAATCAAGTACAATAAAATCTTGACCTACATTTTGCGATCAATATTTCTGGAAATTCCCCATTTGGAACTCCCACGCTGATGAAAAATGTTGAGAGATACAAATGGTAAAGGTGTTTAAATGATATTCGGTTATTGATTTGTTTGACACCTTTACAGGTAAATTGGGTCATGGTGATTAATAAGGTGTTGATGATTATACAACAATTATCCACTAATTGACAGTTAATTGGGGATAAAGAAGTGGGTTTGTGGCACACGCTTAGATGATTAGAAGTGTGATAGCGGCAATTAAAAATAGTTATAAACCGTTGTGCAAACAGGAGTCGGACAACCTTTGATGCAGAGGAAAACTTCTTATTTCGATCAAACGTGCAATGAATTCATCTCGGATTGAGTTGTTATGGCTTGTTTGGAATCAAAGCCGATCAAAGTATTATTTAAGGACTAAGTTCCAGGATGGAATTGATAAACCACAAAAATGCCAAAACGTATGCTATCACCCAACGCACCAGCAGCAAAGTGACTTTTTAATTTTAGTGCTCTATGACTTTATTGTTCAGAGCATTCTGTCTTCATTGTTATTGCTTTGTTATAACCTTATGATTATGAATAAATTTTAAATACAGTTTTTATCCTTCATTCATCATATGAAACACTACTAATAAGACAGAAATGTAAACAATATATATTGAAATGGGATGCAGTTGGTTCAATACTGAAACAAACAAAAAGAAAACATCAATTAACAATAAAAACATGCATCAAATACATCGATAAAAAATCTCCAGTTATGAGACCAAATCTCCAGCCAAAAATTTACAAATCTCCAGTTGTAGCATAGTAACTCTATCACATGTATGCAACTACAAGGTACAATTTTGTGCATTTAAAGGCGACGCACAAAATTTCCCCCCTTTGAAGAGTTGGTAGGGGGGAGATCTCCCCCTAGCAGTTCCCAGAGGTTAACAGGTATGTCTAGTCATAGGATGTATATAGTGCCATGCACCAGACTTACATTTCAATATTTCATAAGAATCCAAAATAAAAATTTTGTGGTTGTATAAAAAACACATTATCAATTCGGAATCTCAACCCTTTTTCCACTGGACCTCAGTCTCACTAAACATACTATATACATACCAAAACAATAGGTTAACAGAAAACAATATTTACCTCCTCCCTGCCTCCTCTAAATGTTCCTCAATAATGACCAGAAGATGTGTATAACATAAGCACATGTCTATGTAAATATTTTCTACCGATGACATTTATATTACATATTGTATATGATTTAAATTACTTTTACAAGATATTTGTGTTTTCAATTAGTACATTCACTTTATATCAATCACCACAAACCTCCTGTAACACTAAGGATAGGTAAAATGTATATGCTTTATTGCACTTCTTTAGAAAATGAACCATTAAACCAGAAAACACTGAATAAAAGGCATGCATATTATTAGGGATTGTGTCATATTGTACTGAATTAGTGATATATAGAAAAATATAAGGATTGTTGTATACAAGGGTCAAGGTTTAATAACAATTGAAATTGTATAATATATTCAATAATACTTATCTTATTTTTTTTCCAAACAGAAATATATATTGAATTTTTTTTTTCACTTTTATTTATCTGAATTCAAAATTAAATGTAATTAATTTTTTTTTTACCTGAAAATATGATTGTTGTCGTCATGCTAATGTTTTAAAAATAAATTCATAAAAAAATAAATCCAAATATTTTCCAATAATTTGTGTCAGCTAAATATGAACATGTCAATATAATAATCAGCCATCATTTCTCATAACATTATATAGACCCCTCTGCCCAAAGGTGAAACATCAAAGGATCTCTCAGGTGTTTAGACAGGTGAGAATCTCCACATTCTTTTATCACCTGGCTTCTGTCTTCTTATCAGATTAAAGATCTACAATCTTTTTTTTTTAATATTTATATTTGATCTTTATCTATCTCAATAGGTGAGCTGGACGTTAAACCCTCATACTACTACTACTAAACAAACAACAACATATTTAATCTATGTAATAAAAATAAATTAACAAAAACAAGGGCAACGCAAAGTGTGGCATATCTCCTTGCCTAAAAATTTGACCTATGACCTTGAAAATCAATAGGGTTCCAGATTCTCTTAAGGACTAAGTATGTACCAAGTTTGGTCAAAATACATTGAAGGGTGTTGATTCTAGAGTGTTCACAAGGATGTTATGCAGTACAAATTTAACCTGGTGACCTTGAACTTTGACCTTGAATATCAATAGGGTTCCAGATTCTCTTAAGGACTAAGTATGTACCAAGTTTGGTCAAAATCCATTGAAGGATGTTACGCGGTAAAAATTTGACCCGGTGACCTTGACCTTTGACCTTGAAAATCAATAGGGTTCCAGATTCTCTTAAGGACTAAGTATGTACCAAGTTTGGTCAAAATCCATTGAAGGATGTTAATTCTAGAGTGTTCACAAGGATGCACGGAAGGACGGATGGTAGCGTTACTATATCCCTTCGCAACTTTGTTGGCGAAGGGATAATAAATATTTGATATTTTTAAAAAAATTATTTGTTTATTGAATTTCATGACTTATTATTGCACTTTGTACAATTTCTTAAGAATGCAAACATCTTAAAACATGATTCCTCAAATAAAAAGTGCATTGTGTGCATTTATACATGTATATAAAGGACATTTGATCACCTACAATCCAAATGCACTTTTAAAAGTTAGAACTGTGACAGGTTTATGTCAATACCTCATACTGGTAGCTATGTTCTAGTGACTTTATAAACAAATTTATCATAAAATAAACATTAAATCTCTGTCAGTGTTGTAATTAACGAGCTTCTTATGTAATACAACAGGTATCAATATGGTACCATGCTGGCTTTTCTTTTCACAAAGACAGGTAATTATTATGTCTTGACAGGTAAATTTTTTTTAGATTTTCCCCCATAAAAGTGTCTTATATTTAAATGTTAGCCTATGTACTTTTTTTTACAAAATAATAACAATAAAAAATTTCTATATCAAATTTAAATTAAAATTCAAAATTTCATTGCCATTAATAATCTAACAGAATTTTGACAATCAAACAAGCAAGCAAAAGATATATGTTCAATGTGTATAAAAATCAACAAAGTCGGCAAACAGGAAGTAGGAATCTGACGGGTCAAAAAACGCTACCCACAATATGGTATACCTATATGAAGCTTGTGACCAAATATCAGATTCCTGCCATCAACAGTTACTGAAAAAAATGCGACGAAAAATATCTTGGATGGACGGACAGAGGTAAAACAGTATACCCCCTCCCCCTTCGGGGAGCGGGGGTATAATTACAAATACTATACTTCTGTCTTTACATACAGAACAAAGATTCTTCCAAGATATTCTTGCATACCATGTTACTAAATGACAAAAGGAGGGGTCGTTGTGGTCATGATTGAATGGTAGTTGGTTTTATAACTAACTATGCAATCAGTGCCTACCACCACTAAAGCTGAGAGATTGAGTCCCGCTCATGGTGAGGTGTACTCGATACATTTTTGTACAATGTTATGTGATAAAGTTTGTCAGTGAATTGCGACAGGTCCGTGGTTTTTTCCGGGTACTCCAGTTTTCGCCACCAATAAAACTGGCTGCCACGATATAACTGAAATATTGTTTAAAGTGGCGTTAAACACCACAAACCATAAACTGTACCCCTGTCTTTTCATACAGAATTTTTTTCCTTCCAGATTAATACTGGCATACCAGGGTACAAGAGGAAAAATATTGGAGACCTTTAACAGCAAGTCACCTAGAAGTCATTCCCACTACTAAAAGTGTCTGGGTTCATAATGATTTAATTAATTATTAATGAAAACAAAAAAAGTCATAATGTCATGGTCTTTTTCATGTTCAATGTATTGATGTGAGAGGTGATTGCTCGTTTAATTGATATTGGTGGTATTGTTGACTTTCACTGTTTAAACTTTCTATTCCGAGTAGTCAGTAATTTTGTTATTACCCTTATTCATAAAAGGTGAAAAAAGTAATAGTGGTCTGTGTAATACATCATTATCTTCCATTTGTTGTTATTATAAACAATAAAATAAGTTTAAATCACAATACATCAGTGAATGTCTTATACCATTTAAATACTCAGATCAAGATATCTAAAAGATGATTAAATTTTTATATTCTACCATAATTTCTATAGTAGGGTTGGGGTTATGGTGCTTAACACCACTTTCAACAATATTTCAGTTATATCGGGTGGTCAGTTCTATTGGTGGAGGCAACCGGAGTACACGGAGAAAACCACTGACCTTCTGCAATTCACTGATAAACTTTATCACATAATGTTGTATCGAGTACACCTCGCCTGAGCGGGATTCAAATTCACGTTAGTGGTGATAGGCACTGATTGCATAGGTAGTTGAAAATCCAACTACCATACGATCATGACCACGACAGCCCAATTTACATAGTAATATACAAGTACTTATATATTACACTGATAGAAACCTATATTTTTGATTGGTCTTTCTTCCATGGAAAAAAACATTCAATCAAGTACTTTTTTACCAGCTCATGAAAATGCTGGTACAACCAAGGTTGTCAAAGGTTCATGAATGATCAAGTCCTAGTTTAATAAAAATACAACCAAGCTTGTCAGGGATTTGCTATCAAGTACTAGCTCTGGAAAAAAAACCCAAGCTTGTCAGAGATACCCGATAATGTACCATACCGGTAAGGTTGCCAAGAGGTAAAAGGCTAGCAGTTGTTAATCAATTATCAATCACAGATCACAAACTAGTAAAACAAAATGTCAAACAAGAAGAGAAATATGAGCCTAAAAAATAACAACAAAAAAGTTATGACCTCAAAAATAGTTCAAACAAGATGAACTGTGAGCTAATGCTCACTTATGATACCCCCGCTCTTCGGCAAACAGGAATTAGGAATCTGATGGGTCAAAAAACGCTTCCCACGATATGGGGTACCTATATGAAACTTGTGACCAAATATCAGATTTCTGCCATTAATAGTTGCTGAGAAAAATGCGACTAAAAATGGGCATATACAAAATGTATGTTCATTGTGTATAAAAATCAACAAAGTCGGCAAACAGGAAGTAGGAATCTGATGGGTCCAAAAACGCTTCCCACGATATGGAGTACCTATATGAAGCTTGTGATCAAATATCAGATTTCTGCCATCAATAGTTGCTGAGAAAAATGTGACGAAAAATGTGCATATATGTTCAATGTGTATAAAAACCAACTAAGTCTGCAAACAGGAAGTAGGAATCTGACGGGTCCAAAAATGCTACCCACAATATGGTATACCTATATGACGCTTGTGACCAAATATCAGATTTCTGCCATCAACAGTTACTGAGAAAAATGCGACGAAAAATATCTTGGACGGACAGAGGTAAAACAGTATACCCCCATCCTCCTTCGGGGAGCGGGGGGTATAATGATCATAATTTAATTTACATACATACATACATGTGAACTTTTAACTTTCAATTCCAGTCATGGACAATCTGTGATTTTATAATATCCATATTTCAGAAAGAAAAAAAAATTATTATGCAATGATTTCCTACAAATGTAAGAATTGAAGTATCCCTAATATTGAAACTGATATGCCTGTGAATCAATAGTGTATGTATTTTATAAACCACTGATACATGTAAATTCTGTTTCTTGTTTGATACACATCAGAATGAAATCTAAACAGAAACAGTGTTGATAATTATGATCAGGATCCTATTGAAGTATCCCTAATATTGAAACTGATATGTGAAAAGTTTACTAAACCACTGATACAGGTATATTTCTGTTTCTAGTCTGATACACATCAGAATGAAATCTAAACAGAAACAGTGTTGATAATTATGATCAGGATCCTATTGAAGTATCCCTAATATTGAAACTGATATGTGAAAAGTTTACTAAACCACTGATACAGGTATATTTCTGTTTCTAGTCTGATACACATCAGAATGAAATCTAAACAGAAACAGTGTTGATAATTATGATCAGGATCCTATTGAAGTATCCCTAATATTGAAACTGATATGTGAAAAGTTTACTAAACCACTGATACAGGTATATTTCTGTTTCTAGTCTGATACACATCAGAATGAAATCTAAACAGAAACAGTGTTGATAATTATGATCAGGATCCTATTGAAGTATCCCTAATATTGAAACTGATATGTGAAAAGTTTACTAAACCACTGATACAGGTATATTTCTGTTTCTAGTCTGATACACATCAGAATGAAATCTAAACAGAAACAGTGTTGATAAAAATGATCAGGATCCATATAAAAAAGAACAGTGGAACATTAAGAAGGAAACAGAGACTTTTGATAAAATCTACTACAATCGTTTGTTAACCATATTAAGTTACGATTTCACTTTGATATTTTAGCCGTCAGTCAAACCTTGTATTAATATGATTAGGTGTGCTACACTTGATCGCTGACCTTTTGAAAATGAACCTTCCAATTAATAATCCATTAAAACTGGTGAAAGTGCCTATTTCATAAATATTTATTTAGATTAAAAAGTAGATACAGCTACTTATGTAAACAAGTTCAAGTGATGAAAGTTGAAAACTTAAAAGTCTTAGGAATTATATTAAATGTACTACTGAAAATTTAAATGCTATAATTATTTACATCCACAAAGGGTATTAATTCAATTTTGTTTTCAAGGTTTCTAAAGAATTCTTGAAATTTTTCATCCTAAATCTCCATGATATAGCTGAAAAATTGCTGAGTTGGCAATAAACGACAATCACTCACTCACTTTTCATCCTAAGAGACTGAAACACAGCAATTTTAATCTTGAAATAAATAAATTTCAACCAAATTAGTCAAAACAATTTTGCTTTCTACATTTCATTGTATACAGTTCTTATTTCAAATAAAATTGTTGTAACTGGAAGTGGATTTACACCTACCTGTGTAATCAAACCCTATCACGACTCAAGTGGTAAGTTTGATTTTTTGTTTGTGGTGAAGTGTACTTGATACAAACATGGTGAGCTGGCAGCCAACATATACATTGGCTAAAAACTACAGGATCTAAAGTATATATAATGGATGCTTTAGGCCACTTTCAAGAATATTTCAGTTATATTGTAATGGTCAGTTTTATTGCTGGAAGACCACCAGACTGGATATGTACTCAAGAGAAAATCACTTCCACAAGTTCCTGAATGATGTAAGCAGTGCATGATGATAGGCACTGATCTTATATATAGATGAACATAAAACTACCACACATTCACAGTCACACTGGTCCTTAATATGACATAAAAATTGGAGTAAATACATAAAAACATAGACATCTAATTTAGTGTGTGTGATGGGATTTTGGAATAACTGATTTTGGAATAACGTAATCAGTTACACTCATAGTCAAAAGATTGGAAACACAAACAAGATGTTGCACGCTACGTCGTGCTAAGAATACCCCCACGTGTTCATTTGTAAGTCGCACGGTAAACAGGAAGTAGATGTGTGGTAAACCTGGAAAGGGGAGACATGGTACAAGTCACCATGCCAAAGCCATATATCAAATATAAAATCATTTCTTCCAGTAGAAACTGAGATATCTGTTACGAAAGTGTGAACGGACGGACAAACGGACGGACAAGGTGATTGCAATATAGCCCCCACTCCCACTCTATGAGTGGAGGTATAATAATTTAAAATTAATTGGATAAAAGACATATTTGAATTAAATCTTGATTAAACTAGGGACTATTTTATAGTAGAAAATTTCTGGGATTTTCAGAAGAGAAAATACAATGCAGCATTCTTACATTCCTGAAGTAGCTTAAGTTCAATTAAAATCATGGGTATACTATCAATGTTAAAGAAATGCATTCCTCTTCACACAAACAGACAGACACACACTAAGTATTTAGGAACAAAGAATGAATGCATTGACAGAATCCTTGAAGTAGTTATCATACAGCACGATCTAAATATAAACAGAAATACTTAATTTGTTAATTTTTCTTTCCCTTTCCCTTCAATCACAAAAAAACAACCCAAAACAATAAACTTTTACAGAATGAAATATTCTCTTTTTCTTTGTAAAACATACAAAGTGTATGGTTATTGACCAGGGACTGTGAATGAATATTGCCCCCAGGGCAGTAATGAGAAGGTAATATTGTTTTCCTTAGAAGAAGATTATGTGAGATTATCTCTCCGAGAATGTTAGAAGTGACATTCAAACAGAAAATATTTGAACAGCTTATCCCCAAAATTATACTACCGGGTAGTAAGGATGGGGCAGCCTATCAGCAAAGACAGCGGTAATAAAACTAATATTTCATTTGCTTGGCAGATGATAAATGGATAATAGGACAGGAAGTACTAACAAACCTTGCTTGCTTGGCAGGACAATCCACACTTATTCATTTGCTTAGCAGTACAGCCAGAGTTTATAAAACTAATATTTAGTTTGCTTGGCAGGACAGTCAATACTAACAAAATTAATATTTAATTTCCTTGTCAGATGTATATGGTAATCAGAAGAGACAGTACTTTGTAAAAACAATTGTTTAGTTTGGCAGTACATCTGTAAAAGCTTATCACCCCAGGTCTATAATGAGGCTGGGTATAAGAAGATTTTCTGGATCATTTAATCCTAGGTATTACTTAGTATCAGGAGGGGGCTTTCATCAAGTTCTGGATTCATATTTTTGTATACATCTTTCTATGAATATTTCAAATTCCATTGTATGTGTTGTTTCTAAATAAACATTTTATTAATTATTTTGTACTATAATGTTCATACTGTATTTTTTCAAAAGCTGTTTTCACCATTATAAGCCTACAGAGAGAAGGTTAACTTAGATCTAATAGTCCATAAACATTTATAGCCAAGAAAATACAATAAATCATCTGTGTTATTCTACAAATTTAACTTAATCTTAACAACTAAAAGCATTTTTTTGGACCTTTCATATGTACAATATCTATATAGTAAAACAAAAGAGGGACATTTTTTTTAAATGTGTTTGAAAAGACACAAGGGCACCAAGCCTCTCTCTCCCCTTTGGATCTGTCAATGACTTGTCTCACCCAATGTTTAATAATAAAGCATACCAATTCAAAGCCATCAAATTATCAATTTAAATGAAAGTCATTAAAATTTAATTTAAATCTAAAATAATGAATGGTATCTTCCTACCTTTTTAATGGAACACATTATACATGATCCTTCACAAAATAAATCATCTGTCACGCTTCCAGCTGGTTAGGATAAAATGACCAATGTCCACTCACAAAGACACTGGCCAGCTGTTATATTTACATGTAATTAGCTTATCTTAAATTTACAAAACACAGTGGTCCTGTCTGTAAACAAACAGATAGAGATCAAAACTATCAAATATAATAAATTCTCCCTCAGTGGTATAACTATCAGATATAACAAACTCTCCCTGAGTGGTATAACTATCAAATATAACAAACTCTCCCTGAGTGGTATAATACAGGGTCCATGGTATATACAATTACCACAAAACTATATAAAAGTAACAAAAGTTTCCTCCATATATGTGGTATAATTAGCTGTTAATTTGATCAATTAATCATATTAGAAATGGAGAGGGTTGAAGGGGTTTTTTTGAGGGGGGGGAGAGGAAAAAAAGGGGGGGGGCTATATTGGCCAACTCTTATATCAGTGTAACTGTTGCAATTAATATCTGAATATGTTAATTTGAATTTTTATTGGAGTGATAGATGAATTTTATTAAAATTTAAATTTTCTGTAATTTACAAAGCTTTGATCAATCAAAAATGGGGATTACACCTTAAAATATAGACAAAATGTAAGTATTCACAGATATGTAGTAAATGTTAAAAAAACAATTTATATTAAAAATATTGAAGACTTAATGAAATCATAAAATAAAAGAAAACCAACCTTTTTGCTTTTTCAACATCTTGAAAACTTGTATAAAATATAAATCGTGAATAGTCTCCGTGCCAACTGACAAAATACATTTTAAGGAATATTTACTTTCGTTAATATCAAATGATATTTAATAATTCACAATCTCAATAATTATGTGGAGGATATTGAATAATTAAAATCTAAAAAAAAATATATATGCAAATGGGCATTTAAAAATTAAAAAATACAGAAAGGATTATGTTTTATGGGTACTGAATAATTAAACTAATGGAGCAATCAAGCTACAAGAAGTGAAAATTAAATTGTTCAATTGTAACAGTAGACTGTTGCAGTGAGAGGTATGGGGGAACAGTAGACTGGTACAGTGAGGGGCATGGGGGAACAGTAGACTGGTACAGTGTGGGGGTATTGGTGGGATAAAGCTATGAAATGATTTGGCAGGGGGTTGAGGGAAGTGGGTTTAAAATTCAAAGTAAGCTAATATTGGGGTAAAATGCAATGCAATGGATATATGGGGAACAAATTTAATATGGGGATGGGGGATTGGCAGTACAAACGAAGTGTGGTATGTCAGCACATTTATTTATTTTTTTTTTTTTTTCATTTCAAAGAAATAAATTTACGGTACAAATTTTAGAGGAGGTTCACAAATATGTCGCAAAAATGCAAATTTCCTTGTTTTAATTAAATATAAAAACTGATGGCAGTCCAGACAACAGCAGTAGTTAATATATTATATTTTATTGTTATCCCAATGTCACAGATGAATAGAAGACAACATTTGTTGACAATATAAATAAATCTATAAATACCAGGACTCCACAAGTCTTGTCTATAAAACCAACATAAAATACTCAATTATTTTTATTCTTCTTTGTTGGCTTTATTTTTTTATTTGATTAACTTTACACCATGGGGAGTCTGATATTGACAGAATTATAGCATTCTTTAATTAATCATACAGTGACCCCTACATAATAAATAAGAAGAAATCATAAAGTCCACTCTGAACATGATGGATGTGATTGAATAGCACAGAGACCTCTTTATTGTATTTTGTTTACAATAATCTATAAACTAGTACCTACATATATACAGTTAAACTTGTATATAAAGGCCATTCAAGGGAACTTGAAAATTTGGCTTTTATGAGCAGTTGTCCTTCATATACAGGTTAAAATCATATGTACTACTATTCATTAATGGGGAAAATGAGATTTCCCTTTATAGACAGTGATTTGCTATATAGATATTTGGATGGCTGGTTTTATGGTATTTAATGCCACTTTCAGCATTATTTCAGTTATATCGTGGCGGTCAGTGTTATTGGTGGAGGAAACCGGAGTACCCAGAGAAAACCAATGATATGTCGCAAGTCACTGACAAACTTTATCATATAATATTTTATTGAGTACACCTCATCATGAACGGGGTTCGTACTCACAACTTTAGTGGTGATAGGCACTGATTGCACAGGTAGTTGTAAATCCAACTACAATACGATCACGACCACAACGACCCCTGTTATAAAGAGGTATCCTTTAAGGCAGGTTTGACCCTGTTATAAAGAGGTATCCTTTAAGGCAGGTTTGACCCTGTTATAAAGAGGTATCCTTTAAGGCAGGTTTGACCCTGTTATAAAGAGGTATCCTTTAAGGCAGGTTTGACCCTGTTATAAAGAGGTATCCTTTAAGGCAGGTTTGACCCTGTTATAAAGAGGTATCCCTTAAGGCAGGTTTGACCCTGTTGTAAAGAGGTATCCTTTAAGGCAGGTTTGACCCTGCTATAAAGAGGTATCCTTTAAGGCAGGTTTGACCCTGTTATAAAGAGGTATCCTTTAAGGCAGGTTTGACCCTGTTATAAAGAGGTATCCTTTAAGGCAGGTTTGACCCTGTTATAAAGAGGTATCCTTTAAGGCAGGTTTGACCCTGTTATAAAGAGGTATCCCTTAAGGCAGGTTTGACCCTGTTATAAAGAGGTATCCTTTAAGGCAGGTTTGACCCTGTTATAAAGAGGTATCCTTTAAGGCAGGTTTGACCCTGTTATAAAGAGGTATCCTTTAAGGCAGGTTTGACCCTGTTATAAAGAGGTATCCTTTAAGGCAGGTTTGACTGTAGTATTATCAGTTAAATGATCTTGGGTGACACAATATATCTGTTTGTTAAAAGAATGCAAATTTCAAAAATTTGAAAAGAGGATGTTAAAATAGGTTTTTCATTATTGATAGGTAACATCTAATGGTACTTGTCTGAAATTGCAGCAAGTTTTGGATCTGTTCATTTTGCCAAGTTTTATCGTGTAGAATAATACAGCATGTACAAATTTCGTCATCTAATATCAAAATAATTACCAGGGAGCCCTAAATATACAGTATAGTATACATTGTCGGTAAATATATAATAAGTAGCAAAGCGAGCCTGTGGCGAGCTTTCCCAGCCTGCTTCGCAGCAAGTGCAAATTAATTTTATATTCAACAACAATGTACTTATATTGAGTTTATCCTGCAATATCCTCAAAAAGTCCAAAACACCTGCCAAATTGTCTGAAAATAACTGAAACAAGGGTTGTTCTAATTGTTTTCATTGGCGTCATCTGTGACGTCAGCAATTATACTGTTACTATTTCTTTCTGTCTCTCTACATGAATCAGGTACCAGAAATGCTTTATTAGGTCCATGACCAAATAACACTGAAGTTTATTTGACCCTCTTTATTAGTACTCAAAATCACACAAGGATAACAATTCCATGTGATGGATGACTATGTTATTCTAATAAGAAAATATCCTACAAAGCGCAGTTGTTGGGATTATTTTGGATTAGACAAATATACATGTACATGTATACAGATATATCTTTATGCCTCCAGTTATATAGACATATACATTTGTTTGATTCATCAAGTAAAATGATGATAAAATATGAAGTCAGCAGTTCATAGTTGCTCCTGTCAATATAACAATTCCATCATGCTTATATAATACATTTAAGAAAAAATTGTAAAAGCATCAGAGATGCACAAGTCCAGTTGCTTTAAACTTTATAACGTAAAACCTCAGTCATAGTGTCAAATCTTAGATTAAAGTTACAAAAATATATGACCATATTATGAAGGTCTTTAAAAAAAATTCAAAACACATCAGTGTCTGAGATATTGGTAATAATTTGCTTTAGTTAAATTTTGTAATGAGTTATTGCTCATATAAAGTTTCTGTATAAAATTTGTTAGAATCTGTCAAGGAATTAGTTTTTCAACTCTTTTTTACTTTAAAATTCTTCATAAAAATTCTGGTTTTCGATTCCGACTCAAGATATTTTTGATATATATAGCTTGTGTATATATTTGGCTAAATTTGTTGAAGGACTATTTTGCTAGTTCATTTAAATAGAATATCTTTAAAATCTTTAATCTCTTCAAGTTACTTACCTCTTACAATTCTTGAAGAAAAAATAATGGTATCGAATAAAACAGAGGTATTGACCATATAAAGCAAGTGTATGAATTTGGTTTAAATCTAAAAGTGAACTATTTGGCTAAATTAATGTACAAAAAAAGTTTCCATCTTTAAGGGGCATAACTTAAAATTTGTGACAAAATATTATAATTTTTACATTCAACCAACATAATGTCCATATATAGCTTGTATGTAAATTTGGTCTGACTCTGTGAAGGAATAAAGATGCTGGAGTACTAACAAAATTTCACCAACCGGCCGAAATTCATCACGCCATAAGTCAAGCACAACTTTGATGTCACTCTGCTAAAAAATCTGGTAATAGAATTTAATTTGGGTTTTGAGGGGTGTGCGAGAGCTAGGTGGTTGAATTCAAACTTGATTATAATTGTGGCAATAGGTTATTTATATTCTAGACTACTAAAAAAAGATTTGATATTTTTAGAAATGATTTAATTATTAAATCTCTGAAGTCCACATTTGCTTTATCTTAGGATTTGAAAGATTTAGAATAAAAATATGAGTTGAGGTTAGATGGACACCATGGGGGCCTCCATTTTATATCTTCAAAATTATTTTAATTAGAAAAAATAGAGATAGATTGCAGAAGGATTGAAAAACAAATAAAGACGACTTACTAGCATTAGTGATGTCACGATAGCACAAATAGAATAATTCCTGTGGGATCTCACAAATGAAATTTCTTAATTTCCTTCAAAATGACTTGAAAGTTAAGATTCCATTTGCATCCAATTATTTCAATATACATATGCTAGAATGGTACAGAGATATCTGAGTTTTTGGTGTGGCCCTTTAATAACAAAACAACTCAATCAGACCATTAAACTGTCAAGAAATCTATCAGGTATTATATTTCTAGTAAATTAGCCACTTTTAACATATTCTATGACATCAATGGTACTAAACCTGTGATTATATAAAGTTGTAATTTTCACCTCAAATGATCCATAATAATTTTTGTTTTATACCTGAGCCAGGTAAAATGAAGGTGTACCAATCTACCTGGGAAGTAAATATCATCTAATGAAGCATTTAATAGCTTGTACTTCCTACCTATGGTATATAAGTAGCATCTAAGATTGTCTATAGGAATGAGTGATACATGTAAATAACTCATACCACACACATACAAACAAATCCTAAATATAAATGTATACAGTGTCATACCAGACAAACAAATAAACATATAACTTTAGACATCTATATAAGTATTATAAAACTTATCATACACAATCTAAATACAGCTAGTATAAACAAACTGACACAAAGACCACAAGTCCATAGTTCTGAATACCTGGGCTTAACTCCAATATGGGGTTCAAAAATGTTCAACAAATTGCACTATCCTGTTTCCAAATTTGAAACAACCTAACCCCAACATTGGGTTCTCAAATATTACTTTTCTCTTTACAAAATTTGAAACAAACTAACCCCAACCTCTGAGATTCTAAAATTTTCTTCAAAAACCTGCACTTTTCTGCTTACAAATTTGAAACAACATTGTGTTCTCAAATATTATCTTTCTGTTTTCAAAATTTGTAACAATCTAACCCCTACCTCAGATTCTCAAATTTTCATCAACAAATTACATGTTTCTGTTTACAAAATTTGACACAATGTCATTCAAGAAATTTATTCATTACAAGCCATCCCCCCTCCCCCTAATTAAACAATGATTGATCGGTACAAGTCTACAATATTATTACAACGTACTACGATATAACCTGTACAATAAATACTAACATCTATCTATCACGGTATACTTACATCGTCATCGGTCAGGATTTACCATATAAAATTATCCTTAATTATCAGTAATCAAGTCAGAGTCTTTATTTCACACACAAAGAACAGCTTCACAACAAACATAGAGAAAAAAATCAATATCCTTCCAATAACATCAGCTGTTCGTCAAAAAATATTGTTATTATCCAGCAGAATAATTATGATTTAATCATTAAATACAAAATTAAAAACTGCAGACATTAAAAATAGAAGATTTGTATGCCAAATAAAATGATTAAATGATCACATCAAATAGCTAGGAAACTTTATAACAGATATAGATATTGATAAAGTGTCGATCAATTCTTCCTTTGTCATAGCCGAGAGAGTATTAGTATAGTCTGCCGTAGAAAACAAACATAGCCTTGTTAAGTCTGTATATTGTGAACAAGTTTTTAATCTTCTTCGAGTGTTTATTTTCTGTATAATATTTTGTAAAGATTATTGTCCACATGTATTATAAAAGTGATGGTCAATGGTCAAGTTGATCTTCACATGCTTTGATATTTTTCCAGAAAACAAACCACTTTTTATTCCATTTTTTATATAAAAATACACATTTCAATTATTATACGAATCAAGAATAATTTATTTCCCATAACGATTAGAACTTTCACAATTTGTGTTGGTTAATTTCCACTGAAATGCAATACCTAAAGTATACATTACATTCCTCGTCTGATTTTCATTAGAAAGTTAAATCCATACCCTTAATCTACCGCCATGTCTCATAAAATGTTTTCTATAATAACTGTATAAAAAGCAATGGCATGAAAATCATCAACTTTTCCAATTATAAACTGCCCTACTTAATAAACTTTACACCAAGTAACACTTATGACCAGATGGCCCGTCAAAACGGTTATTTACAAAATTTATCATTATTTCATCCTTGTCAATTAATTCAGATCTCTGATAGTATGTGATTATACTAACAACTTTCAGATGTTTTCACTACCTGGTCAGGTAAATAAAATCACACTTCAGGTTAGAGAATATCTGCTCCAGGCAGAAGATGTTCATCAAACTGTCGTAAATAAATATATCCATGTCCCAATTGACATACATACTAATATATAAACCATAAAATAAACACAAAAACTCTAAATTAACCAAAATCTTCATAGTTCACACCAAATTTGTTATGTTTATCATTTGATGTTGCTAATTAAACTCTAAGCTATAAGTTTTTATGTACTGGCTTAAAGGTTTAAGTGATGATAATCTTGTGACATAAATATGTCATCGTAAATGTTTCATTTCATTAATCTACATCAATTCCATTTTATTACAAAATTTTTGAAGAAATTTGAACTTAATGTAGAAACTGGGTACAAAATTGTACATAACTTTTTACATTTAAAAATATTGTAATTAAAAAATTTGTGTTGATATTGGTGATATTGTTGACCATCACTGTTTAATCTTTCTTTTCATATTGACAATTGTTGACTGATTCAAATACTGCAGTGACCCATAATTCCATTAAAAAAATAAACCAAATTATATGTCAACTGACAATCTCTAATTCAGCATTTTTTTTTATACAAGTACTGTCCTGTAAATATTTATAACCCATTGAATTACATTTCATAACAATATATATAATTTCATCTGTGTTTATTTATAATTTAAATAATAATTGCCCTTCCTTATCACAGGAAAAACCAAATTATTCATTTATACCTATTTTACTTTCAATTTGATTTTACAGAATTACCCTTTTGTCATGCTTTCTCAAATTCTATTTAATAATATCCTTTTATTTTCGGCACGTTATTCTGGACTGCGACCCAATATTTTCTTATGGTACATTTGTTTTCTTCGTTCAAACACATAATGAAGAAATTTGAGAGGATTTGCATAGGCATAGCTTGTTATCCAATTCTATTGATTTATCAATAAAATATTTGAAATGAAAAATATAATGAAGAAATGATATCATTCTCATTGTAGACCTGCCATCTAACTAAATTTAGTCTTTTATGAAAAGTGGTCTATTATTCAATAATTTGGAAATTGAAACTTTAAAAAAACAGATGATAAAATAAAAATGGGTTTGTCCTGTCAATTTTTTTATGTGATTTTTCTCGATTAACAAAACTAGAAAATGCTTATACTGTACATCACTGCGGAACCATGGATCTCTACGATCAAAAAAACAAAAAAACAAGATTATTAAGAGCTACGATAGCCAATACTGTAGGATTTAGGGTTTATGGTGTTTAATGCCACTTTCAACAATATTTCAGTTATATCATGGTGGTCAGTTTCATTGCGGAGAAAATCGGAATACCAGGAGAAAACCCCCAACCTACCGCATGTCACTGACAAACTTTATGACATAATGTTGTGACGAGTACATGAATACCTGTTTTCTATTCTAAATAATAAGTAGCCTACATTGATCCAATCAGTAAGTTTTTTGTATGCATGTTTATTATGCACTTGTCAATTATTTGTGTAGGTTTTTGAGTAAACATAAATCATAAGTAAATTTGACTACACTTATAGACTAAATGGAGACACTTATAATTGATCTGATTTGTTGAGGTTAAAAGTCAATTTCTTATTTCCTTACAAGGAATTCAATTTAATTTACTGCACTTGAAAAATGTTTTCTTTTTAAATTACTACTTATAGGCCAATAGAAATGTCAATTGTGTCGGCTGGATTTGTTCCGTTTTGTTATTAAATAAATACTTGACAGACTTCGTTAATATACCAACAATCACATCGAATCGCTTGAATTTTTTTTTATTTATGTTAAAATCAGGGTCAAATACCAACTTAAGAATATACTTTATGTTACTTCAACAGTGTTTATATACTTCAAAAGATTTACAGTAAAATTCAATTTTCAAAAATTATCCTATATACTTCACCTTAATACTTGAAATACCTGGAACTTATAAAAAGTATCATAACTTGTTACCGTACTGTCTTTTAAACTTAAATCGTTCTGTTTTGATATAGACCTATAAAATTTGTTTCAACCAAATGCATCTTCCTTCTATTTTGTGGATTTTGTAGATTTATATTTCCCCATGATAGTATTATATATGACTTTATTTAAGGAATATTTGAAATTTTTAAACAATTTCAAATATTCCTTATAATTTAATTTTTACAACAAAGTTTAATGATTCCTCGATTTTAATTACGATTATTTCATGTGACTATTTGAATTTGTCGTTGGCGAATGAACACGTTGGTGACGTCACAATACCAACCCAGGTTATCAAGAATAACCAAAATTTTCTCCAGGCAGATAGCCAATCAGATTGCAGTATTCAAATCAAATTAAATTATATACAAATGTATCCATTGTTTGTTAATCTCTGCTAATAAGCTGCTCAGCTAATATTAGATTTCAGATTCTACATTTTTGACATGTTCTGATGACATATCAATCAAAATAACTTAAATGTCACAGTCACACATTTACTTTTACCAGTTTGATTAAAAAAAACAAAACAATGACAGTTATGAAGGTTGAAACATAAATTATCTCCTGTATCTAAGAGAATCTGATAGGACAAGCTGTGATTACTAATGGTAGTGTATGTCAAGACCTTCAAAACTGACATTTTTATTTTTATTAGTTACCTCATAATGTGTTTGACGTCACACTGAATGATAATTTTCATTATCAGAGTCAGGTTGTTGATACTGACAATATCCCTTGGTGAAAACAAAGAAAAAAATTTCCAAATTTCTGATAAATATATACTATTGTTTGATTTGTTTTCCAAGAATGGATTGCTGAGAGCAATACCTTATCAAAGGCGAAGCCTGAGTTGTGAGATGCAATGAGAAGTCAACTGCCAGCAAAACATATCAATGATAGTATGTTTATTATTGATTTTGTAACATGTCATTATAATAAAGTCATTTTAGAAAACAGTGATATTATGTTAACTTAACATAGTACTAGTTACTTGATAATAGATATTATCACATGTAAAGTTCAAAGGCGAAATGCACAAATCATCAATAATCATTCTTACTATTATTCAAATTTCTCCACTGAAACATGTATATCCTGGGTCCCTTAATTGCAATGATAATGAATGTTTACCTTTTGTCATGTTGAAGATTGTGTATTTTTATTTCATTGTTTGAGGTAAAGATTTCCTGCAGTATTGTTGACAGTAGTTTGTCATTTTGTTGGTGGGTGTCTATAGATAACCTGCAGTAATTGTTGTTGACTTGATTGTTTGTTGGTAGATGATTAAAGATTACTTGTAGAAAGTGCTTTTGATTGTTGGTTGTTATTTTTAGTTGGTGAGTATATTTAAAGATTACTTGTAGAAAGTCCTTTTGATTGTTGGTTGTTATTTTTAGTTGGTGAGTATATTTAAAGATTACTTGTAGAAAGTGCTTTTGCTTGTTATTTTTAGTTGGTGAGTATATTTAAAGATTACTTGTAGAAAGTGCTTTTGCTTGTTGGTTGTTATTTTTAGTTGGTGGGTATATTTAAAGATTACTTGTAGAAAGTGCTTTTGATTGTTGGTTGTTATTTTTAGCTGGTGAGTATATTTAAAGATTGCCTGTAGAAAGTGCTTTTGATTGTTGGTTGTTATTTTTAGTTGGTGAGTATATTTAAAGATTACTTGTAGAAAGTGCTTTTGATTGTTGGTTGTTATTTTTAGCTGGTGAGTATATTTAAAGATTACTTGTAGAAAGTGCTTTTGATTGTTGGTTGTTATTTTTAGTTGGTGAGTATATTTAAAGATTACTTGTAGAAAGTGCTTTTGATTGTTGGTTGTTATTTTTAGCTGGTGAGTATATTTAAAGATTGCCTGTAGAAAGTGCTTTTGATTGTTGGTTGTTATTTTTAGTTGGTGAGTATATTTAAAGATTACTTGTAGAAAGTGCTTTTGATTGTTGGTTGTTATTTTTAGTTGGTGAGTATATTTAAAGATTACTTGTAGAAAGTGCTTTTGATTGTTGGTTGTTATTTTTAGTTGGTGAGTATATTTAAAGATTACTTGTAGAAAGTGCTTTTGATTGTTGGTTGTTATTTTTAGCTGGTGAGTATATTTAAAGATTGCCTGTAGAAAGTGCTTTTGATTGTTGGTTGTTATTTTTAGTTGGTGAGTATATTTAAAGATTACTTGTAGAAAGTGCTTTTGATTGTTGGTTGTTATTTTTAGTTGGTGAGTATATTTAAAGATTACTTGTAGAAAGTGCTTTTGATTGTTGGTTGTTATTTTTAGTTGGTGAGTATATTTAAAGATTACTTGTAGAAAGTCCTTTTGATTGTTGGTTGTTATTTTTAGTTGGTGAGTATATTTAAAGATTACTTGTAGAAAGTGCTTTTGATTGTTGGTTGTTATTTTTAGTTGGTGGGTATATTTAAAGATTACTTGTAGAAAGTGCTTTTGATTGTTGGTTGTTATTTTTAGCTGGTGAGTATATTTAAAGATTGCCTGTAGAAAGTGCTTTTGATTGTTGGTTGTTATTTTTAGCTGGTGAGTATATTTAAAGATTGCCTGTAGAAAGTGCTTTTGATTGTTGGTTGTTATTTTTAGTTGGTGAGTATATTTAAAGATTACTTGTAGAAAGTGCTTTTGATTGTTGGTTGTTATTTTTAGTTGGTGAGTATATTTAAAGATTACTTGTAGAAAGTGCTTTTGATTGTTGGTTGTTATTTTTAGTTGGTGAGTATATTTAAAGATTACTTGTAGAAAGTCCTTTTGATTGTTGGTTGTTATTTTTAGTTGGTGAGTATATTTAAAGATTACTTGTAGAAAGTGCTTTTGATTGTTGGTTGTTATTTTTAGTTGGTGGGTATATTTAAAGATTACTTGTAGAAAGTGCTTTTGATTGTTGGTTGTTATTTTTAGTTGGTGAGTATATTTAAAGATTACTTGTAGAAAGTGCTTTTGATTGTTGGTTGTTATTTTTAGCTGGTGAGTATATTTAAAGATTGCCTGTAGAAAGTGCTTTTGATTGTTGGTTGTTATTTTTAGTTGGTGAGTATATTTAAAGATTACTTGTAGAAAGTGCTTTTGATTGTTGGTTGTTATTTTTAGTTGGTGAGTATATTTAAAGATTACTTGTAGAAAGTGCTTTTGATTGTTGGTTGTTATTTTTAGTTGGTGAGTATATTTAAAGATTACTTGTAGAAAGTCCTTTTGATTGTTGGTTGTTATTTTTAGTTGGTGAGTATATTTAAAGATTACTTGTAGAAAGTGCTTTTGATTGTTGGTTGTTATTTTTAGTTGGTGGGTATATTTAAAGATTACTTGTAGAAAGTGCTTTTGATTGTTGGTTGTTATTTTTAGCTGGTGAGTATATTTAAAGATTGCCTGTAGAAAGTGCTTTTGATTGTTGGTTGTTATTTTTAGTTGGTGAGTATATTTAAAGATTACTTGTAGAAAGTGCTTTTGATTGTTGGTTGTTATTTTTAGCTGGTGAGTATATTTAAAGATTACTTGTAGAAAGTGCTTTTGATTGTTGGTTGTTATTTTTAGTTGGTGAGTATATTTAAAGATTACTTGTAGAAAGTGCTTTTGATTGTTGGTTGTTATTTTTAGTTGGTGAGTATATTTAAAGATTACTTGTAGAAAGTGCTTTTGATTGTTGGTTGTTATTTTTAGTTGGTGAGTATATTTAAAGATTACTTGTAGAAAGTGCTTTTGATTGTTGGTTGTTATTTTTAGTTGGTGAGTATATTTAAAGATTACTTGTAGAAAGTGCTTTTGATTGTTGGTTGTTATTTTTAGCTGGTGAGTATATTTAAAGATTGCCTGTAGAAAGTGCTTTTGATTGTTGATTGTTATTTTTAGCTGGTGAGTATATTTAAAGATTACTTGTAGAAAGTGCTTTTGATTGTTGGTTGTTATTTTTAGTTGGTGAGTATATTTAAAGATTGCCTGTAGAAAGTGCTTTTGATTGTTGGTTGTTATTTTTAGTTGGTGAGTATATTTAAAGATTACTTGTAGAAAGTGCTTTTGATTGTTGGTTGTTATTTTTAGTTGGTGAGTATATTTAAAGATTACTTGTAGAAATTGCTTTTGATTGTTGGTTGTTATTTTTAGTTGGTGAGTATATTTAAAGATTACTTGTAGAAAGTGCTTTTGATTGTTGGTTGTTATTTTTAGATGGTGAGTATATTTAAAGATTACTTGTAGAAAGTGCTTTTGATTGTTGGTTGTTATTTTTAGTTGGTGAGTATATTTAAAGATTACTTGTAGAAAGTGCTTTTGATTGTTGGTTGTTATTTTTAGTTGGTGAGTATATTTAAAGATTACTTGTAGAAAGTGCTTTTGATTGTTGGTTGTTATTTTTAGTTGGTGAGTATATTTAAAGATCGCCTGTAGAAAGTATTGTTGCTGGATGTGTTTACAGATTAACCATAGAAAATATTTATTTTATTGGTGGATGTGTTTAAATATTACCTGCAGAAAATGTTGACTACTGTGGATTATTATTGTGGATTGGTGGATGTTGTTTGAGGTGTCTGTACTCACCTGTAGGTAATGTGGCAGACTGTGTATTATTATTCTGTTGGTTGAGATGTTTGTCGGTTGATGACTTGGATTTTCCTCCAGTTGAAGACACTGGTTTAGTTGATGGATTAGTTATTGTAGGACATCTACTGTTCCCTGATTTGAATGGAGATGGAAGTCTGAAAAGTACCAGTACACATAATTATATTAACAGCTACAAATTGACAATACAGTCAAACCTGTATATAAAAGCCACTCTAGGAAACTTGAAAATGTGGCCTTTATGAGAAGTTGCTCTTTATATACAGGTTAAAATTATATGCAGTATTCATTAATGGGAAAAATGAGATTGTCCTTTATAGACACTCACAGTGATTTGTTATATATAGAGGTGTCCTTTATAGACAGTGATTTGTTATATATAGAGGTGCTCTTTATAGACAGTGATTTGTTATATATAGAGGTGCTCTTTATAGACAGTGATTTGCTATATATAGAGGTGCTCTTTATAGACAGTGATTTGTTATATATAGAGGTGCTCTTTAAGGCAGGTTTGACTGTACACCCAACATTTCTCTTCTTATGATGAATCCTATATACAAAATATATAAGTTTTTTTTCTATTGACTTTCAGTCTCAAAACTGGTAAGTATTTTGTCTGTCTAGCTTCCATTTCAAATATATAAACAACCATAGATTTGGTTTGGTTTATGGTATATAACACCACTTTCAACAATATTTCTGTTATATCGTGGCAGTCAGTTTTATAGGTGGAGGAAACGGAAGTACCAGAAGAAAACCACGGACCTTCCAGCCAGTCACTGACAAACTTTATCACATAATGTTGTACATCTTGCCCTGGGTGGGATTCAAACTCACAATAACCAAAGAGGTTTCCGAAACAAATACCTACACAAAAGGAAAAAAACATGTATTTTTGAAAACCACAATAAGGAAATTAAATAAAAATTTGACCCGGTGATTGACCTTTGACCTTGAAAATCAATAGGGTTCCAGACTCTCCTAAGGACTACGTATGTACCAAGTTTGGTCAAAATCCAATGAAGGATCTTGATTCTAGTGTTCACAAGGATGTTATGCGGTAAAAATTTGACCCGGTGACCTTGACCTTTGACCTTGAAAATCAATAAGGTTCCAGACTCTCGAAAGGACTAAGTATGTACCAAGTTTGGTCAAAATCCATTGAAAGATGTTGATCCTAGAGTGTTCACAAGGATGTGACGGACGGACGGAAGGTAGCGTTACTATATCCCTTCGCAACTTTGTTGGCGAGGGAATAATTAGTGTATGTTTATGACAAAGTCAGGTTTGTAGGAGATGACAATATAACATTTCATATTCCACAAAATACATAGACACAAAACAAATTCAATGTTAATAATTCCATTTTCTGCTGTATAATATTATTAAATAATTTCACACAAAAGGGATTTATTTAATGGTATTTTATTCTATAGACAAAGTATTGCATTCCCTTGTCAATTTATCATATTAACTTAAAATCATCTTTTTGAAATTATATGCTAAAATCAGAAGGAAATTACTTTTACATGTATATCATAATGGACTTTTGATATTTCTCTTGTCAGAATTCAGGGGATAACTTTTAAGATGCAATTTTACAATGCAGAAGATCTTTATATTTCTGTTGTCAGAATTCAGGGGATAATTTTCACGATGCAATTTTACCATGCCGAAGATACTGCAATTCATATACAGTCAAACCTGTATTAGGAGGTCACCTTTCAGATAAAGAAAAAGTGGCCTTATAAGACAGGTGACCTCTTAAAAGAGGCTCAATTATGGAACTTTCTATGACAGGACAAGAAAAAGATGATCTTTTAATAAAGGTGACTGCTTAATAGAGGTGACTGCATGGGAATGTTTGACTGTACTTTTCCTCATTTTAAGAATAGTCATGTCAAATGCAGTAAATGATTTTTTTTGCCATGAAGCACCAGACAGGAATATAATTCACATGTCTGTGGATGACAGTAATTTAATTTAGACAAGACAAATGTACACGAATTACTCAGGAGACATCTTATTCAATTACAACAAGCTATCTGTTATTGTAATGTACCTGATTAACAGCAGAACAATCTTAGCACCGAAAAAAAATATATGACTAATTCACATTAATAGGCAATCACGATCCATTTTCATTCCAAGATCAAATCAACACAACTTCATGTAATGACATGTCTTTTCTATGAGGTCAATAATTAGAACATTCTATCAACAACCCATTTAATTTAGATGAAGAATTGTGATCGAAATTGGAATTAAAATGTCACATTGGAACAACATGGAGATCTGACTCTGGTTGTATTTAATTCCATAGTGCTCTGCAGCAGGATGCTAGATTAAATGCTATTTAGAACTCACAAATGAGTCTTTTAACAAAATTTTATCCAAGTATAAACTGTTTGTTGAGCTACAAGCAAATTCTCTAATTTATGCAGAAATACTATTCATAACTTTTAGCATGATAAACTGTTTAATTTTTGCCTTTCACTACAAACATTATGCAAAATTTCAATTGAAATAAGTTTTATGGCACATTTTCAAAAAAGTGTTGATGTCATGCAACGAATTACAAATTAAATGAAACACAAAGAAATTTAATTCTTTTAAAACCTTGATTGCATTTCCCCGCCATTGAGCTGGTTTTTACTGCTGCCTTGATGAGTTGTCTCCCCTGAATGAGCTTTACTGTGTTCTTGTTTGTGCTGTGTTTTCTGTTGCTGCTTGTATCTAGATAAACTGAAGAACAGACCTAGAATGGCTTTCAGATTTCCATCTTTTATATCTGAAAAAAAAATATCATAGACTTTCAAGGATTTGGGTTATGGTATTTAACTCCACTTTCAACAATATTTCAGTAATATTGTGGCGGTCAGATTTATTGGTGGAGGAAACATGAGTACTCGGAGAAAACCACTGACCTGCTGCAAGTCACTGACAAACTTTATCACATAATGTTGTATGAGTACACCTCACAATGAACGGAGCTCAAACTCACAACTTTAGTGGTGATAGGCACTGATTGCACAGGTAGTTGTAAATCCACTACCATATGATCACGGCCAGGACAGCCCCCTGAAATACAAATTCATAAAAGTTAACAATTACATTTCAATACAAGAGTACCATAGACACTAGACCTATTAGTAGTATCTATTGAGATATATACTACAGAACCAAACTTATCTATAACACTCATATCAAACAATCATTGTTAACTTATTTATTATTTAAAACTGTGAAATATGAAGTCTGAAATGTGATAAACATATTATCTGGTTTTCTTGCAAAATATCAGCTGCTCCTCGGTACAAGAAGGTTATGATAATGGCTATCTAACTAAGCATAAATTCATATTCATGCTAACAGCTGATATTTAGAAGTTTCTCTGCTTTAGAAAGTCACACAAGATAAATTTATTAACAAATGCATAGGTTGATTTGTTGAAAAACATTTATACTGATAAGTACTGACAGTCATTAACTTATGGTTAACAATGTCTTGATTTAAGAGGTTGGTTGGTTTAGGTTGGTTTATGGTGTTTAACGTCACTTTCAACAATATTTCAGTTATATTGTGGCGGTCAGTCTTATTGGTGGTGGGAACTGGAGTACCTGGAGAAATCCACTGACCTGTTGCAAGTCACTGACAAACTTTATCACATAATGTTGTATGAAGTACACCTAGCCATTAATGGGGTTAGAACTCACAGCTTTAGTGGTGATAGCCACTGATTGCACAGGTAGTTGTAAATCCAACTATAATACGATCACGACCATGATGGCCTGCTTAGATGGGTATTTTTTCAGAGTAAGTACTGAAAATCTGTCTTGTAGTTTACTCACGTTTTATTATTATATAAATCTGCCGGACAATTGCACCACAGTCTTGTATTGTATCACATTTCATTGTTGAACATTCAACACCCGCACCATAAATATTGAAGAAAGGACTAGTAGTTTGTCACGTTTTGTTACTAAACATCCAACACAAATACAAAATATGTCAGACAGAAAACTTTGAAGATACCAGAGGGGTAATCAGAAGTCATAAATCTAAGATACCAAAGGGGTAATCAGAAGTCATAAATCTAAGATACCAAAGGGGTAATCAGAAGTCATAAATCTAAGATACCAAAAGGGTAATCAGAAGTCATAAATCTAAGATACCAAAGGGGTAATCAGAAGTCATAAATCTAAGATACCAAAGGGGTAATCAGAAGTCATCAATCTAAGATACCAAAGGGGTAATCAGAAGTCATCAATCTAAGATACCAAAGGGGTAATCAGAAGTCATCAATCTAAGATACCAAAGGGGTAGTCAGAAGTCATCAATCTAAGATACCAAAGGGGTAATCAGAAGTCATAAATCTAAGATACCAAAGGGGTAATCAGAAGTCATAAATCTAAGATACCAAAGGGGTAATCAGAAGTCATAAATCTAAGATACCAAAGGGGTAATCAGAAGTCATAAATCTAAGATACCAAAGGGGTAATCAGAAGTCATCAATCTAAGATACCAAAGGGGTAGTCAGAAGTCATCAATCTAAGATACCAAAGGGGTAATCAGAAGTCATCAATCTAAGATACCAAAGGGGTAATCAGAAGTCATAAATCTAAGATACCAAAGGGGTAATCAGAAGTCATAAATCAAAGAAGGACAGACAATACAATGGCCAAAAGAACCAGAGGCTCTCAAGAGCCTGTATCGTTCACCTGGTAATAAAAAAAAACAATTGGTCCTATGTAAAAACTATGTCCTGCGTCATCTTGGAATTACGATCAACATAAAAAACACAAAGTTTGTAAAGGACCTTCCAATGATTGATGCACAGTTTAGGTTCAATCAGTGCAATAGCTTCAGAGAAGAATATATTTGTGTATTTTCCCCATATGGTTCTGTGTTAATACTATGACCTGTGGTGGCAGCCATCTTGGATTTCCGATCGGCATAAAAAACAGGACCTTCCAATGATCATTCCTGGGCAGTTTGGTTTCAACTGTCCAAGTGGTTTCAGAGAAGAAGCATTTTGAAACATTTTTCCCATAGGGTCCAATGTTAAACTAAGTCCTGCCGTAGCCGCCATTTTGAATTTCATATCAGAATGAAAAACGTATATTTTGTAGAGGACCATTCAATGAACATTCATGTACAGTTTGGCTTTAATCATATTTGTAGTTTCTGAGAAGAAGGCATTTGAACATTTTCCCATAGGGTCCAATGTTAATCTATGTCCTGCGGTGGTGGCCATCTTGGATTTCCGATCGGCATAAAAAAACAGAAACTTTGTAGAGGACCTTCCAATGATCATTCCTGGGCAGTTTGGATTCAATTGTCCAAGTGGTTTCAGAGAAGAAGCGTTTTGAAACATTTTCCCCATAGGGTCCAATGTTAAACTAAGTCCTGCCGTAGCCGCCATTTTGAATTTCATATCGGAACAAAAAACGTAAAGTTTGTAGAGGACCATCCAATGAACATTCATGTACAGTTTGGCTTTAATAATATTTGTAGTTTCTGAGAAGAAGGCATTTGAACATTTTCCCATAGGGTCCAATGTTAATCTATGTATTGTGGTGGCGGCCATCTTGGATTTCCGATCGGCATAAAAAACATAAAATTTGTAGAGGACCTTCCAATGATCATTCCTGGGCAGTTTGGTTTCAACTGTTCTAGTGGTTTCAGAGAAGAAGCGTTTTCAAACATTTCCCCCATAGGGTCCAATGTTAAACTAAGTCCTGCCGTAGCCGCCATTTTGAATTTCATATCGGAACAAAAAACGTAAAGTTTGTAGAGGACCATCCAATGAACATTCATGTACAGTTTGGCTTTAATCATATTTGTAGTTTCTGAGAAGAAGGCATTTGAACATTTTCCCATAGGGTCCAATGTTAATCTATGTCCTGCGGTGGTGGCCATCTTGGATTTCCGATCGGCATAAAAAACACACACCTTGTAGAGGACCTTCCAATGATCATTCCTGGGCAGTTTGGTTTCAATTATCCAAGTGGTTTCAGAGAAGAAGCGTTTTGAAACATTTTTCCCATAGGGTCCAATGTTAAACTAAGTCCTGCCGTAGCCGCCATTTTGAATTTTATATCGGAACAAAAAACGCAAAGTTTGTAGAGGACCATCCAATGAACATTCATGTACAGTTTGGCTTTAATCATATTTGTAGTTTCTGAGAAGAAGGCATTTGAACATTTTCCCATAGGGTCCAATGTTAATCTATGTCCTGCGGTGGTGGCCATCTTGGATTTCCGACCGGCATAAAAAACGGAAAATTTGTAGAGGACCTTCCAATGATCATTCCTGGGCAGTTTGGTTTCAACTGTCCAAGTGGTTTCAGAGAAGAAGCATCATTTTTCCCATAGGGTCCAATGTTAAACTAAGTCCTGCCGTAGCCGCCATTTTGAATTTTATATCGGAACAAAAAACGTAAAGTTTGTAGAGGAACATCCAATGAACATTCTTGTACAGTTTGGCTTTAATCATATTTGTAGTTTCTGAGAAGAAGGCATTTGAACATTTTCCCATAGGGTCCAATGTTAATCTATGTCCTGCGGTGGTGGCCATCTTGGATTTCCGATCGGCATAAAAAACACACACCTTGTAGAGGACCTTCCAATGATCATTCCTGGGCAGTTTGGTTTCAATTATCCAAGTGGTTTCAGAGAAGAAGCGTTTTGAAACATTTTTCCCATAGGGTCCAATGTTAAACTAAGTCCTGCCGTAGCCGCCATTTTGAATTTTATATCGGAACAAAAAACGCAAAGTTTGTAGAGGACCATCCAATGAACATTCATGTACAGTTTGGCTTTAATCATATTTGTAGTTTCTGAGAAGAAGGCATTTGAACATTTTCCCATAGGGTCCAATGTTAATCTATGTCCTGCGGTGGTGGCCATCTTGGATTTCCGACCGGCATAAAAAACAGAAACTTTGTAGAGGACCTTCCAATGATCATTCCTGGGCAGTTTGGTTTCAACTGTCCAAGTGGTTTCAGAGAAGAAGCATTTTGAAACATTTTCCCCATAGGGTCCAATGTTAAACTAAGTCCTGCCGTAGCCGCCATTTTGAATTTCATATCGGAACAAAAAACGTATTGTTTGTAGAGAATCATCCAATGAACATTCATGTACAGTTTGGCTTTAATCATATTTGTAGTTTCTGAGAAGAAGGCATTTGAACATTTTCCCATAGGGTCCAATGTTAATCTATGTCCTGCGGTGGCGGCCATCTTGAATTTCCGATCGGCAAAAAAAACCAGAAACTTTGTAGAGGACCTTCCAATGATCATTCCTGGGCAGTTTGGTTTCAATTATCCAAGTGGTTTCAGAGAAGAAGCGTTTTGAAACATTTTTCCCATAGGGTCCAATGTTAAACTAAGTCCTGCCGTAGCCGCCATTTTGAATTTCATACCAGAACAAAAAACGTAAAGTTTGTAGAGAACCATCTAATGAACATTCATGTACAGTTTGGCTTTAATCATATTTGTATTTTCTGAGTAGAAGGCATTTGAATATTTTCCCATAGGGTCCAATGTTAATCTATGTCCTGCGGTGGCGGCCATCTTGGATTTCCGACCGGCATAAAAAACAAAAAATTTGTAGAGGACCTTCCAATGATCATTCCTGGGCAGTTTAGTTTCAACTGTCCAAGTGGTTTCAGAGAAGAAGCATTTTGAAACATTTTTCCCATAGGGTCCAATGTTAAACTAAGTCCTGCCGTAGCCGCCATTTTGAATTTTATATCGGAACAAAAAACGCAAAGTTTGTAGAGGACCATCCAATGAACATTCATGTACAGTTTGGCTTTAATCATATTTGTAGTTTCTGAGAAGAAGGCATTTGAACATTTTCCCATAGGGTCCAATGTTAATCTATGTCCTGCGGTGGTGGCCATCTTGGATTTCCGATCGGCATAAAAAACACACACCTTGTAGAGGACCTTCCAATGATCATTCCTGGG
Organism: Bathymodiolus brooksi; assembly: GCA_963680875.1. Taxonomy (NCBI): domain Eukaryota; kingdom Metazoa; phylum Mollusca; class Bivalvia; order Mytilida; family Modiolidae; genus Bathymodiolus; species Bathymodiolus brooksi. Next base: position 90,527,091 of record OY804581.1, on the reverse strand, counting down.
CAGTTTGGTTTCAATTATCCAAGTGGTTTCAGAGAAGAAGCGTTTTGAAACATTTTTCCCATAGGGTCCAATGTTAAACTAAGTCCTGCCGTAGCCGCCATTTTGAATTTTATATCGGAACAAAAAACGCAAAGTTTGTAGAGGACCATCCAATGAACATTCATGTACAGTTTGGCTTTAATCATATTTGTAGTTTCTGAGAAGAAGGCATTTGAACATTTTCCCATAGGGTCCAATGTTAATCTATGTCCTGCGGTGGTGGCCATCTTGGATTTCCGACCGGCATAAAAAACAGAAAATTTGTAGAGGACCTTCCAATGATCATTCCTGGGCAGTTTGGTTTCAACTGTCCAAGTGGTTTCAGAGAAGAAGCATCATTTTTCCCATAGGGTCCAATGTTAAACTAAGTCCTGCCGTAGCCGCCATTTTGAATTTTATATCGGAACAAAAAACATAAAGTTTGTAGAGGAACATCCAATGAACATTCTTGTACAGTTTGGCTTTAATCATATTTGTAGTTTCTGAGAAGAAGGCATTTGAACATTTTCCCATAGGGTCCAATGTTAATCTATGTCCTGCGGTGGTGGCCATCTTGGATTTCCGATCGGCATAAAAAACACACACCTTGTAGAGGACCTTCCAATGATCATTCCTGGGCAGTTTGGTTTCAATTATCCAAGTGGTTTCAGAGAAGAAGCGTTTTGAAACATTTTTCCCATAGGGTCCAATGTTAAACTAAGTCCTGCCGTAGCCGCCATTTTGAATTTTATATCGGAACAAAAAACGCAAAGTTTGTAGAGGACCATCCAATGAACATTCATGTACAGTTTGGCTTTAATCATATTTGTAGTTTCTGAGAAGAAGGCATTTGAACATTTTCCCATAGGGTCCAATGTTAATCTATGTCCTGCGGTGGTGGCCATCTTGGATTTCCGACCGGCATAAAAAACAGAAACTTTGTAGAGGACCTTCCAATGATCATTCCTGGGCAGTTTGGTTTCAACTGTCCAAGTGGTTTCAGAGAAGAAGCATTTTGAAACATTTTCCCCATAGGGTCCAATGTTAAACTAAGTCCTGCCGTAGCCGCCATTTTGAATTTCATATCGGAACAAAAAACGTAAAGTTTGTAGAGAATCATCCAATGAACATTCATGTACAGTTTGGCTTTAATCATATTTGTAGTTTCTGAGAAGAAGGCATTTGAACATTTTCCCATAGGGTCCAATGTTAATCTATGTCCTGTGGTGGCGGCCATCTTGAATTTCCGATCGGCAAAAAAAACCAGAAACTTTGTAGAGGACCTTCCAATGATCATTCCTGGGCAGTTTGGTTTCAATTATCCAAGTGGTTTCAGAGAAGAAGCGTTTTGAAACATTTTTCCCATAGGGTCCAATGTTAAACTAAGTCCTGCCGTAGCCGCCATTTTGAATTTCATACCAGAACAAAAAACGTAAAGTTTGTAGAGAACCATCTAATGAACATTCATGTACAGTTTGGCTTTAATCATATTTGTATTTTCTGAGTAGAAGGCATTTGAATATTTTCCCATAGGGTCCAATGTTAATCTATGTCCTGCGGTGGCGGCCATCTTGGATTTCCGACCGGCATAAAAAACAAAAAATTTGTAGAGGACCTTCCAATGATCATTCCTGGGCAGTTTAGTTTCAACTGTCCAAGTGGTTTCAGAGAAGAAGCATTTTGAAACATTTTTCCCATAGGGTCCAATGTTAAACTAAGTCCTGCCGTAGCCGCCATTTTGAATTTCATACCAGAACAAAAAACGTAAAGTTTGTAGAGGACCATCTAATGAACATTCATGTACAGTTTGGCTTTAATCATATTTGTAGTTTCTGAGTAGAAGGCATTTGAACATTTTCCCATAGGCTCCAATGTTAATCTATGTATTGCGGTGGTGGCCATCTTGGATTTCCGATCGGCATAAAAAACATAAAATTTGTAGAGGACCTTCCAATGATCATTCCTAGGCAGTTTGGTTTCAATTATCCAAGTGGTTTCAGAGAAGAAGCGTTTTGAAACATTTTTCCCATAGGGTCCAATGTTAAACTAAGTCCTGCCGTAGCCGCCATTTTGAATTTCATACCAGAACAAAAAACGTAAAGTTTGTAGAGGACCATCTAATGAACATTCATGTACAGTTTGGCTTTAATAATATTTGTAGTTTCTGAGTAGAAGGCATTTGAATATTTTCCCATAGGGTCCAATGTTAATTTATGTCCTGCGGTGGCGGCCATCTTGGATTTCCGACCGGCATAAAAAACCTTAAATTTGTAGAGGACCTTCCAATGATCATTCCTGGGCAGTTTGGTTTCAACTGTCCAAGTGGTTTCAGAGAAGAAGCATTTTGAAACATTTTTCCCATAGGGTCCAATGTTAAACTAAGTCCTGCCGTAGCCGCCATTTTGAATTTCATACCAGAACAAAAAACGTAAAGTTTGTAGAGGACCATCTAATGAACATTCATGTACAGTTTGGCTTTAATCATATTTGTAGTTTCTGAGTAGAAGGCATTTGAATATTTTCCCATAGGGTCCAATGTTAATCTATGTCCTGCGGAGGCGGCCATCTTGGATTTCTGACCGGCATAAAAAACGGAAAATTTGTAGAGGACCTTCCAATGATCATTCCTGGGCAGTTTGGTTTCAACTGTCCAAGTGGTTTCAGAGAAGAAGCATTTTGAAACATTTTTCCCATAGGGTCCAATGTTAAACTAAGTCCTGCCGTAGCCGCCATTTTGAATTTCATATCGGAACAAAAAACCTTAAGATTGTAGAGGACCATCCAATGAACATTCATGTACAGTTTGGCTTTAATAATATTTGTAGTTTCTGAGAAGAAGGCATTTGAACATTTTCCCATAGGGTCCAATGTTAATCTATGTCCTGCGGTGACGGCCATCTTGGATTTCCGACCGGCATAAAAAACAAAAAATTTGTAGAGGACCTTCCAATGATCATTCCTGGGCAGTTTGGTTTCAACTGTCCAAGTGGTTTCAGAGAAGAAGCATTTTGAAACATTTTTCCCATAGGGTCCAATGTTAAACTAAGTCCTGCCGTAGCCGCCATTTTGAATTTCATATCGGAACAAAAAACCTTAAGATTGTAGAGGACCATCCAATGAACATTCATGTACAGTTTGGCTTTAATCATATTTGTAGTTTCTGAGAAGAAGGCATTTGAACATTTTCCCATAGGGTCCAATGTTAATCTATGTCCTGCGATGGCGGCCATCTTGGATTTCCGATCGGCATAAAAAACAGTAACTTGGTAAAGGACATTCCAATGATCATTCCTTTACAGTTTGGGTTCAGTCAGTTCATTAGTTTCGGAGAAGAAGATCTTTGAAATTTCAGCCAATCAGAGCATATTATTGGCCCTGGCAGCCATATTGAATATCCGACTGGAACGAAAAACAGTAACTTTGTAGAGGACCATCCAAGGAACATTCCTGCTAAGTTCGGTTCCAATCGGCCAAGTGGTTTCGGAGAAGAAGCTTGAAATGTGAAAAGTTTACAGACGACAGACGACAGACGACAGACGACAGACGACGGACGCCAAGTGATGGCAATAGTTCACATGGACCTTTGGTCCAGGTGAACTAAAAAGGACAAACAAAACGCTACACAGAAAACTAAAGATCAAGCAACATGAACCCCACTAAAAACCAGGAGTGAACTCGGGTCTTCTGGAAGGGTAAGCAGTTCCTGCTCCACTAGTGGCACCCGTCATATTACTGTTCAACACAAACATCTTATATGGAAATGGTGTTGGACACCGGTATATAAATCAATAAAAATAACATTAATGAAACATGAACTCAGAACAAAATAAATGGGAGTTAAGATGAACCAAACATTGTTTTTAAGCGGAAATATCGTTGCGTACATCACAACACGGAACTAAAGACATGAAATTGTTGTGTACTCACCTTTTGCTGAAAGACCTTCCACACTCACACCAAGATTAGTCAGGAATGTTAGACAGGTGTTGATATTCTCCACCTAAAATTAGAAAAGAAACGTACTGGTAATGTCAAAAATTTAAAAAACATACAAAAGAAGAACATTATTATAACTCTTCAGCCTTTCCATTAATTTTTTTCACCTACTTGTCCAAAAGACAAATTTAGAAAACATTTTCTATTTTTCAAATAAATTCTTTCATAATTTTCACTTGTCCGAATCCAGTTTTACCTGTCCCAGGCTTTGGGCAAGTGGGTTAGTGCGAAAACTGTCTCCTTAAGACTAACAATAATTTCTACCATACATCTCATATCTCAACGTGATTTTGAAATTCAAAAATTCTAACATTAATTTGTTTATGAATATTTTATTGGGAAATTACGTGTCTTATTTATAAACCTTAATTTAATAGATTTATACACCATTCTGTAATTTACTTTCTAATAAAAGCAAAATCTGTGATATTTAATCAAAACCATGTTTTTATCAGAAATGTTGTTTTTCTCAATTATTCTGCATGATTAAACAGAATCAAGGTTTTATCCTGGTAATTATTCCTGAAATAGTTTTTTTCTAAAGATCTGATAATTTGTAAAATCATTGCATAAACATGAATTTGTGACAGAAATGACAGATTGCTTAACTCAGCAACAAAACCACTGTTCTTGTCAACATTGTAAAATGTATGAAATTCAAACTCTACAAGGTTTAACTCACAAATTCTGACTCTGTTCTGAGAATAGATATTAAAACTCAATAAATTCTATAACATTTTGTTCTGGACATATAAGTCCTGCCCATTTTCTTTAAAAAAAAAATCCCATACATAAATACATATTTCCCCTGACATATGCAAGGGTTTATTTTTCACCCGGACATATATACATTCTCTTATATGAATTTTTTAAAACTGTTGTGATGGAACTAGATACAAGTTCATTTCTAAATTCTGCTCACAGTTTAAGTTCTGCTAATAGTTTAAGCTTTGGACAAGTTCTAAGTTCTGGTCATAGTTTAAGGTTTGGATGAGTTCTAAGTTCTGGTCATAGTTTAAGGTTTGGATGAGTTCTAAATTCTGCTCACAGTTAAAGTTCTGCTCATAGTTTAAGCTTTGGATGAGTTCTAAGTTCTGCTCATAGTTTAAGGTTTGGACGAGTTCTAAGTTCTGCTCATAGCTTAAGCTTTGGACAATTTCTAAATTCTGCTCACAGTTTAAGTTCTGCTAATAGTTTAAGCTTTGGACTAGTTCTAATTTCTGCTCATAGTTTAAGCTTTGGACAAGTTCTAAATTCTGCTCACAGTTTAAGTTCTGCTCATAGTTTAAGCTTTGGACTAGTTCTAATTTCTGCTCATAGCTTAAGCTTTGGACAAGTTCTAAATTCTGCTCACAGTTTAAGTTCTGCTAATAGTTTAAGCTTTGGACTAGATCTAATTTCTGCTCATAGTTTAAGCTTTGGGCAAGTTCTAATTTCTGCTCATAGTTTAAGCTTTGGACTAGTTCTAATTTCTGCTCATATTTTAAGCTTTGGGCAAGTTCTAATTTCTGCTCATATTTTAAGCTTTAGACAAGCTCTAAATTCTGCTCATAGCTTAAGCTTTGGACAAGTTCTTACAATGCTGGTTACAAAATGTATATAACTTTTGTGATCAAATTTTATAGTGTCATGGATGACTGATTACAACATCTGTTGCAGTTTTTTTTATCAGCAATGCATAAAAGGTTTATTATGTAAACAAATCATTGGACATCTTCTAATGTGTGTTACAATGGTAGGGATACATGTTACAAATCAGTCATATCATGGTCAAGCTTTCAACTCGTCTATTATCCATGAATAAAATAACAACATCTTAGAGAAAGCATGTACATGTCTATTATCCATGAATAAAAGAACAATATCTTAGAGAGAGAGTATGAGAAAGTCAGTATTGATATGAAGAGGACATTCCATGTATGTTAGGTTGTGTGGTCAGCTGTCATCTACTGTTGTAAATAACATGATAAAGCTGTGTAGAGTCAAGGGCACAGTGTAGGTTAGTTATCTTGTTGCCAAACACTACATGACAACAGCTATTGATGTACTCTGTTTCTGTAGCTTTATAAATAATATAATGGTTGGCAAAAAATTATCTAAAAAAAAAAAAAAAAAAATAAAGATATAAAATTCCAAAATGCTTATTTATTACTACCAGTGTATTTTTTTTTAAATTATTGTAAACTGGTTTTGTTTATATCTAATTTAATTTCAAATGTCAAATTCATTACTAAAGACTATACATTTCCTTGATTAGTATAGAGTAATGCAAAATTCATGTTAAATGAAACCATTAGTTTCCATAAATGGCTAAAATAACTACAAAAAACTCTCAAGTTTCATTGATCGGTGTGATTATCTTTAGAAAAAAATATTTGTAAATTTCCTGGAATAAGTAGGTATATATGAGGAAATAGAATTGACATTTCTGTTTCTGGACAACCAACACATTATCAGCTGATCAATCAAATAGAACAACCTGATAGAGGACACCCTTACACATCAATCACAGAGAATCTCTAAGAAGACACCATGTTTGTTTTGTATAATTAGCTTAGACTGACATAGTGATGAGAGCTATGTAGGTAATGAACTATTGATCAATTTCATTGCAGCATTTTAATGGAACCCAGTCTGGCAACTGAGTAGATTTCAGATAAGTTTATCAGCTGATTTTTTTGATCCAGGGGTTACAGGAGGTCAGATAGAAGTAATGTCTACAGGTGCAGTATATCATGGTGATGACAGCTTTTGTGATAAGGTCATGATCTTATACTTCAACATGTTACAAAGTAACAAAATATCTTGTTTTTAAAACTGAACTTTATTGTATGGGTAAATGTATGGTATTGTTTTATAGTAAAAAAACCAACAAATTATGATTATTATTTTTGTTATTTAGGGTAAACAATCCATGAATTTCTGATATTTAATAAAAAATAAAATGTTGCTGCATGCGATTCAAGATTTGTTTTATATCTTGTTTTTAAAACCTAACTTTTTTTGTAAATATATGATATCCTTTGATATTGTTTTATGGTAAAAAAAAAACCAACAAATATTACTTTTGTTATTTAGGGTAAACAAATGCTGCTGCATGCAATTCAGGATTTTTCTTTCTTATTCTTCAATTTCAAAAAGTGAATGTAAAGTAAAGTACAAGCAATAGTTTGGCTCCCATCAGATTAATTTTCTGTAAATTAAGTAATAAATCCATCATTGGATATTAATGACAGTCAATATAATATAGCCAATAGGAAAATAACAAATTGCAGTGTATGCACAATTTACAATATTTTGATGTCCATTCAAACATAATTTCTAGATATAAACTAATTAAACCACAGATGCAGTGAATTACAGCTGATTGAGTAACATTAATGCATCATTATGTAACATAAATATTAATTATGATTTATTCTTTACAACATTACATTTGCATTTAAAAAATTAGTAATATAATGAAAATGAATCCCATGTTGTTTTCTATATATCTAATTCAGGAACTTTTCATAAACATTTCATCGTAGCATGAAAATTACACTATTATTATGTCAGTGAACAAAAGCGAATGTTTTTCATTGATTTTTTTCTTGTTTAATAAGAAGTAATACTGGTGATGATGAGGACATCTGATAACTTATAGATGATTGCTCGATGATAATATAGAAATAAATTGAATTTAGGTGTTAAAAGGAGGAAATTTGTTAAATTAATTATTATGCATGGTTTATATGTGTAATTGGAACTTTTACGAAAACAGCATGAAATTATCGTAAATGCTATATTTAGTACAACAAATAATGGGAAAACAAATTAGGTAAAATACAATACTATAGAATCAATGAGCTAAGAATCAATGAGCTAATAACATCAAAATATATCATTGTTGAATAGAAAGTTTAAACAGTGATGGTCAATAATTCCACAAATGTCAACAAAATGAACAATCACCTCTCACCACATTTCATAAAACATAAAAAAAAAAAGGCCATGACATATGATGTTAATGGGATCCCAAACCCTACATACAGAATTGTTGAATTACAGGCCTTTAAATAATGGTGGTACCAGGGTCTTTTACCTGCTTAAAATCAAAATGAACAACCACATCTCACCTCAAATCTTTGAACACCAAAATGGATCACAGCACATGATGTTAATGATCCAAACCCTCCCCCTATATACTGAATTGTTGACTTACAGGCCTTTTCATATGGTGTGGTACCAGGCACTTTTACCCATTTAAAATGGTCATTGGTACCTCCAGATTTTAAAGTGTATTGTATAAGATAGTCATAAAAATGTTGAAATTTTAATACATTTTTGTACAAAGAACTGCATGTAAATAGTGAAGTACTGTTACACTTGAAAAATATTGAAATCCCTGGACTTACATACAGAATAGTTTCTCACTTTAACAATATTAGGGTATGAATCAAAAGCTTTACAATTTAATCAAAATAAATATACTAACTTTAATTAGATTATCAATCAATGTACTCATGAACAACATCAAGTTTGTTCATTCTTTATTCATCAATTTTGAATGGCAGCTAAAGTTGAGATGTAACATTCCAATATAATCAAGAGAAAGTATGACTATTTAAATAAATAGAATATGAAACAGAATTCCAAGCATGTTGTATTTCAAACATCTGAAATTCTTAATACTACTGGTCAGTGCCTGAAATGAGGGCCAGCCTATGGTTGGCCCGAAAAAAAATTTTGGGCCAGTAAAAAATTAGAGTCACTGGTCCAAATGGAATAATGGTGGCCCAAACATTTTGTGACATTTTTTTTATGAAAAAAAGACATCAGATATCAATATATAAACAGTTTTCAGATTAATTGTTTTTTATCAATGACATTAAAATTCATTCTTTCACTAGTCTCACAGGGGTTGGGGCTCTTCAAGGTAATTTTGGTAGGTACAGGTGTGCAGCTGAAATTGCGAAAACACCCCAATGCATATATTGCTATCAAATGAAACCTGAATTTACTTGTTATAACCTTTTTGACAACCTTGATGCCATCGGCTAGGGTGGTCTTAAGAAACGATGCTAGTCCATCGGATGGGGGACGATAAAAGGCTGGTTTGTGTAAGGGGAGATCAATGCCATGATCACATTAAAGACATCCAGAAAAGAGTAGACTAATGCCACTACAAGGACCTCTCTTGCACTCCCCAGAGTGAAGAGTGACATCACTTGTTTCAATCCACTATGAGGAAGTGATTTTAAAGTAAAATAACCTCTCAGTTCGGGGTAATGTCAGTTGGTTATTCATTCCAAACAAGTATCTCACTTTGTTGAAATAACAAACGGTGCTGTCATTTTCTGTTATATAAACAACTGTTAACTTTTCCTGTTATCTTTTAATTTGTAAACAAAAGTTCTGGTTCCAAAAAAGAAAACCACTCCCAACTGTCATTAAAATGTAGCCATGTACATGAACTATGAAAAGTTTAAAAGAAGTGACAGGCCAGATCGTTTCCGTAGTTACTGTCAACGATTTTCTCTCCGTTGTTGGGAAAAAGTTTTTCAATGATTACCTAAGGATTGACACAATAGGTTTCCGATTTCTGTAAAATGAAATTCGTACATGTACATTTTGCAGCAGATTGAATGAATAAATGTCCGAACCGTGGAAGATACCAGATCACAAACATTATAAGTTGACAGAATTCTTTTTATTGTTCACAACTTTCCACTTCGTCCGTGATTTTTAACAATTTTAATAATTAAATCATAAAGAAACAAAAAAACATGTTTCTTTTCTAATATTTAGTGAATACTTGTGTATTACATGAAAACGTGTAGGAAACGTGTATTGATTGGCTCGATAAAAATACATAATTGGGGAGAACAGTAAATTACATTAGCTACAAAAATGTATTTGGACCAATCGCTGTGCTCGTAACAAACCGTTTTCGAATAGAACAGAAGAGTTCTCTACCGTTGAAGTTACAGTTTATGTCTGGTTTCGGTAAAACAACAATTTTTAACGGTCTTTTAGGAAATCGCCCAAACGTTTTTTTGTTGGGCCAGTGACTACCTAATTTGGAGCAGCTTTTGGTCGCCTGAATAAGAGGAAACCAGAGTTTCTGGAAAAAAACATGTACCTGTCACAAGTCACTGACACCTCGCCATGAGTGGGATTAAAACTCACAACTTAGTTGTGATAGGCACTGATTGCACAGACAATTGTAAATCCAACTACCATATGATAATGAACATGACGGCCCCAAAATTATGCTTTTTTAATATGGGATTTAAAGGAAACGTCCTTCCCATTCTTGCTTTAATTTGGCCTAGTGATTTCAGATGATATTTTCAAATAATATTCTGCCAAAACAAGCATGAGTTCCATGATCCTTCTATAAAATGCATGAAGAAAATAAAGATGTGTGTCTTGGTCTTCTACTCTTTTATACTAATAGCATCAACTTCATTTATTTACTCAACATACAAACCCTTTGATGCTTACCGTCCCCCCCCCTAAAAATGACAATGGGGAATACTACTGATAAAAACTAGGAAGAACTGTTTTAGATACCTAAAACTTATGTCTCCCCTTAATGCGGCCATTTGTACAACAATAAGTTACACATTATGAGTTGAATGATACTATTTAAAAAACAATAATTTGACCTTGAGGTCAAATGTCAAGATCCCACAAAGGTCATTATGGTATGTGACACACCACCTTATGGTCATGCACCCACATACCAAATATCATTGACCTATCTCGAAAGACAAAAATGTTATGGCCCAGACAAGAAAATACTACATGTATTTAAAAAACAATTATTTGACCTTGAGGTCAAAGGTCGAGGTCCAACGAAGGTCATTACTGTACGCGACACACCGCCTTATGGTCATGCACCCACATACCAAATATCATGATCTATCTCGAAAGACATAAAAGTTATGGTCCGGACAAGCTTCACTGAGAAGAAGCGGAAGCAGAAAAAAAAATCAGACTAAAATAATATGTCTCCCTTCGTTCGAAGGGCAGACATAATGAAAACAAAATCTCTGATGTTCCCGATTATGCAATTTTTCATTTCTTTCTCACAAACATGTCGCTTCAAGACTTGTTCATTAACATGCAATTTTTCATTTCCCTCTCAAAAAACATGTTGCTTCAAAACTTTTTGTTCATTAACACACCCTTCTCTCCAAAAATATTAACAATGATTCACTCATTATATAACTCTACTGATTGATAATTAGCTAAAACATGTATTTTACAGAGAAAATACACCATTAATTATAGCTAGCATCTGCTAAAGATATTCATTGGAGTAATATGGACCTGGTGTCTATAGCGTGCTAATTCACAACATAGTAAAACCAATTCACTACTAGCTTTAGCAGATTTATTGAAGATCTCCGTGCTATTTCTAAAGTATGTTCCTAATTGTCGCAATGAATCATGGGAAATATGAATCATTTGTAAATATTGATGGTTAGTATGTTCCAGCTTGATCAGAAATGCCCTCTATTTTATGTCATGATACATTAAAGAAATGTCAGAGTGAAGACATGAAAAATGACACAATATTTTTATAGGTCAAATATGAAAGTTCAAATCTATAAGGGAAAACCATGTGATTAGTTCCAAATGTTCATATTCAGCTCAGAAGATCTCAAAGTGCAGATCAGACTACTAGATTGATAACACGAAATTCAGTTCAAACAAATTGAAATTGAATTGAAATACAGCTAGAACTATGATTACATGACTTGACCAAACAGTTTCGTTATGGTGTTTTATGCCACTTTCAACAATATTTCAGTTATATTATGGCAGTCAGTTTTATTGGTGGAGCAAACTGGAGCACCTGGAGAAAACCACTGACCTGCCTCAAGTCACTGACAAACTTTATCACATAATGTTGTTATTGATCAAAGAGTTAAAATCAAATTCAGCTAGAATTATGATGACTGAATTAACCAGAAAAATGTCCAATGTCAGATGTCTTTGCAAATATGACCTGCATAAACAGAACACCTGTCTATTCTGGAAAAAATATGTTGGTCTTAATGGTGTCCCATTCACACAGGTCACAAGAATACACCTTTAAACAGTTCACCATCGATCCCCTACCCCAAAGGTAAATAGGATAGCATCCATGGATGTTTCATTCTGACAAATATATGTCCACCTAAATTACAATAGCATCTTCCATGCTACTGAACAATCTCTTTAATTATTTACATTTCTTTAAATAAGAATTCTGGAAGTTTCCAGACATATTAATTCAGATATTTTCTGTTCACAAAAAGCCATTTGTAAAGACTGGCCAATCTTCTCCTTAATATAACTGCCAATCAGAGTTAATCATGTCTAGACACCATCTTTCAGTTTTCTCTAATAACCAGATTTTGCATAGACTTTTATGAAAAGATTTTACACCAGTGTCAATTACATAGATTTGAAAGTCAGATTTTATTCCATATAGATATTATACCTTGTTATGAGTAGACTTAATATGGAAACATTCTAAACTGTTAACACAGACAATGCCATATTGAAAAATAAAATAGCTATATCTGTCCTCATTAGACATCTTCAAATATCAGAAGAGGAACAAGATCATTTGACAAGCATGTAATTATTTCTGTTAAATCTAATCCATTAATGTTTTATTTCTTGATAATGAAAATGGTCTGACATTTAGATATCAAATGTTTGCAGGATGCTTTATAGTCTTTAGGAATGTAATGACTCTCATACACAGTAGACCAATCAAACAGACCTAGAGCAATATACAATGCCTAAGGTAATGTTCTACTTGTATTGTTTTAATAAAGACAGATTTGAAAATAGACGATAATGGAAGAATCTAAAACAATTTCTAGTTAAGTTATTTTCAAGTTTGCCTTACGAAAAGTTTGAAGATACCAAAGGGTTAATCAGAAGCCATAAATCTAAGAAGGATAGACAACACAATGACCAAAATAAAAAGGACAAACAATGATCTACAAAACACTACATAAGGATGGGCAACATGAAGTCAACTAAAAACCTGGGGTAAATAAGTCCCTATTTAATTGTCATATTTCAATACAAACTTCTACATTTATATTCATTTCTCTAAATCTTTCAAAATGTCAAAAGTATAAATACAAGATTGCTGTGCCACCAGTATGTTTATATTGCTAATTTGTCAATTTATGCCAATGATAAAATGTCATCTTACAGTTTTATAAGACTTTAACATCAGATTGACACCTGAAGAATGTGATGAAAGTTTCACAGTTTATCAGTTCCGGGATCAGTTTAATTAAAAACAAGTCTGTTTGACAACTTGTTAGCCATTTAGCTACCAATACAGTTTATCCTAAGCCCACAATACCATCATAATTACATTGTCAACTGTCACATTGTAGGCCTAGCACTAACAAGACAACTGAAGTAGTTTCACTGACAAAACACTGAATTTGTACAAGGAACAGACAACTGAAATTGTGAATATCCTACCAAATATGAAGGCTATATCGAACCAAAAACCTCAGAGGAGTTGCATTCACATAGTGAAGCGGGACGGACGAACGAACGAACAGACGAACCTATGGACAAACTGAAAAACTCTATGCCCCCATACCATCGTATGCAGGGCATAAAAACTCTAATGTGAAGAAAATTTGAAAATAATCGTGAAAGTACCTAAAATAAACGTTAGAGAATAGCGAAGGGTCAATGAAAAAGGACAATCCAGAGAAACTGGAAACATAGACGAAGAAAAACAAAACAAAATAATGTATAAAACAGTGTATTTTTGTAGGTTTTCTTGCTAATTATTATGAAATGTTACACCTGGTAAAATACCTAGCTATTACTAGACCATACAACAGACTTTCTACATGACATACAATACAAAATACAATGTAATCAGATTGAGCTATAAATTATAGATTTGTACAGAATTTTCTTTATTTAATGCCTTACTAAATGTCCTAGGAACCATTTGCCATAATTTAGAAGTAGAGATAAATCAGTTATATAATGTAAGACTTCAATAGAAGTGAGATTTCAGAAGGAAGTGAGGTGTTAGAGGTTGTCTTGGATACTCCTTACTATTAATCAAATGTATTTTTATAAAGGACATTAATTAAATATGAACCCAACATCTATTTAAACTGAGTGAAAGCTTTAAGTTTTTACTTTATAAATAAGTTACATAGAAAATTACCATAAAATCAAGTATTTTGTTTTGTAAGGTGTTTTTTTTTAAAAGCAGGTGCAAGTACCATAAATACATGTTATATTTTAGTCTTCACACGGACATAAAGAACTTCTTACAATATACCATGTTTAAAATCTTAACAAGAAGTGCAGTACTCCATTAAAGTATGTAAAATCTGGTGCCACTCCAAGAACAGCTTCAATTTCATTTATGTACACAACACTGGAAAGTACAATATGAGCACTAACTGACTAAGACAAGGCATAGAAGGTATACAAGTAACATGCCCTATAAATATAGAGACAAAATAAATTGAGCAAAACAAAACACAGTGAAATCAGTCTAAACCAAAATCCTGAATAAACCAGAATCCTGTATAAACCTAATTTTAAATAGAGTCCTAATGTATGAAATCTTTGTTAATTTAACCTGCTTAAACTAAGCTCTTGTCTATTCTGACCTCAAAAGTTGGCCTCAAGGAAGTTTGGTTTAGGCAATGTTTCACTGTATAAGGGTTATGAGTTATTGTTCTTTAATGCCTATTTCAACAATATTCCAAGTTTTTTTTTGCTACATGGGAAACTGCACCAGCAGAAAACCTGCAGCAAACTGTATCACATAAGGTTGTATCAAGTACATTTCACAGTAGATGGGAATCAAACACACAATTTTAGTGGTCATAGGCACTGATTGTATAGGGTGACCTTTATATATAAGAGTGACCTTTTTAATTCACAATTACTTTATTAATGACAGTGTAAAAATTGTATGCCCTGTTATTTACACCAAAGGTTCAAGGTCACCTGCATATAGTCTAAAATGGTTCACAGTTTAAAACATACTATTCATAACATTTTATTATCATGTATAGGAGCTGTCAAGTTTTAGAAATCAGAATGGAAAGATATTAAGCAAATTTACAAGAATTGTAGGGAAAAAATTAAACAAGGGAATTTTCCATAACTGTGAGATAACAATATGTGATTCTCATGCAGATTGTGTGAGACGTGAAAGGCCTGCATGTAATTTCAGTTCTAATTTGGCAAGCTTTAGAGCAACAATAATTATAATTTTGTCCTAATAAATCAAATTATAGTCATTGAAAATTCACAAAATTACAAATAATAACTAATTATCACGAAGCTACAGTTTTTACTTGAGGCGATTCCAGCTGCAAAGGTAGAAGTTATGACCATTTGAGGAAATTTATATATTAGATAAGGGGGACAACTCAGTAGTATTGTTTTGTTGTTTGCTTGATGGTGTTTAAAGCCACTTTCAACAATATTTCGACTATATCGTGGTGGTCAGTTTCATTGGTGCAGGAAAGCGGAGCACCCGGAGAAAACCACCGACCTGTCGCAAGTCACTGACAAACTTTATCACATAATGTTGTACACCTCGCCCTGATCGAGATTCGAACTCACAACATCAGTGGTGATAGGCACTGATTGCATAGGTAGTTGTAAATCCAACTACCATACGATCACGGCTACGACGCCCCCCGTCAGTAGTATACCAGATAAATTTTGGTTAATTTAGTTAACATTTTATGTTAAAGAAAAAAAACCTTTAAAACCTCAAACACTTTTATAAGACAAACAAATATCTATAAAGATAATAGGTATGAAAAAAAATATGAAGAAAAATAAAATCAAAACAACTTATTAAATCTTACTTAAAAATGTTTCTTTATCTTATACAATTGAAAGAAACCATAGAATCTAAAAATAGACATCAGAACAGCTTTTAGACAAAATACCATCATCAGTCAATCAGAATAAAAAGATTTTTAAAATCTGCAGTAAGTGTAAATAAACCTGTTGCAGATGGTGTCTTTATATTTTGATTAAATTCTATTGATTTTGACTTTCAACAGCTGCATAGTTTTTACTTGCACAGATCAAACAGAAAAAAGTTTAACTCAAACTGATTGTATAAGTCCTGTAGGAGAAAGTTTAATTCAAAAATGATGTGATAAGTCCTGATTATACAAAAAATGTAAAAAGAAAATGGATGAAAGTTAATTCAAAATATCTTATTAATAGAAAGTCAAGACAACAAAGAGAATTTTTTGAATTTTCAATTATACCTTTATTTTAAAAACATAATATCAGACAATTGATCACAATAGGTATTCAAAAATTCATTTAACGTAAAATATAATATATCGAAGTGGTTACATTAGTTATAGACAAGCTTTCTTTAATAATTTTGAAAAGCATTTTCTTTTTTTTTAATTTAATAGCCAAAACAAAACAATAAATTATGATTTAAAAATAAAAAAATAGTATTACTGTGAGCACAGCTGACTAAGATATATCCCCCACTCCCCACATCTGTCCAACCTATTTCCATAACCAAAACATTACGGATTGTTCCGATCAAAAATGAAAGGGATCCTCCTCTCTTCACCGGTAAGCTGCTGATAAAATTTCAAAACATTCTGAGAAACACTACTCAAGTTATCATACGACATAGGGTAAAATTCCTATTTTTTGTCATATCAAGTCCAATAACTCTGGAACGGCAAAAGTGAAAATTGTCAAAAATGAAAGGGATTCTCCTCTCTTCACCGGTAAGCTGCTGATAAAATTTCAAAACATTCTCAGAAACACTACTCAAGTTATCATACGACATAGGGTAAAAATCCTATTTTCCATCATATCAAGTCCAATAACTCTGGAACGGCAAAAGTGAAAATCGTCAAAAATGAAAGGGATCCTCCTCTCTTCACCAGTAAACAGCTGATAAAATTTTAAAAGATTCTAAGAAACACAACTCAAGTTATCGTACGACATAGGATTTGTCTACAGACGGACGGACAGACGGACATGGTGAAACCAGTATACCCCCCTAAAACTTCGTTCGGGGGGGGGGGGGGGTATAAAAATAAACAAGTTTTAATGAAATGACTTTGTCCTAATTAATGATCAAAGTTCTTTTGAATCTTTACTACTTACCTAAGACAACAAAGAGAAGATGAAAAAAACTAAATAATGTTGTAAATTACAATGAATATACAGTCAACCCTGTATTAAGAGGTGATCTTTGGGACAAAGAAAATGTGGCCTTATAAGACAGTTGACCTCTTAAAAGAGGTTCAATTCATATGAAATTTTCTATGACAGGACAAGAAAAAAGTGACCTTTTAATACAGGTGACTGCTTAATAAAGGTGGCTGCATTTACAGGTTTGACTGTAACTGTAAAAGATGCTTATAAAAGACAGACTCCAGTATTAGTTATTTTTGTTAAGATGAACTCCTTGAAATATGACAGTGAAATGAATTATTCAAGAATTATTGAGAATAACCTTGAAAGAAATGTAAATGGTTTTTTTTTCAATTATATCGGAAGCTCTTTTCTATTGACCAACTGTTCATGAAATTTGTCATGGAAAGTTTGAACATTAACAACGACTAAGGTAATCTAGTAATACTAAAAGGGGGGATTAAAGCTGAGGTTGCTTATCTTTATTGAAGAGGGGCCATTTAGAACAGAGGCAATCTTGTAATAATATGGAGGTTGAATTTAGAGCAGAGGTAGCATAGTAATACTGAAAAGGTTCAGTTAAAAAGAGGTAATCTATTAAATCTAGCAATACTAGGGAGGTTCAGTTAAAAAGAGGTAATCTATTAAATCTAGCAATACTATGGAGGTTCAGTTAAAAAGAGGTAATCTATTAAATCTAGCAATACTAGGGAGGTTCAGTTAAAAAGAGGTAATCTATTAAATCTAGCAATACTAGGGAGGTTCAGTTAAAAAGAGGTAATCTATTAAATCTAGCAATACTAGGGAGGTTCAGTTAAAAAGAGGTAATCTATTAAATCTAGCAATACTAGGGAGGTTCAGTTAAAAAGAGGTAATCTATTAAATCTAGCAATACTAGGGAGGTTCAGTTAAAAAGAGGTAATCTATTAAATCTAGCAATACTAGGGAGGTTCAGTTAAAAAGAGGTAATCTATTAAATCTAGCAATACTAGGGAGGTTCAGTTAAAAAGAGGTAATCTATTAAATCTAGCAATACTAGGGAGGTTCAGTTAAAAAGAGGTAATCTATTAAATCTAGCAATACTAGGGAGGTTCAGTTAAAAAGAGGTAATCTATTAAATCTAGCAATACTAGGGAGGTTCAGTTAAAAAGAGGTAATCTATTAAATCTAGCAATACTAGGGAGGTTCAGTTAAAAAGAGGTAATCTATTAAATCTAGCAATACTAGGGAGGTTCAGTTTAAAAGAGGTAATCTATTAAATCTAGCAATACTAGGGAGGTTCAGTTTAAAAGAAATAATCTAGTAATACTGGGGAGGTCTAGTCAAATAGAGGTAACCTAGCAATACTGAAGAGAGTCTGTTTATAACAGAGGTAGTCTAGTAATACTGAAGAAAGTCTCTTTATAACAGAAGTAGTCTAGTAATACTGAAGAGAGTCTGTTTATAACAGAGGTAGTCTAGTAATACTGAAGAGAGTCTGTTTATAACAGAGGTAGTCTAGTAATACTAAGGTGGGAACAGTTCAGAGAAATTTTTAATCTTTCTCTTTGTAGCAAATATAAAAGTTCCCAAAACAAAAGAAACAAACCTGGAAGAGGTACACTAAATACTTTTAAATCTAAAAATAGACTGTTATTCTAAATGTACCAGAGAGGAAGCTACTGTTTTCACTGAGTGTTATAGATATTTATTCTCTACACAGAAATGTAATCAAGTGAAATGAAGTTGTTCATCCATTAACTAACTGACCAGTAACATGGCTATCAGTCAGAATGGCTTGATTGATCAGAAATCTAATACAAGCCATCATTTAGCCTTGTAAATACAAACACGCTTTTTTCTCATATTTCCTTCTTTTTGGACCCAAATTAATCAACTTAATGTAGACAGCTTCTCTTGTATCTTAACTTCTTTTCCTTGTAAATTACAAACTGTGATATTAACATGGTGATGATTATTATAGATTTCTGGTCCTGAGAGAGACATCTGTCTGTCCTGGGAGAGACATCATGTACTTTATCTTAATGGATTCTATTGTTTCTACACTTTAAGTGACCATTATCTCTGGTCGTTATGTACTGGACACCTTACCATAAGCCAGATGGACATGGTTGGTATCAAGTTAAAGGGTCATACAGGCAAAAGTGATAGAGATCAATAACACAGAAGTCAATCATAAAATTTATCACTCTAAATTTCTACCATCAAGATCATTGAGTCATTCTCATTGATTTTAGATAAATCTTGATTTACAACTCATTGTAGGGGGCCATCGTGGTCATGATCTATGGTAGTTGGATTTACAACTACCTATTCAAATCAGTGCCTATCACCACTGATGTTGTGAGTTCGAATCTCGATCAGGGCGAGGTGTACAACATTATGTGATAAAGTTTATCGTGACTTGTGACAGGTCAGTGGTTTTCTCTGGGTACCACGATATAACTGAAATATTGTTAAAAGTGGCATTAAACACCATCAAACAAACAAACAGAACTCAATCATAAAATTTGTGGCACTAAATTTCTACCGATTAAGATCATTGAGTCATTCTCTCATTGATTTTCGATAAAACCCGATTTACAGCTCATCTTTTTTAAAACTGTTCTCCCCTGGAGTCAATTGTGCAATAACAGTTAAACCTATAAAGATCAGTTAATGACAAATTGTGTGATTCAATAGATTTATAACACCATTGTGTTTATTGAAATGCAGGTTTTCCTTAACTTCTGTTTTTCATCCTCACTTATTGGATTTGAAAGATTTCAAATAAAACCATTGAGTCAAAATTTTCTTGATCAGCAAGTTTGATGTGGAAATGTCAATGGTGACATTATGTTGAATTTAAAATACAATGTATACTAAATTTATGTAAGCTTTTTTTTTCATCTTTCTACAATTTTGTTTATTGCATTTTAGAACTATTCTGACAGGGTGGTATTTTTGGCTTTTCTACATGTTAGAACTGTTCTGACAGGGTGGTATTTTTGGCTTTTCTACATGTTAGAACTGTTCTGACAGGGTGGTATTTTTTGTTTTTCATTTCATGGATATATAATCTATTGTTAGAG
Organism: Bathymodiolus brooksi; assembly: GCA_963680875.1. Classification (NCBI taxonomy): domain Eukaryota; kingdom Metazoa; phylum Mollusca; class Bivalvia; order Mytilida; family Modiolidae; genus Bathymodiolus; species Bathymodiolus brooksi. Next base: position 90,506,815 of record OY804581.1, on the reverse strand, counting down.
CAACCTTGACCTTTGTGATAGGATTTGGACTTTTTTGTACAATTTAATAACTATTCGTGGTCGTGATCATATGGTTAAGTTGGATTTATAATTACCTATGCAATCAGTGTCAATCACCACTAACATTGCGAGTTCGAATCCTGCTTAGGCATACTCGATACATCATAATGTGATAAAGTTTGTCAGTGATTTGTGGCAGGTCAGTGGTTTTCTAGGAGTACCCCGGCTTCCTTATTTCAGTCAAGTTTGTAGTTTTTGATAATGTTTTTAATTTATTTTCCCATAGGGTCCAATGTTAAACTAGGTCCTGTGATGTTGGTCATCTTGGATTTCTGATCGACACAAATAGCACAAAGATTTTAGGGGGTCATATTAGGAACATATATGGAGAGTTTGGTTTGATATGCTCCAGAGATTTCTGGGGAAAAGATTGAAATATTAAATGCTAATGGATGATAACGATGGAAGGAAAGTGATGACAATAACTCACATGGCTGGTTCTTTATGCCAGATGAGTAAAACAGCATATGTTATATTCCTAATATAAAAGTTTTGTTTAATCTTGTCTTTATCCTAAATGAAAGTTTCAATACAGAAATACAAGACCCTTCCAATGAAATTAAGTGACAATTAGCAACTGTTTTGACATATAAGTACCCATGAGAAATAGTGTCCTTCAAGATAAGGATGTAATTCCCTAAGTACAAATTTAAATGCATTAGTAGGATTTGACAAATAATTTATGTTGTCTGTTTAGTACTACCAACAAAATATCAGAACTGAATCAATAAGACAAATCAATTGGATTTACACACATCAAACATCTCTGTTGCTGTTGGTGGCAAATTTCTGTCTTAATTTACCAGTAATATGACCATTAAATAAAAAAGAAATCATATATTTTTTTAAATACTGTATCTTAAAGGTATATAAGTAATTTTTGGTAAGAAAATAATTCTTACCTGTCTAGAGAACAAAGCTGCTGATGATGCAATGATTGATTAGTATATTTACAGGTAAGGAGAAACTGATGTAGAAATGGTTTGTTTACACTTAAGTGTGAAAAGTAGATGCTCTATTTCAAGATTCTAATCTAAATCAATCATATGTTTTATTCTACAGCATCAATAATTACATTAAAAGAATCAAATTGACAAAACCACAACTTTCATACTGACTTTTTTTAATTATTACACACAGGGATGAAAAAAGAAAACAGTGATAATGGAAATTTAAAAGAAAAGCAAAGCTAATCTAATTTTGATATCCCACGGGAGGCCCTGTGTACATTGCAAGTTATGAGTGACAGCTGGGAATCCTTTCTTTCATTATGTGGTATATTGAATTCCAGCACAAGACAAAAATCCTGATCAATATGCCTTCATTTAAATATTTGGATAAAACTTTTGATTCTTTTCTTTTTCACAGCAATGTGATTTTTGTTTACAGTCACTAAATTTAGCATTTTTTAACTGTTGTCATGTGTAAACCATTATAATGCACAAAGAAAGTACACAGAAATCTGATTTCTAAACTGAAAAGTAAAAAGATTAAAAAAACAAGATTCATGAATAAATTTCTTCTTGTTTGGATCTTATATGCAGATTTCTTTCACTGGTAATAAGTGTTTGGTAACAAGACCTTTTAAAACATGACAAGAGTATGGACAATGATTGTTAACAGTAATAATTGACTGATTCCAGAAAATGAAAATAAAGGTCCGATCCACTTGTGGATAAAAAAGAAATTAGATAATGTATCTAAGAATGAAATTAATTTAGACTACATGTATGTTGTACTATCAAAGGATTTTGCTTCAACACTGCATGAAATTGGATGTTCAATCAGGACACCCTCTGATCCCCATACTTGGCCTCAGTCCTTGGAACTTCTGGGAATCTGAGGTTCCAGACACCCCTTGTCTAGATTTTATCCAACCTCCTGCTATAACCTAGATCCACATCTAAACATTTTAACTCGACAGTTTATCAGTTTAGAACAAATACCCACTCCACTCAACTCAACTAAAACAAAAAGCTACTGATATAAAACTTAAGTCCTTGTTTCAGACAAAGACAAAGTTACTCCTTAAATAAAAATTATGTTTTGTTTGCAAAAGAAATTTTGTGTCATTCTAAAAGTGACAAAGGAAAATTTAATCAAACAAAATCAATTTATTAACAAGATATGATTATAATCTAACGATTATGAAGTCTCAAGTCTCCCAAACCGGCCACTGACAACAGGTTTAAAAAATAAATCAAAAGCTACCTTTGAAATCGAACAATGTTGAATTTTTGCAGAATTGTGGCAGCCATTTTGAAAATTGAGACCGGTAGAAATTTTTCGATGTCAGGAATCAATTCGGGACATCATAATCTACCTACATATGAAATGTCGTTGAAATTGGACATTGTTGAATTTGTGCGGTATTGTGGTGGCCATTTTGAAAATGAAATTTTTCAATGTCGGGAATCAATTCGGAACATCATTATCAACACACATATCAAATTTTGATGATATCGGACAATGTTGAATTTTTGCGGCCATTTTAAAAATGGCGACCGCTAGAAATTTTTCAATGTCAGGAATAAATTTGGGACATCATAATCTATCCACATATGAAATGTCGTTGAAATCGGACAATGTTAAATTTGTGCGGCATTGTGGTGGCCATTTTGAAAATGACGATCGCTAGAAATTTTTCAATGTCGGGAATAAATTCGAGACATCATAATCTACCTACAAATGAAAAACATTCGGACAATGTTGAATTTGTGCGGTATTGTGGTGGCCATTTTTAAAATGGCGACCGCTAGAAATTTTTCAATGTCGGGAATCTATTCGGGACATCATTATCTATCCACATATGAAATGTCGTTGAAATCGGACAATGTTGAATTTGTGCGGTATTGTGGTGGCCATTTTGAAAATGGCGACCGGTAGAAATTGTTCAATGTAGGAAAGCAATTCGGGACATCATTATCTACCCACATATAAAATTTTGATATCGGACAATGCTGAATTTTTACCGCCATTTTTTATGCCGTGTTTTGGCAGTCATTTTGAAAATGGCAGACACCTTGAAAATTTTGAAAACGCAGAATTGCTCCTCTAATGGTGACCTATCACTATGTCAAATTTTATGTCTCTATCATTATCCATTTAATGTACGAAATTAATGTACGAAATTTCAACTTTCCCATTGGATTCTATAGTAGCCCCCACCCCCTTTGAACCCCTCAAAATATGACTATGACCCCCTTTACCACAAAGCTGAAAACTTTAGGACCAACTAGAAACATATATCTATAACTCAACCAAGTTTCATGAAATTCTGTCCAGTAGTTCCTGAGATCTGCCGTGAACAAGTTCATGTGCCAAAGAAAGAAAGGAGAAAGAGAAGAAAGAGAATAATAAGAATTATTATAATAATAATAATAATAATAATAAGAAACAATAAGTCGTTGTTTGAGAGACTTAATTAACCACCAAAGATGATAGGGTTATGGTAATTATACCCAAGTGCCCACAGAAGTTGATAGGGGTGGAGAATAGTGCTATTGTCATCACATCCCAGTGACTTTATGGGTCTTTGATCACCTTGATTGATGAACAGGAAAAACAGCTGTTCATAATATTTACGCCAGGTAAACAGCACTTCCTGAAATTTCAATTAACAACAGGTAAAAGATCTATTGATAAATCTACTGTTACCTGAGGAAACAACCAATACCTTGCACAAAAGAAATATTTTATTGATCTCAAATAAAGTTAAGACGGAAGTTAATAAATATTCAATTTGGACTTGCAGTTTTCAAATATCTTAATTAACATATAATTAGAATAAATCATTGATGTTTCCATGGAAACAAATTAAAATATTACAATTTTGATTATGCTTTTATGCAAAGAAGCATAACAGAGTGCTTATCTTAAAATAGAAATGTATTTAGTAGTACACCTAATATTTAGTCTATATATATAGTAAATGTCACTTTTCAATGTTGTAGGACTTCAATTCTGATCATTAAACAAAACAAAATTAGCTTCAATAAATTTTATGTGAATTGAACTGAAACATGGAAAAGAATGTCATGTTCTTAAATAATCATATAGACATCTAATTTAGTATAAATATACAATATACGTACATTGTCGGTAAATATAAAATTTATTTGTACGAGCTTTAGAAACAGGCAGAATAGCGAGCCTTTGGCGAGCTTTTCAGGCCTGTTTCGCAGAGAGTACAAATGAATTTTATATTTAACGACAATGTACGTATATTGTGCTTATCCTGCAATGTCAAAAAAGTCGGAAAACTTGTCAGATTTAAACAAAAAGGACAGAAACAAGCATCATTCCTCGCCTTTCATAAATGTTGTCAAGGGTGTCTTCTTCGTGGTCCGCGTTAATTAGTACCAGTTTCATACTTGTCGACGCCCTCGGCTGTACATAGCTACAGGGTACCAGGAATAGACGAATAAACTTTTCAGCCTACGACTAAACTTTCCTGGTACCCTGTAGCTATGTACAACAGAGGACGCAGACAAGTATGAAACTGGTACTAATGTAACGCGGACCACGAAGAAGACACCCTTGACAACATTTATGAAAGGCAAGGAATGACGCTTGCTTCTGTCCTTTTTGTTTAAATCTGACAAGTTTTCCGATTTTTTTTACATTGCAGGATAAACACAATATACGTACATTGTCGGTAAATATAAAATTCATTTGTACTCGCTGCGAAACAGGCCTGAAAAGCTCGCCGAAGGCTCGCTATTCTGCCTGTTTCTAAAGCTCATACAAATAAATTTTATATTTACCGACAATGTACGTATATTGTATATTTATCTGGTATGCAAACAGTCTAAAGATTGGAAAGCTAAACAATTTTAAAATCTTTGGAAGCAAACTATTACAATTTTTTCAAGCCAACAATTAATTTGCACTAATATAGAAAACAAAACAATAATTCTTTTTGGAAAATTAAGGTCAGCTTCATGCAGATCTTCAGGTGACAGTTATGAATTCATTCAAACTGTGCATGAAATTTGTATATGAATCATGATGTGCAGATGTTATATTTTTATCCAAACTGAGTGTTGTCTTATAAAACATCAAACTTACCATTTGAGCAGTATTCTTTGGCTTAGATTTTATTTCCCTGATTTTTTCATTTGCTGCAAAATAGAAAAAAATATTTGACATTATTTCATTATATAAAAGAATTAAAGAGACGAATGCAGGGTAAACGAGTCACAAGAGATTTTCATGTTAACATATGATCTAAGTACCAAGAAAAAAAAGGACAAAACAAAAGACCAATACCTCAGATAAAAACCACTGGTGTCGGACCAATTCTTGCTGCATACCAATTCTAGCAAACCATAAAGTATTTGTGTATTACCAGAGAATACACATCGCTTTTCAATATTTTTTTTTCTCTGTCAAACCAGGATATATCATATAAGCCATGGAAGTTCTAAATTAATGTTAAAAATTTGGTCAAATAATTTACACATAACAATCTGATAAAAACAACTGGTGAGAAATGGTTTGAAACAAGTAACTCAAAAAAACAAATTTCCTCAAATCAACCATCTCAATACTTTCATTCCTTGATAAATTTTAGAATTTTCCCTATTTTTTTTCTAATTTTGCAAAATATACAAATTACCGGTAACTGTATATTTTGAAGGAGGGTTGTTGAGTGCTCTAAGACAAAATTAATGGGGATTTCTGCTTCTAAAATTGTTTGGAAAATGTATCATATTAATGTCTTTGAAAGATTTATGACAGAAATAGCACAAGAGTGCAGTCTACCAGTTATAACATAAAATCCTATTGGTTCTGTTAATTTGATAATAAAAATGTATGGAAGCCTAAATTGACCAAAAAAAATGTTTAGCCTGTTGACCTCACTCACACATCATATTCTCATTCAATTCTCAAATTACCAGTTGGAAAGGTCTACCCATACCTTTACAAATTTTGTTGTTGTTTGCCAAGTACAGAAAACAGGAATTTCAAACCAGGAGAATCCAGGGTAATATAATAATATGGCTTAAAATCTTACCCATAACACTCTTTTAAGTAAAATTAAAACTGATAATACTATTTTGCTCACAATTTTGGACTGGAAGCAATATTGAGCTAAAAATGAAAGAATGTGTCCATTATAGTACATGGATGCCCCTAATTCTAGCTAGAGTAAACAGGTCCACAATTAAACTTGGACTTCCTGTTATGGTCGCTGACCTTGTGTATAAATTTCAAATTTGCTTAAAGGGAACTGAATTATCTAGCAGAAACCAGATACAGGACATTGGTTAGTGCATGTGTACTTGGGTCAAACTTAGTGCCAACCGATGCCTAGATGCAGGAACATAAAAATAGACGCCTCTCTTTATAAAGGTATGTATTACAACATGGTGCTCAAGGATATGTATACTGTGTGAGGTTAAATACAATTTTCAGAATGCAGTATTATGATTATGAATGAATATCTGATTCTCGGAATGCCACGATTTAGCTGAAATATTGCTAAAGTTGTCATTAAACACCAATCAATCAATCTGATTCTCAGAAGTTTTTATTTCATACAAAAAAAATAAGGCTGAATGTAAAGTCATTTATTTAATATCATATTGTTTACATTATTATATCATAACAGACTACAACACTAAAGTAGAATCCTCCATGATTAATTGAGCAACTAAAAATGTTCCTAGATTATACCTTAGTGTGCTGTTGTCTGAACTAGTGCCAAATATTATAGATGATATATCACAATGTATAACATATAACACTACAGGGATACAGTCAATATATAATATTGAATTAAAAATCAAATTAGGTATTATATATACAGTCTGCCTCTCTTAAGTTCCAATCAAATGAGTTGAAAATAACAATGTTTTTACTGTCTGTATTGAAAGCACCCATTATTTTAATTGTTTTGTCTATATATAAACCTATCAATAAATGAACTAAATGTACCATATCGGTGGTGTAATGGTTAGGTGCTTGTCTTGAGTGCGGTAGATCGTGGGTTAGACCCCCAGTCAAGTCAAACTTAAATGACTATCAAATTAGTATTTGCTGCTTCTTTGCCAAACATGCAGCTTTAAAGAGTAAGAGCAGAAATCGGTTGGTTTGGAATCAGGATAATGTGTCAGAGTGGAACGATATGTTTATCCGCAGACATTTATTTCAGTGAGTTAGCACATAATGCGCTCCCGAAGGGAACGTTAATGGTAGAAGTATGAACATACTAATGCACTTCAAAATGTTCAACAACATGGCTGCCAACCGGAATTAAAAGACAAATCCCGTGACCTAAACTATGCCTGCCAACCGGAAATAAATTAAAAGACAAATCATGTGACCTAAACTATCTCCAATATAAACAATATGCGAGTAGCAAATAAATTGATCGATGCAATGAGAAAAAAGAAGAAATACAGAACAATACACCTCTAGTCGATTTTTTTTTCAAATAAAAATGAAACAATGAAACGGAAAATCCCGAACTCAAAGCGAATAACACAGAATCTTTCATCATTTGCCAATGCGCATTCTCATTCATTGTCATCGTCTACTGCAAGAAATCCAAAGTTTTCAGCTGTAGAGTTTCAGGTAGTGTTATTTTTAAGCTTGATATTTTGCAAACAGGAAGAAAAATTACTGTTCTTCGGGAGCATTTCAGGTTGCACCTGCCTCATATTACTCCAACTAAGTGCATTGCTCTAGTACAAAGCAGACATCATCATCATCTCATCAATGTAACTTTTTCTGGCAATTTGATATATCTGAAAAATTGTTTATTTGGCAACATAATTGTTGAATAACTATTACATTATATTTACTCCAATGAGAAAAAATATTACAATATTTATTCTGGCTGGAATAAATAGACTAGTATTTGTTCCTCAAAGAGGAAATATTATGGAGTTGTTAATAATAAATTATCCAAAGGAACAAATATACGTTCAGGGGGCCGTCGTGGTCATGATCATATTGTTGTTGGACTTACAACAAACTGTGCAATCAGTACCTATCATCACTAAAGTTATGACTTTGAATCCCAATCATGGCAAGGTGTACTTGATACAAAGGTATGTGATAAAGGTTGTTGGTGACTTGTGAAAGGTTGCTGGTTTTCTCCGCATAATATGGTTTCGTCCAAATATAAGTTCACAAAAAGACCCATAATCCTAGCCCTCACCCTAATAACACAAAAATGTATATATACAGCATTGTGAGAGAAAGATAAAGATTCTGGTATATCAAGGAATATTCCAGAAGTGTTTCAGGTATTTAAATAGCAATGTTTAATTGATTTGTTGAAGTGTAATTCACTTGGTAAAAACAAACAATTAGTCATTTAAAACTCCTTTATTTTCCAGATGTTGGGTCTATAATTGTGTAGTTTGACCTGTGAAGTGTTTGCATACGTGTTGTTTTACAAGTGTTGAGTTTAATGTTTGCAAATTTGTTTCTTCTGCGAAATGTGTTAATACATTTGTCATTTCCTTCTTATTGAATTACACATGTTGGTTTTTGTTTGCCAGATGCAGTGTTTACAATAGTGTTATTTTTGTCATATAGGGAATATTTAATATTTGTTCAACATTTTTTTTTCATGTTTATAAATTCTTTGTTTACTTCTTGGAGTGTAACAAATGTGCTTTTATTTTGTTTATGGTAGCTATCCAAACATACCTGTTACAGAACTGGTGTTGGGGTATATGGTTTTGTGAAATCAATCTCATTAAAATTTCAGCAACATTTAAGGACATCCTAAACAGATTCACATCTGGGGTCATATTTTCAACAGACATATCAATGAGCCCACCAAATGTTGAGTTATTGAAAACAGACCACATGCTGAGAGCTGTCTGTTGTCTAATTGGTCAACATGCTAACCTGTCTTCCATATGATTGGAGGGTCAAAGATGAATGAAAGGTTACCTGACATGACCCCAAACAGATGTTGGTGTATCTAACAACAGACATCTTATTCTAATTACTGTTGTATATTGTTTTCAAATATCAGTGAATGCCAAAAGTAAATAGTTTGTGTGATTTGGTTTTTCTAGTTCTCCATGTAAGATTATCAAGTGTTTTAATATATTGTTTGTTTCATTGGATGTTATATAAATTTACATGTTTAGTGACATTTTCACAAATTTGTTACATGTATTTGTTTTATTTGTTTGTTTCAACAAATGTGTTATTCAACTGGGTGCTAACAAATCTTAATAAATGCATTATTTGCTAGAATGGGTGTAAATACAACTTCCATGACATAGCAGCTGAGTCCACCCCTGGTTTTTAGTGGAGCTCAATCTTTACTGTGTAGTGTTGTGTGGACCATTGATTGTTTTCTTTGTTTGCCTCCTTTCTCTTGGCCATCTGTATGTGTGGACCATTGACTGTTTTGTTTGTTTGCCTCCTTTCTCTTGGCCATTGTGTTGTCTGTTCTTCTTCTAGTTACAACTTCTGATTACCACTTTGGTATCTCCAAACTTTTCTTTAACAACCTGTTTCTTGGTAGATTTCCTATACATTGTTGTTTGCCTGATACAATGTACATACAACATGTTTCTTTGTTTCTGTGTTATTAGGTGAGTTGTTTATCAAATGAGGTAATAACAAGTTTTTGTTCTAATCGTTCTGTATATGAATTTTAGAAAAAGAAAGTTGTTGGTCAACAATTCCACCAATATCAACAAAACGAATAACCACCTCGCACTAAAAATCATTGAATACGGAAAAGACCATAATAAATGATATTTGAAATCCTGATCCTTGCTTGGGACAGGCACAACAATGTGGTGAGGTTAAATCTGTTAATGGGATCCCAACTCTTCCCTCTTGTTAGCCTGTTTTGTGTGTCCCAACTATTCCCTCTTATTAGCCTGTTTTGTGTGTTTACATATTTCTGTATGTATATAATCCCAACCCTTCCCTCTTGTTAGCCTGTTTTGTGTGTTTACATATTTCTGTATGTATATAAACAGCCACATGGAATGGACAACCTTTGATAAACATGGAATTTTCAAAACCTACATCCATAAAAATAAGCCATATAGAACAAAAACTGTTATAATCTTGACATCATCTTAAAGGCAAAGTATTTTATAGACACTGATCACTTGAAATAGAGTCATTGATCATTGTATAATCTTGGTTATATTTCATCCAGCCATTTTGTTGCCAATTATTATCTCTGAAAATATCTGTAAAAAGTTCACTACAATTGGATTCATGAGAATCTAAACAATGATTAATTACTAGTTCTGTTAGAAACTTCAATCTCAATAAATCATCCCTCGACCTAAATAAAACTAAATGGACAATACAATATGATAAAAACAACTACAAACCATGACTTAATTACCAATTACTGAAACAAAGAGAATTCCTACACAGTTAGATGGATATCTTAGCTCAAATTACATTAACCAATCCTGTCAGAAGTGATATTCAAATTGACCAATCATAATGAAGTATATATAATGAGAATCAATTATGACAATGGGTTATTGGTTAATGTATATGATGTTACAGAGATTGACCATAGATACAAGTAATGTACGTTATATATATCCAGAGCTCCAGATAAGCTGCGTATTTGCGTCTTTTACGCAATGAAAACGAGTAAAAACGCATGTATTATCAGATCAGAGTGTACATTTACGCATACATATTGCTGTGTAAGCAAACTTTCCAAATTCGGAGCGTACTTGTACGCTGTTGACGATAATACATCGTGTACATAAACAATACATTTTTGACTTTGAGAAATTCCCCGTAATTACTTCTCTTTATACTTTTCGAAAGAGAAAGTGTATACATCCGAGGGGTACCGAATGTTTGTCTTTCTAAGCATCGATGTCAAAAGAGATCTGATTGGATGTTTAGGATGAATCATCCAATTGCGGTCAATATTACAAATAAATGCGGTTTAGTTAAGAACACTGCCGGAGTCAACGAGCAAAAAACAAAATATTTACAACATTTTATTAATAAACATGACACAATCGTGTCAAATTAAACAGAGATATACATTTCACTTGCATCCTGTGTTTATTGAATAACACTTGTGTCTAACATAATTTTAAAAGTGTACATGTACGCAATCTTTTCTGAAGTAGAGAGTACAACAGTGCAAAGGAAATATGCAAATACGCATCATTTTCAAAACTAGGGGGTAATTACCCTTTGGACTTGAAAATTATCTGGAGCTCTGTATATCCATTTTGGAACGTATGTTATATATATCCATTTTGGAACTAATAGTTCCATCATTTAACGAGAAAATGATGAAAGAGAAACAGAGATACAAGAACTGAAACTAGATCCTAAGAACTTAATAGTTCTCTATGGTCTTTATAGAGGGTATGTTGAGGACAGAATTAATAAGACTTGGTATCCTGGAATTACATAAACTGAAATGTTTGAAACTATGAAGAGACACCTGCTAGTTCAGAAAGACATGTCACAAAACAATTGCTGATAAATAGCAAGAAACCAATGTCATGAAACAACTATTGATAAACAGCAAGACACCAATGTCATGAAACAACTGCTGATAAACAGCAAGACACCAATGTCATGAAACAACTGCCGATAAACAGGAAGACACCAATGTCATGAAACAACTGCCAATAAACAGCAAGACACCAATGTCATGAAACAACTGTCGATAAACAGCAAGACAACAATGTCATGAAGCAACTGCTGATAAACAGGAAGACACCAATGTCATGAAACAACTGCCAATAAACAGGAAGACACCAATGTCATGAAACAACTGTCGATAAACAGCAAGACAACAATGTCATGAAGCAACTGCTGATAAACAGCAAGATATCAATGTCATGACACAGCTGCTGATCAACAGCAAGATATCATGAAACAACTCCTCATAAACAGCAAGACACCAATGTCATGAAACAACTGCTGATAAACAGCAAAACACTAATGTCATGAAACAACTGCTGATAAATAGCAAGACACAAATGTCATGAAACAACTGGCAGTCTGCTGATAAACAACAAGACACCAATGTCATGAAACAACTGCTGATAAACAACAAGACACCAATGTCATGAAACAACTGCTGATAAACAACAAGACACCAATGTCATGAAACAACTGCTGATAAACAACAAGACACCAATGTCATGAAACAACTGCTGATAAACAACAAGACACCAATGTCATGAAACAACTGCTGATAAACAACAAGACACCAATGTCATGAAACAACTGCTGATAAACAGCAAGACAACAATGTCATGAAGCAACTGCTGATAAACAATAAGACACCAATGTCATGAAACAATTGCTGATAAACAAAGAATGCTCAATAACATTGCTACATGGATGTTGCATATATATCAACCTATCTTGGAACCTCATCAAAGAAGGCTTAAAGATTTATCAAGGAAGGTTTTCAAACTTATTGGTATGCTATGTTTAATTCTGTCCTGAATACGAAAGTCACTTGACATGACAGATTATCAAAGACTAATGATATGTTTGTGGAAACCTGAGGTTTCTGAACCAAATAGCACTACAGTAACTACACTAGAAAAGTATGTATATATAGTATCTTAAAATCAAAGGACACTCTATACCCCAATCATAATGCATTTTGTTACCCTCCCCCCCCCCCTCCTTCCCCATGGACAGCATAGTCAGACATTCTTGTTCTTGGTCATTTGGGTACTAAAAACTCCTTGCTTTATTACTGTGTGTAGAGAGAGCGTTTAGCCAATATAACTAACCAGCAAGAACTCCAGGGTACCAATTAACATAGATTATCAATAATAATAGAGCATCACAAGATTATTGGGATAATAATAAACTATGTAAAAGTCTCCACATCTGTCCATCCTCCACTAAACAAGTGGTGAAGTACTACTTACAAACAATTATCTCCTAATTAAATTTAATTGTTAGATATTCCAGGAATAATAATGTACATGATACAAACAACAGGCAATGATGTAGGTAACAGCTGTATCCCTGTTTTAATATGGACATCTGACCATGAACTCTGACTGGATATAAATTGATTGAATTCCATCCTACAGAGTTATACATAATTCTGTCTATATGTGACATAAATTGGAAAGATTGAAAAAAGAATGTACCGGTACTTAAATGAAGACTGCATGAAATTCCACCACTTTCGTGTTATGTATTGAATGAATTTTGTCTGTCTGTGTGTCTTTGTATTGTAATGTCTTGAATGTGCTTTGTGTTTGTTTGTAGGTCCTTGTTTTGTAATGTCTTGAATGTGCTTTGTGTTTGTTTGTAGGTCCTTGTTTTGTAATGTCTTGAATGTGCTTTGTGTTTGTTTGTAGGTCCTTGTTTTGTAATGTCTTGAATGTGCTTTGTGTTTGTTTGTAGGTCCTTGTTTTGTAATGTCTTGAATGTGCTTTGTGTTTGTTTGTAGGTCCTTGTTTTGTAATGTCTTGAATGTGCTTTGTGTTTGTTTGTAGGTCCTTGTTTTGTAATGTCTTGAATGTGCTTTGTGTTTGTTTGTAGGTCCTTGTTTTGTAATGTCTTGAATGTGCTTTGTGTTTGTTTGTAGGTCTTTGTTTTGTAATGTCTTGAATGTGCTTTGTGTTTGTTTGTAGGTCCTTGTTTTGTAATGTCTTGAATGTGCTTTGTGTTTGTTTGTAGGTCTTTGTTTTGTAATGTCTTGAATGTGCTTTGTGTTTGTTTGTAGGTCCTTGTTTTGTAATGTCTTGAATGTGCTTTGTGTTTGTTTGTAGGTCTTTGTTTTGTAATGTCTTGAATGTGCTTTGTGTTTGTTTGTAGGTCCTTGTTTTGTAATGTCTTGAATGTGCTTTGTGTTTGTTTGTAGGTCCTTGTTTTGTAATGTCTTGAATGTGCTTTGTGTTTGTTTGTAGGTCTTTGTTTTGTAATGTCTTGAATGTGCTTTGTGTTTGTTTGTAGGTCCTTGTTTTGTAATGTCTTGAATGTGCTTTGTGTTTGTTTGTAGGTCCTTGTTTTGTAATGTCTTGAATGTGCTTTGTGTCTGTTTGTAGGTCTTTGTTTTGTAATGTCTTGAATGTGCTTTGTGTTTGTTTGTAGGTCCTTGTTTTGTAATGTCTTGAATGTGCTTTGTGTTTGTTTGTAGGTCCTTGTTTTGTAATGTCTTGAATGTGCTTTGTGTTTGTTTGTAGGTCCTTGTTTTGTAATGTCTTGAATGTGCTTTGTGTTTGTTTGTAGGTCCTTGTTTTGTAATGTCTTGAATGTGCTTTGTGTTTGTTTGTAGGTCCTTGTTTTGTAATGTCTTGAATGTGCTTTGTGTTTGTTTGTAGGTCTTTGTATTGTAATGTCTTGAATGTGCTTTGTGTTTGTTTGTAGGTCCTTGTTTTGTAATGTCTTGAATGTGCTTTGTGTTTGTTTGTAGGTCCTTGTTTTGTAATGTCTTGAATGTGCTTTGTGTTTGTTTGTAGGTCCTTGTTTTGTAATGTCTTGAATGTGCTTTGTGTTTGTTTGTAGGTCCTTGTTTTGTAATGTCTTGAATGTGCTTTGTGTTTGTTTGTAGGTCCTTGTTTTGTAATGTCTTGAATGTGCTTTGTGTTTGTTTGTAGGTCCTTGTTTTGTAATGTCTTGAATGTGCTTTGTGTTTGTTTGTAGGTCCTTGTTTTGTAATGTCTTGAATGTGCTTTGTGTTTGTTTGTAGGTCTTTGTTTTGTAATGTCTTGAATGTGCTTTGTGTTTGTTTGTAGGTCCTTGTTTTGTAATGTCTTGAATGTGCTTTGTGTTTGTTTGTAGGTCCTTGTTTTGTAATGTCTTGAATGTGCTTTGTGTTTGTTTGTAGGTCTTTGTTTTGTAATGTCTTGAATGTGCTTTGTGTTTGTTTGTAGGTCTTTGTATTGTAATGTCTTGAATGTGCTTTGTGTTTGTTTGTAGGTCTTTGTATTGTAATGTCTTGAATGTGCTTTGTGTTTGTTTGTAGGTCCTTGTTTTGTAATGTCTTGAATGTGCTTTGTGTTTGTTTGTAGGTCCTTGTTTTGTAATGTCTTGAATGTGCTTTGTGTTTGTTTGTAGGTCCTTGTTTTGTAATGTCTTGAATGTGCTTTGTGTTTGTTTGTAGGTCCTTGTTTTGTAATGTCTTGAATGTGCTTTGTGTTTGTTTGTAGGTCCTTGTTTTGTAATGTCTTGAATGTGCTTTGTGTTTGTTTGTAGGTCCTTGTTTTGTAATGTCTTGAATGTGCTTTGTGTTTGTTTGTACGTCCTTGTTTTGTAATGTCTTGAATGTGCTTTGTGTTTGTTTGTAGGTCCTTGTTTTGTAATGTCTTGAATGTGCTTTGTGTTTGTTTGTAGGTCTTTGTATTGTAATGTCTTGAATGTGCTTTGTGTTTGTTTGTAGGTCCTTGTTTTGTAATGTCTTGAATGTGCTTTGTGTTTGTTTGTAGGTCCTTGTTTTGTAATGTCTTGAATGTGCTTTGTGTTTGTTTGTAGGTCCTTGTTTTGTAATGTCTTGAATGTGCTTTGTGTTTGTTTGTAGGTCCTTGTTTTGTAATGTCTTGAATGTGCTTTGTGTTTGTTTGTAGGTCCTTGTATTGTAATGTCTTGAATGTGCTTTGTGTTTGTTTGTAGGTCCTTGTTTTGTAATGTCTTGAATGTGCTTTGTGTTTGTTTGTAGGTCCTTGTTTTGTAATATCTTGAATGTGCTTTGTGTTTGTTTGTAGGTCCTTGTTTTGTAATGTCTTGAATGTGCTTTGTGTTTGTTTGTAGGTCCTTGTTTTGTAATATCTTGAATGTGCTTTGTGTTTGTTTGTAGGTCCTTGTTTTGTAATGTCTTGAATGTGCTTTGTGTTTGTTTGTAGGTCCTTGTATTGTAATGTCTTGAATGTGCTTTGTGTTTGTTTGTAGGTCCTTGTTTTGTAATGTCTTGAATGTGCTTTGTGTTTGTTTGTAGGTCCTTGTTTTGTAATGTCTTGAATGTGCTTTGTGTTTGTTTGTAGGTCCTTGTTTTGTAATGTCTTGAATGTGCTTTGTGTTTGTTTGTAGGTCCTTGTTTTGTAATGTCTTGAATGTGCTTTGTGTTTGTTTGTAGGTCCTTGTTTTGTAATGTCTTGAATGTGCTTTGTGTTTGTTTGTAGGTCCTTGTTTTGTAATGTCTTGAATGTGCTTTGTGTTTGTTTGTAGGTCCTTGTTTTGTAATGTCTTGAATGTGCTTTGTGTTTGTTTGTAGGTCTTTGTATTGTAATGTCTTGAATGTGCTTTGTGTTTGTTTGTAGGTCCTTGTTTTGTAATGTCTTGAATGTGCTTTGTGTTTGTTTGTAGGTCCTTGTTTTGTAATGTCTTGAATGTGCTTTGTGTTTGTTTGTAGGTCCTTGTTTTGTAATGTCTTGAATGTGCTTTGTGTTTGTTTGTAGGTCCTTGTTTTGTAATGTCTTGAATGTGCTTTGTGTTTGTTTGTAGGTCCTTGTTTTGTAATGTCTTGAATGTGCTTTGTGTTTGTTTGTAGGTCCTTGTTTTGTAATGTCTTGAATGTGCTTTGTGTTTGTTTGTAGGTCCTTGTTTTGTAATGTCTTGAATGTGCTTTGTGTTTGTTTGTAGGTCCTTGTTTTGTAATGTCTTGAATGTGCTTTGTGTTTGTTTGTAGGTCCTTGTTTTGTAATGTCTTGAATGTGCTTTGTGTTTGTTTGTAGGTCTTTGTTTTGTAATGTCTTGAATGTGCTTTGTGTTTGTTTGTAGGTCTTTGTATTGTAATGTCTTGAATGTGCTTTGTGTTTGTTTGTAGGTCTTTGTATTGTAATGTCTTGAATGTGCTTTGTGTTTGTTTGTAGGTCCTTGTTTTGTAATGTCTTGAATGTGCTTTGTGTTTGTTTGTAGGTCCTTGTTTTGTAATGTCTTGAATGTGCTTTGTGTTTGTTTGTAGGTCTTTGTATTGTAATGTCTTGAATGTGCTTTGTGTTTGTTTGTAGGTCCTTGTTTTGTAATGTCTTGAATGTGCTTTGTGTTTGTTTGTAGGTCCTTGTTTTGTAATGTCTTGAATGTGCTTTGTGTTTGTTTGTAGGTCTTTGTTTTGTAATGTCTTGAATGTGCTTTGTGTTTGTTTGTAGGTCCTTGTTTTGTAATGTCTTGAATGTGCTTTGTGTTTGTTTGTAGGTCTTTGTTTTGTAATGTCTTGAATGTGCTTTGTGTTTGTTTGTAGGTCCTTGTTTTGTAATGTCTTGAATGTGCTTTGTGTTTGTTTGTAGGTCCTTGTTTTGTAATGTCTTGAATGTGCTTTGTGTTTGTTTGTAGGTCCTTGTTTTGTAATGTCTTACATCAAGTTTGTTTGTTTATCTGTTTGTCATTCTTGGTAGTTCTTACTTGGGTTAAACATTTGTCAGTACTTTTTTTGTAATGTATAGCACATATTTTGTTTCTTTGTTTTTCTTCTCTTGTATTGCTTTATACTTGCCCATTACTTTGCCTGATACAAAGCTTTATTCCACTTTGCCTGATACCAAGCTTTATCTTACCTTGCCTGACACCAAGCTTTATTTCACTTTGTCTGGTACCAAGCCTTACAATGCATTGCATGATACACAGGTTTACATTCCCTTGACTGATACTAAAGTTTATCTTACCTTACTTGGTATCATGATTTGCATTGCATTGCATAATACCAAGGTTAACCTTATCTTTCCTGGTACTAAGCTTTACCTGGCCTTACCAAATACCAAGGTTTACCTTCCATTGTCTGGTATCAAGCTAATTGCCTTACCATGCCCAATACCCAGGTTTTATCTTGCCTATGAACACTCTTAGCAAGTTTTCATGATCTTGAGTGTACCAAATTATTTTGTTTGCTTGCATGGACTGATGCTAAAATCTTTGTTTGCAAAGCTTATTAGAAATTCCATCTTTCGACATAAAAACAGGGACAGAGAGAGCTAAGGTAATACATACTGACTGCCTCTATTACATCAGCTAGAAGTATGCCATCTGATACATCTTGCTGAAGATCACTGATGAATCGTTTATTACGAGCCTTTTCCAAATAATGGTTTGCCCAATCTGTATAGATCTGAAATATACAAAAAAAACGTCATTGTTGTTGTTTGTTTGTATTTCAGTTTATACAATAGAAACTCTTCTTAATTAATAAATGTAACATAATTCATTCGAAAATGAAACGAATTTGGGAGAATTTGATTGTGTCTGTTTTTCTTTTATGTTTTATTGTCTCAAAATGTGTATATAATCTCCATGAAGAAATATTTTGTTTGATTGTGTATTACTTCACAGTGACTGTAGTATATTTGATTGATTGTTTGTTGTTTAACTCCACTGACAATTATTTCATACACATTCATGATGAAAACAACTTCAACATTATATAAAAGAGAAGAATAAGAAAACTGAAGCAATTACTTTCACAACTGATGATCAGCATATACATCACGTCAAACCGCATCGATGGTGTAATGAATAATAGTTCGTCTTGAGTGCAGTAGATCGTGGGTTCGAGCCCCTATCGAGTCCAACCAAAGACTATAAAATTGGTATTTGTTGCCTCTTCGATGAGCACACAGCATTAAGGAGAGAGAGGAAAGACTGGTTGCATCGCAATCAGGATAATGCATCTGAGTGGGGCGACATGTCTATCCACGGACTGTGGTTTCAGTGGGCTAACACTAAAAAAATCCAACTAAGCGTGTTGGTCTAGAACAAAGCTGACCTCATCATCATCTCATTGAAAATTATCTTGTTCTCACCAAGTTATAGCTGAAAAATTGCTGAGTTGGCATTAAACAACAATCACTCACTATATATCATCTTGAAGTTAAATAAAGGGTCATAACTCCATTATATGATTAACAGCTGGTTAAAATTTTAAGGAATAAAAAGGACTAAATATAACAAATTAATAAACGGAAAGAAAAATATAGGTTTAGTCATGTACGAACACACTTTAAACAGAATTTATTTGCCAAAATATTACACAAAATGGATTGGACACAAGTTAAGCTAACTTCTGAGGTCTTCACCATATATGGACATGCTGGTAGAGTCACATAAAAAATGGATAAATTAATTCTAGGTGTGAGGTATTACTATTTATAATCACATCCCATCATGTTCTTATAAACAAATCACTAAAAGATCAAATAAAATAAACTCTCCACTAAGTAAGTATAGAACAAATATTTAATATCTACTACCCCATAGCTAAAGTGAAAACATCTTTATACAAACTTGAGTAATAACTGATGGTTACTTACAGAACAAACCACCTGAATCTTATAAGGGGGGAGGGGGGCAATTTTTTTTTTAATTGCCAGACACAACATTTTATAAAGAATAAAAAATTGTTCTTAAAGATATAAAAACTAAATAATATGACCTGCAATTTTTAAACAAATGTTTCAGGGTAAGGAATAAAATTTTAGGTAAAATTTGCATAAAAAAAGAATAATCAGATTTTGTTCATATTAAAAACATTTTCTAGAAAGAAAATATAGCCCTCCCCCTAAAAGTTAAATGTTCAATAATCCCTTTTATATATAAGATTTGGAATATTGCAACTTCCTTGTGAAATTAAACCATGCTATTTTATATGTAAAACAACCTTCCACTGCTGAGATGTAACAAAACATGTTTTTAACTGTAAAATCTCTGTGTGGTGAAAAAGTACAAATATAGAGTGTTTTATTTCAATGATTTTCCTACTGAACACAGTGAAATACTGTTGAAACTGGTGTTAAATACCATAACCCTAACTTGTACTGAACACAGTGAAATATTGTTGAAAGTGGTGTTAAATACCATAACCCTAACTTGTACTGAACACAGTGAAATATTGTTGAAAGTGGTGTTAAATACCATAACCCTAACTTGTACTGAACACAGTGAAATATTGTTGAAACTGGTGTTTAATATCATAACCCTAACTTGTACTGAACACAGTGAAATATTGTTGAAAGTGGTGTTAAATACCATAACCCTAACTTGTACTGAACACAGTGAAATATTGTTGAAACTGGTGTTTAATACCATAACCCTAACTTGCACTGAACACAGTGAAAAAATCTATATAATATAACTAACCAGCATATTAACTAATTTAGAAATTCTAATTATCAGAAATATACCACTTATCACAGAAAAACACAATATATTCATTAATGCATTGTGCACTCAATTATGTAATAATATTGTACTACATTTTTATCAAAACAATTACAGCCAATACACTGAGTATTTTTGTTAACCATCTTTTCCATACAATCCTTGTCAGTAGAGTAACCCTTTAACTTGCCAATTATACTCTTCAAATTTATATAATCGACAGAATGTTTCTGACAACACTTTAAAACTGTGTGTATATTATATACACATATTATTTACTGTTATATATGTACATGTATAAAAAAAAAGGTTACAGTCTCATGGAAGATCATTTTTGGCACCTTTAGGCCTCTTGTTTGGAAAGGGCTAGATCCCCTTTTTGAGAAAAAATATGCATATAATAATGTATGTCGAAACTGTGTTATGATTCATGAAATCACAGTTTTCAGTGTTTCTATTACAATTCAAAGAAGTTATCACTTTATGGCTTTGTTTTTGTTCATTCTTTAATTTGTAGATTTTACATTTTAGGTGTCTTACAACTTTCTGATATGATACTAAAGTTACATTCATCTAGAAATGATATAATTCAAAATTAATAATAGTAATATTTTATATTACGGATTTAGTTTGTTACACATATTTTCATTGGTTCTTCAACCCTGAATGTCAGCATATATTCGGAAAACAGACGGGGTATATATTTCAGTCCCCAAAAATGATAACAACATGGACGACAAAATATTAGCTTCACTGAATCAATGGCATAATACGGAATAATAAATGTATTTTTACCAAATTAAATGCTGTTTTTATACTCAAAACGGCTGTATGAACAAAAAAAATATTACAACAGTTAATTCCGTCACAAATACCTGATCGATTCAGCAAACTCCTATGTTCCACGACTGTACCATAACAAATAAATAAAACGTTGAACCCTGAAAACTTTCGCCGTCATGGGGCCACACCAAGGTTTTATTTACATGTTGTTAACATTTAAATTATTGTAACTGTTTCGCAAACCCGTTGTTTTGTTATGTGATATATTAATGTTATATTTATAAAGTTTTTAAAAATTACTTCATATGAAATTGTATTGATTTAGAAATTTAGTACAGTATTTTCCTTCACGAGACACCCTATAGATGAAATATGACGTGACACATATTTTGACGTCATTGAAGAATGACGTCAAAGGTACGAAAACGGACATCTAGAAATACGAAAAATGAAAATAAAAGACGCAAATTTATTTAATACAGTTGGATTTTGTATTTAAAAAAAACCAATGGTTAAATCCATAATATATCTGTTATTCAGCTATCAGACAGGGTATATAATGTGACATTCCCGGCTTAGGATCTATAGCTAAGCCGGGAATGTCACATTATATACCCTGTCTGATAGCTGAATAACATATAATGTTATACAATATTAATAATAATAATTATATATCTGTGTTAGATATACAACTGTGGATGATGCACTGTCTCTTAATCTATTACAGGGATCACTATGCTTGTCAAAATTATTGATTACAAAATTGTATATTTACATGTATTTGTATGTCTTGTATGTTAAATCCAATCAATCTAATCATACCAATTAATGTAAATATTGTGATTTTCATGTAATTATACTGCCTATCATGGGCGTCTTTAATTGACAAATAAACATATTCTATTCTATTCTATTCTATATACCAAAGTGTTCAATATATGAAGACTGACTGTCATGGATGTTTTCACAGTAAAAAAATTCTTTATAAAAGATGAACTAAATCAATATGTTGGACATTTTAATAAAACAGAAAACAACAATTCTTTGTAGACATAAATTATAAATATAAAACTAGAACTTGTCAACAATATCCTGCACAATGGTAAAAAGTGCATACTTCAGTGTTGAATCAAACTGTTTGACAACATAAATTGGCTCCTCCATATCCGGAGTAAACACTGTTGTTCCCATCAATTTATCAGAAATTGTCACTGATACTGTATCTGTTTTATGGATTTTAAACTCACTTTCCTCCAATAAATCGTTGAATATATCATCCCAAGTATCATCAATTTCAAACGATTTTTGTATATATTTTCATTTTTGTCTCCACATTTGACAATAACTGATGAACAAAGGGTAAATGTCTCCCCACTCCGCTGTCTCTTGCCACATGCAGTAGACGACATGACAAGTCTCCCCACTCCGCTGTCTCCTGCCACATGCAGTAGACGACATGACAAGTCTCCCCACTCCGCTCTCTCTTACCACATGCAGTAGACGACATGACAAGTCTCCCCACTCCGCTGTCTCTTGCCACATGCAGTAGACGACATGACAAGTCTCCCCACTCCGCTGTCTCTTGCCACATGCAGTAGACGACATGACGAAAGCAGACGCTGATTTATTCGGATCATTTCAATACTTTTACCTGATAATTGGACTGAATATACGAGTACTTCCGAGAATCTAGGACAAGTTCCGGTTACAATAAAATACGGATCAAACCGGAAAAGTACAAATCCGGATTTACCGCAAATGCAAAACAGAAATTTTTTTTTGGTTACAACTGCAACAAAAATTGGGTCGGCCCCAATTTTGGAGGGTCGGTCGGCCAACAGGATCCTTGTGTGATGATTTCAGAAGGATCAGTCAATTAGAACACCCATACAATAATATGAGGGCAAAATGTTTTGCCGTTGTATACAAATATTTAAAAAAGCTCTGATGTTTGGTTCCTGAATTGACAAAACACATAGTTTGATTGGTTTGGTTTGGTTTATGGTGTTTAATGCCACTTTCAACAATATTTCAGTTTAATAGTGGCGGTCAGTTTTATTGGTGGAGGAAACCGGAGTACCCGGAGAAAACCACTGACCTGTCACTAGTCACTGACAAACTTTATCACATAATGTTGTATAGAGTACACCTCACTTGAGTGTGGGGATTCAAAATCACAATGATAGTGGTGATAGGCATTAATTGCATAGGTATTTCTAAATCCAACTACCATGCGATCAGGGCCACAATCCCCCTACAATAACATGTGGGCAAAACGTTCTGCAATTGTATAAGTATAAAAACATTAAAACAGCTCTGATGTTTGGTTCCTGAATTCACAAAACACATAAATTGAAATATTGTTGACAGTGGCATTAAACACAAAAAACCAACCAACCATAAAGTTTGGACAACAACATCGATGTCTTACCTTAATCCTGTATTGATCATTAAAAACATCATGAATATCTATATTAGGACTTTCCAGCTGACTAGAAGACGTACCCATTTTCAAGTAATTTCGAAAATATCACATTTTCCAATAATTTACAAATATCACATAATCCTGTTCTTTTTAAATTGTTGAATCTAGTTTATTTGAACTGTTACATTGTTTGATTTTTAATTATTTATAAACTCTCTATATAGTTTTCCATGCAATAAAATCCCTCAATTTAAATCCATTTAATTTTGTCAGAAATAAAATGCAATCATCTGCATGATTGCATGTTTTAAAACACTTCAGTTTTAAAATACAAACTAATATAATTAGCTTGTAAATGCACAAAAACAACAGAACAGTTTATAAACAGCCAATCAACAGACATTAAAGTGAATTTTTTTTTATAGCAGTACGCTTAATCCTAAACATGAGTCAAAAAAATAATAAATCCATTATGTTTGAACCAATATTCATCAAATAGGTTTGATACACTATAATTCCTATCTTTCTGGAACCAATTTCATTAGACTCTTTTTATTAAACATTCTATGAATAAAGTTGTGATCTATGGTGAATCCGCCACACGTGCTGACATTATTAGTAACAAGCACGACCCGGCGTGTGCATCTAATTTAATCAAACTCCCATCAACAAACATACAACATTATAATGTTTTTACAAAAACCCATCTTCAATGTTAATTGTTTTTTCTTTTTATATTCTCCACAACTTCCAGATCATTTTTCTTATGCTTAATCCGATAAAAGTGAGTTTTCCTTATCTCATTTGAATAAAGATGAAGCTGTTAAGCAAAAAGAATAATAACAGGGATAAACCCTCTATAAAGGAGGACTCTACAATGAATATTATACATCAATCAATAGTTATCTACAGGGATAATAACATCATAAAAAAAAAATCCAAGCGTATTATATATTCTGGAATAATTCTGTTCCAAAAACAATTGATATCTCCCTCGACTTTTATAGGTTAATTCATCTATAAATATTGGCAAGAAATATATACACTAGTATATATCCTAACAGTAGATGGAAAAATATTCATCATAATAGTTCTATTGGGATGTTAATTATCACTAAACTTTAGGAAGAAATCCTTTATTTTCATTAAGGACTGTTTTACTGTATATGCTGCAGCCATTAGTTAAAGTTCTTATTTCCTTATAATATTTTCATCACGAAAGTCGCCATTTACCTACATGCTTGATTTTACTTATGTTACCTGTATATATTATAGGGTATTCTGACAGTATAAATATATATATTTCACATGAATGCAAAATTTGTGCTTCTAAAAGTGGATGGAAATACACAAGCAGAGACAAATTTACATAACTTTATCATCATGTATTTGAGTTTTTATATAAGATTTCAGACCAGACCAGGTTTAAAATATCGTACAGCATAGTTGAGCCCAGCTCAGCCCAGCCCAGCATAGGCCAGCCCTGCCCAGCCCAGTCCAGCTTTAGTAATATGCAGTTTTTGTATTAACCTAAACTATATCTACAGTTGATCAATGTTTTCCTAATCAACCAACAAAAAGGCATTAGGTTTTGTTTTTACCTTAATGACTGATAGAAGACAGAAATTCCTGATAAAACAGACATGAAACAAATGTAAAAATCTAATATTATCATAAAGTACCCCTGATATGTTAATGCTTTCTGCAATAGTTAAAACTCCAGCATGGTTAAGACACAAATTACAAGGTACCAGATGTAAACAGTAAGAATTTAAAGAAACCTTTTAGTAGAAGATACACATTCTATGACTTCCGTTCATCATTCTTTTTAGCTGTAAATATAATTTCTATGGCTCTTAGTAACAGCTTTCTACTATGATGTTCTAAAGGGATCCTCTTTTGAGATTAAGAAGTCATTCTTTTGAGTCCCGGGTTTAAAGTTCAAAGAATTAAATCTTCAACTAGTTAAAGTCCTAAGAGTCTTTTAGTGCATTTCAGAAACGATACATAATTGTTATTGCTTCATATCATGTTGGGGTACCACTTGTGGAGCAGGAACTGCTTTCGACCTTTCTGGAGCACCTGAGTTCACCCCAGTTTTTAGTGGGATTCATGTTATTTAATCTTTAGTTTTCTGTATAACAATTTAACGACTATTGTTTGTCTTTTTGTTCTTTTTCTTTTCGCCATTGTATTGTCTCTCCTTCTTCAAATTACGGCTTCCGATTATCCCCTTTGGTATCTTCAAACTTTTCGTCAGCTGAAAAGATTTCTTTTCTTCAAAATATCCCAGAAAACGACTTATCTGAGTTTGCCATAACAAGATTTGACTGTAAAGTTCTTAAGAAAAAAACCTATTTTAGATAAAAATAAAACATCAATAGATTGATAATATGTATTATTATACTTAATGCAAATTTCTCACATTATCCATTCATTTCATTGGACAAGCGGCATTTGTTAATTTTCACTATTAACCTTTCATAAGCCCCGCCCATCCCTAGCAACATGTGATAATATTAGCAACGGGTGTTAATGCCTAAAATTAACACCCGCTCCAGCCAAGGTTTACCAATTCTTATTTCCTCATCATTTCCGTTATCACCAGACGACAACAAACCGTCAAACGCTCGTCATAGCATTTGACAACGACGTTGAATTTGAAGACATAGCTTTACCGGTGATATCACATAACCATGATAACAGTAGTATGGTTCCAACAAATACAAGTATCAACAGTCAAGTTCGTAATGTTAATGAGTACAATTATTCTGCTGGACCAAATGAATTAAACACATATCAAAATAATATGGTAACTTTTCCATAAAATTTAATACCAAACATTTCAAACAACAACTGCACTGTAAATTTTTATTTTTATTCAAAATGAGAAAGAATACATTGGCTTGAAAATTATTTATGCAATAGTCAGAATATAGAAGCAAATATGTGATAATATTTATCAAAATATACAATTAACATTTTACATTAATTGTTATAAACATTATGTTATTATCTTGTTAAATTTGTTGCTATTTGATGTTTTGTTGTTGTTAATGTATGTAAACTATCTTAATTTATGACTTTTTATTTTTTTAGCAATTGTCCTTCTAATAACATAATGCACACTTGAATCATTAGGCATTTAGTATAATAAAAAGACATACTGTCCTTGGATGAAGGTGTTAGGGTGATTAACACACTCTGTGAAAAAATTATCACCCTCGACTTCGACTTCGTCTCGGGTGATAATTTTTTTTCCCTCATGGGTTCATCTACCCTAACACCTTCATCCAAGGGCAGTATGTTTATAATACATTACAAAAATTATCATTATAGCATTCATAGAAATGAAGTACATCATATCATGAGTTAAATGATTATCAATTTCAAGAAACCTTTTAGCAGAAGATATAACATCTACAGCTTCCTGTACCATAAATTTAATACTTTTAAACCATCAATGATAACTTCTATGGCCTATAAATTCAATACTTTTTTTTGAATTAGCAGATTTCTCAATATGAGGGTCTAAAGGAAAAAAGTAGATCAGTCTTTGTGCTAAACCACTTGCCAGAAGCCTAGGACAAGTAAAACTAGATTCGGACAAGTGAAAATCATGAAAGAATTTGTTTGAATAAATAGAAAATGTTTTCTAAATTGGGCTTTCAGGCAAGTAGGTGAAAAAAAATTAAGGCAATAGATTGGAAGATGTTCTACTGGTGCATTGGATATCTAACCTTGTGGTCAAAAAACTTTTGTGTAAGATTTTTGTACTCATACCCCAAAAATGACCAATCAGAATGCTCGCTATATACAATGTTCTGATTGGCCGATTTAGAGTATGAGTAAAAACATTGTGTTATGATCATAAGTCCTGGTCCAGACAACATGTTTCAGTTTTTGCTGCTCATGTCGAGATTATCTAATCAGCATTTTTGTGGTTTTTTTTCTTCGTTATCATTTTTCAAAACATATTTTAAATTCACTTTTTATGGAAATGACAGCATTGTTAACTTGCAAATTGAAAATCAAATATGTAAACATCTTTTAACAGCATATGTGAAGGATTAGAAAAAAAAATCTAAATGTTTTTTCACCACATTTTCTCCAGGGATTAAAAAAATGTAATAAAATAAAGCACTATGTGATGGTAAAATATCAGCTAACAGCTACACTTAATACTATGTTTACAAAGAAATCATAGTTACTACAGAGGAAACAAGAGAGAAATGCTGTCAGAAGACAATAACTCAGGTTTCTCAATTGATTATTGGTTAAAATTATAGATTTTTAACACAATTTTTCACAATATCTTAGTTATATCATGGCTGAGAAAATCTGAGTACATGTATCTAGATAAAACAAGAACCCTACCCAAGTCACTGAAAAACTTCATCACAGTAAATTTATAGAGATAGCTCAATCTGTTTTTGATATACAGCTTCCACCAAAACTAAGGTTACATAGGGTTTTTCAAAGTCCTGGTGGCCATATTTGAAATTGAATAATTTCATTAAGTCAGATATCTTAATATTTCAAGATAAGAAAAATAATCTAAACACTTCATATAGAGAAATGTCAAATGATGTGCGACATACATCTTGCAGCAAAAAAAAACCAAAAATATTCTGGTGTCTGTCGCCTGTCTGACGGATGTATATCATCCATTCAAAAACTAGATTTTTGTGTGTTTCTCTAATTATCTCCTAATTACACGGTCATATCAACTACCTAGTAACCAAACAAGAAAGAATCGGTTGACAATTTGCCAACTCTTTGACTGATCCTTGAATATATATATGTTATATAACAGGATATTGTGACTTAAGGCTGTTATTTTGTGAAAGGACAAAGTACAGTAAAACCTGTCTTAAGTGACCTTCCAAGGAAACAGTGAAATATGGTCACATAAGAAAGGTGGTCACTGAATACAGGTTTAATTGATATGAAATGCACTGTGAAAGGAAATAAAAACAAGATGAACTGTGAGCTAATGCTCACTTATGATACCCCCGCTCTTCGGCAAACAGGAAGTAGGAATCTGACCGGTCAAAAAACGCTTCCCACGATATGGGGTACCTATATGACGCCTGTGACCAAATATCAGATTTCTGCCATCAACAGTTACTGAGAAAAATGTGACGAAAAATATCTTGGACGGACGGAAGGACGGACGGACAGAGGTAAAACAGTATACCCCCCTCCCCCTTCGTGGAGTGGGGGTATAATTACGGTTACATAACACAAGTTATTGCTTAATAGAGGTGGTCACTAAAGCAGGTTTTACTGTAATAACATACAGAATATTGAGAATCTGAATAAAACAAGGGCATTAGTTTATAATTGTAATACAACAAAATGTATATAAAATCGTTTAAGTAAGAGAATACTTCAGGTGGGGGTGCTATACTTTCAAACACTAGAAAAGGTGAATAGAGAGTTTTTGTCTAATTTTGTATGTAAGCTTTTTTCTGTACTGAACATAATAATCAACTACCTGTATATTTTGATAAAACACAAAATCCATTAATATACATTAAGGGAAAGTAGTCAAAATATTTTTATATATTTTTTATGCTGTTAGCTCATTATCAATAAAATGTTAATGTCTTCAGAAAAATTACAGCTCCTCCACAATAAGTTAGTAATGGTGTCTTAAAAAGTCACCTCTGATATCTCCAGTAAGCATAGATACAATGTGTTATCCTCATCATTATCTAAACTTTTCCCCACATAAGTATAATGCTATAATATGTATTAAACTTAAGTATCCACATCTGTGCCGTATGTTGCTTTTATATATCATTTATGTACAAAAATTCAATAACATCTTAATTAACATATTTTTCCCTCACTGTTCCTCCAAAATATATCATCAATTTTAGTAAGACATTAAACTAATTACAAGATTTACTACAAAGACTCTACAGTATAATTGAAACCAGTCTTTTATCAACACTATCATTTTGACAATGTCCATGTTGGATAAAAAAATCCCCCCCCCCCCCCCCCGATGTTGATGGCTTCTGATGAGTATATTAATCTGATTGAACTTTGAACCAGGTCTTTGAACCAAGTCTATGACCCTGACATGCTGGTAAATGTAACACACCATCCTAGGCTAGCCTGTTATTCAAATGTTGAAGTTTATGACATTGTCACTGTCCATGGAAGAAAAAAATCTCCTGATGTTGATGGCTTCTGATGGGTATATAAATCTGATTGAACTTTGAACCAGGTCTATGACCTTGACCTTGATTCATGTGCTGAGGTTTATGTACATGTAGATGTAGTTCATGAATTATGAAATGGACATAAAATTGATGAATGTAAAATACTGATCAACATTCCAACCAATTTATATTCCTTTTGACTTAAAATCTTGGCAATGATCATGAACAGTACAGAAGCTGACTCAGGGTTCATGAAATTGCATATGTGCTTGGTGGTCCTAGTGAAGAAAAATGTCAGTCTTCATTAACGGTAATTTTCTATTGCAAAATACCAATTTTGTGTCAGTCCTTATCAAAATTTTCCCAAATTTTGCTGGTCATGTCTGACAGGACGGACGAATTTCGTGAACTCTTCTGCCTATTGACATATGACTTGAGGTACTGCAGTATACTATTAATTCAAAGTAACATAACTGACCAAAATACTGGTGAATGCATGCACAGATAGACAAACAAGTTAAATAAACATAGGATTCCAAACCAAGCTTTAAGACAGAAGAAGGACATTAAAACTACCACTAGACATTTATTGAACCACCATTAGACATTAGATCTCTACATAGCTCAAGAAAAACTTAGGATATGCATGTACATGTAAATTAAATCATTTACATGACACAGATATCAAAAGGTTCTATACTGTAAATAAAGTCCTTGAATATAAAACTACCAATAGAAGCAGAATGGTTCATGTCTGAAATCCATAAACAGATAATAGTGATGTATTAGAATGTATAAGTTTATTGGGTTATTAGTCAGATCCTTCATAAGATCAAAGACTGTTAATCCCTGGAGTCTGAACCTCACAAAGATCTAAATGTTATACGTCCTCTGGAGGGTACTGCTAACAAAAACACATAAGCTTCACATTAAATCATCACATTCTGTATGATCAATAAATATACTGGTCAATTTAACCTCTGCACATCGCTCAAAGGGAGACAACCTCAACTTCCTATTGAGTAAATTCTTAGAGATTGTTATATTTTATATTTTTATTTTCTTTTGTTAAATTTTAGATTGTTATTTTCTTTCATTAATTATTAAACTGAATAAATATAAGACAATTTTCTTTCCACTCATATTTTCGTATTTTGCACGTAAGCTAGTAGATTTAATTCCAATAAATATTGCTGCAGTTATCTGAGAAAATTATACTAAAAGGGAAACAACTCTGGTAACTTTTGCAGACAAGATATTCACTTATTAACCAAGACATGAGAAGGTTAGGGTTATGGTATTTAACAGCACTTTCAACAATATTTCAGCTATATCATAGTGTTCAGTTTTAATGGTGGAGGAAACCGGAGTAACAAATGTACAGATCTAAAAAAAAAAAACATAGATGAATTGAAAAAAATACATAGTACAATTTATGGGTCTTTCATTAAAGTTTTATCTCAAGACAACAAATAGTGATCCTTATGTGTTGGTTCTGGTACACAGACAATATTAAAAAGGAACAATTTAAAAGAACGCATGCATTTACCTGGTCTAATTAACTGACACATAAATTCAGAAGGGAAGATATTGATTTATTAATGTTTGTCCAAAGTATGTTTATTTAATACATGTATAATAATCCAATATTAAGGAGGACCACATTATCAGATATTCTCATTAACAAATTCTAGAGCAGAATATAAAAAAGGGTATATTTTATATTGAAATATAGTTTTTAGTTATTATGTAAATAACTATATTTCAATGTAAAGTATACCCTTTATTATATAAAAAAAAAATAAGAGTTTAAATTTTCGTTCTAATTACTGCCATAACTAGTTCCCTCTGACAATTAAATATTGACTGTAATGATATAGGTAACTGAAATATTATTGAACATGTTGTTAAGACACCTGTTAATATTCTTATCAGGACTAAGTTTAGCTGGAACATTTATTATTAAACATTGTTTATGATAAATTCCATCTTTCTTCAATATCTATACATTATGTTTTTAGTAAATGTTCAATGTCTATCTACCTTTTTTATTAAATTAACTTTTACATACTGAAACATATTTTGTTCTAAATTTTGATAAAAATTATATAAAATGGGAGATAACTCTGTCAGTCTTATAATTTACTCCAACACTATATGATTTAGTTGTTCATAAACTGTTATTTTTATACCACATATGAACATGTTAAGACGATATTTTGACTTGAAGCAAACCTGTTCTACCAGTACTACTTCAATTTATCATCTTACACCTAAATTGAAATACAATGGTCAATATATCTGAACAATATACAACACTCGAAATCAAATTTGTTTGTACATGATGATCATTTGGATAATTGATTGATTGATATTTAACACCAACTTTAGCAGTATTTGAGTGATCATTTGGAAGTCTGTATACATGTATATCATGAACTACTTGGGGCAAACGCTTTGTAAAAAAAAAGTAGATATTTGTATAATATAAGTAAAACTCTAGATCTTACTTAACATATAATATTGTAACACAATTTTACATTTAGTTTTGGTAACAGACATATTTTTTTAATTAAAAAAAGAAAATTAAAATGAATATAAATTTAAAGTGACTGAGAAGTAAAGATGTCACTTTAGCAGTAATTTTAATCTGGTCGAGTTAAATAAATAGCAAGGGAGGTAACTTCTAAAATAAAACGTAGATATCAAATTTAGTGTGCATGACACATTTCTGGAATAACCTTCATCAGGTATGCTCAAAGTCGAAAGATTGGATAGTCAAACAACTGTAAAAGTTTTGTGAGTAATTAAACCAAAGGCCTAAACAAGATTGACTACGGTGGCCTATTACTGAAGGGAGCAGAACCTTAGTTTTAATAATAATTACATTATTTAGGAACTGGAAATTTCAATAAAAACCATTGTTTTTCTCAACATTTTAGTGTTAATTACACCTTATAAAAGAATGCTGGATTCTGATTGGTTAATAGCCATAATAATTTTTACAAATTCAGGCCTTGCATTGTGAATTTGTAGAATTTTTACTTCATGTAGGTGTATTTGCATAAGATTTAACTTTTTTTCATGGTATTTGCAAAATCATATTTGCCGTTTTTACCCTTCACCGAGACGATTGTAACCAAATTTGTAAAACGTTATCAGTTGTGCGTTTTATGTAACATCATTCGGTAGAATTAAACAGATACATCATGTTAGGTCCTGAAAACAACAAACAAAAGGTATTATTTATTTAGCCAGTGTTCTAAATATATTCGGTGTAATTAAACAGATATATCATGTTTGGGAGGGGTATTTGCGAAATTTCGGCTCTTTTCGTCTCTCGACTGGTATTTTTCGCAAATACCCCTCCCAAACATGATATATCTGTATAAAATCCTACCAACAATCAAAAGCTGAATTTGTATTGCACAGTTTATAGGAGCACCTGTCTATTTATTAACCTACTCTAAATGTTCTCAACTTATTTAAAATCTCTGGCTCCTCATATATCTTAATTTCAGACTAAAATTGAAATCCTGAATATTATACCTTTGATCTTTTTAAGTTTATTTCTCAACATAAATTCCAAAATCTTTTAAAGTTAAATGCAAGGCTTGATGATGGTACAGATACAAACAGTGATGTTAAATACTGATACAAATCATCAACAAGATCCTACAATCCCGTAAATCAAGCGTTATAATGGATGTATAGAGGTCTGACCAAGATAAACAAACTATTAACCTAATAGTGTGTTGATGACCAATGGACAAATGTTTATATATCTATAGCTGAGATGATAGAAACAACAGTCTGATGTGCTTCTTATGCTGTTTGGGTGTCTCAAGAGATTAGGGCCATTAAAACAGATGAAATAATAAAATAAACTGTTACTAGTAGAAAGCATGGTTAACTACCAGAGTAGAAATATCACAACTAGTGGGAATTTGTTGATATTTTAAAGGTCGTACCAATTTTTATGGTTTCTATTGGAAACAAAAAATAATTATTTGAAAATAAAACACTGTAATAGAAATTATTTGAAAAGAAAGTTTTAACAGTGATGGTCAACAATTCCACCAATATCAACAAAACAAACAACTAACTCTCATATAAAACACAAAACAAACACAACATATGGTGTTGGAAATACTGGTCCTGACTTGGGACAGTTACAAAGATGTGGTAGAGTAAAACAAATTAACAGGATCCTAACTCTCCCCTTCTGATAATTAGTAAGTAATGAGATAAATATAAGATAAGATAAGATAAGATAAGAAAAATTTATTTTGATTCGGCACATAATAAAACAGTACAACATAAGCTCTAAGGAGCTTTTTACCGAATATACATTAACAATAAAACAACACAAGTCACATGCAAAGTTACAAACTAAAATAAGCTAAGACATGCAGGCATAAAAAGGAGGACTGTGTATAGATCTGAACAAGAACCCACATAGCAAGTGCCTCTTTGGACTCTTGTTCAAGATCCACACACAGATGCTCCAACATAAAGCAGCATTTAAAAAAGAAGCAGCAGGTAAAAAAAACCCAACAAATTCAAGTGTCAAATTGATCATCTTTTAATTTCTGTCTGTCCACAAAAAACTTGCACTAGCGAAAGCAAACAAGCAAATGAATCACAAGCCCCTCCCTCATTGCAAAAAATGTAACACATCTCTCAAATAATAGTTTAAGTGTGAAGTGACCAGGATCAGAGATGTGTATATATCTGTAGGTACTAATGAGATGATTAACTTGTTAGTTATTACTATAGCCTTGTAGGTATCATTGATAGGTGGTATAAAATGTCAATAAAAATCTGCTAAAATACTAATCTTCATCTTCATCAATTCTGAAATCCTAAAATCCTCAACATCAATAGTGAATTAGACAAGGAGATAGCAATCCTGAAACCCTAAACATCAATAGTGAATTAGACAAGGAGATAGCAATCCTGAAACCCTCAACATCAATAGTGAATTAGACAAGGAGATAGCAATCCTGAAACCCTCAACATTAATAGTGAATTAGACAAGGAGATAGCAATCCTGAAACCCTCAACATCAATAGTGAATTAGACAAGGAGATAGCAATCCTGAAACCCTCAACATCAATAGTGAATTAGACAAGGAGATAGCAATCCTGAAACCCTCAACATCAATAGTGAATTAGACAAGGAGATAGCAATCCTGAAACCCTCAACATCAATAGTGAATTAGACAAGGAGATAGCAATCCTGAAACCCTCAACATCAATAGTGAATTAGACAAGGAGATAGCAATCCTGAAACCCTCAACATCAATAGTGAATTAGACAAGGAGATAGCAATCCTGAAACCCTCAACATTAATAGTGAATTAGACAAGGAGATAGCAATCCTGAAACCCTCAACATTAATAGTGAATTAGACAAGGAGATAGCAATCCTGAAACCCTCAACATTAATAGTGAATTAGACAAGGAGATAGCAATCCTGAAACCCTCAACATCAATAGTGAATTAGACAAGGAGATAGCAATCCTGAAACCCTCAACATCAATAGTGAATTAGACAAGGAGATAGCAATCCTGAAACCCTCAACATTAATAGTGAATTAGACAAGGAGATAGCAATCCTGAAACCCTCAACATCAATAGTGAATTAGACAAGGAGATAGCAATCCTGAAACCCTCAACATCAATAGTGAATTAGACAAGGAGATAGCAATCCTGAAACCCTCAACATCAATAGTGAATTAGACAAGGAGATAGCAATCCTGAAACCCTCAACATCAATAGTGAATTAGACAAGGAGATAGCAATCCTGAAACCCTCAACATTAATAGTGAATTAGACAAGGAGATAGCAATCCTGAAACCCTCAACATTAATAGTGAATTAGACAAGGAGATAGCAATCCTGAAACCCTCAACATCAATAGTGAATTAGACAAGGAGATAGCAATCCTGAAACCCTCAACATTAATAGTGAATTAGACAAGGAGATAGCAATCCTGAAACCCTCAACATCAATAGTGAATTAGACAAGGAGATAGCAATCCTGAAACCCTCAACATTAATAGTGAATTAGACAAGGAGATAGCAATCCTGAAACCCTTAACATTAATAGTGAATTAGACAAGGAGATAGCAATCCTGAAACCCTCAACATTAATAGTGAATTAGACAAGGAGATAGCAATCCTGAAACCCTCAACATCAATAGTGAATTAGACAAGGAGATAGCAATCCTGAAACCCTCAACATCAATAGTGAATTAGACAAGGAGATAGCAATCCTGAAACCCTCAACATTAATAGTGAATTAGACAAGGAGATAGCAATCCTGAAACCCTCAACATCAATAGTGAATTAGACAAGGAGATAGCAATCCTGAAACCCTCAACATTAATAGTGAATTAGACAAGGAGATAGCAATCCTGAAACCCTCAACATCAATAGTGAATTAGACAAGGAGATAGCAATCCTGAAACCCTCAACATTAATAGTGAATTAGACAAGGAGATAGCAATCCTGAAACCCTCAACATTAATAGTGAATTAGACAAGGAGATAGCAATCCTGAAACCCTCAACATTAATAGTGAATTAGACAAGGAGATAGCAATCCTGAAACCCTCAACATTAATAGTGAATTAGACAAGGAGATAGCAATCCTGAAACCATCAACATCAATAGTGAATTAGACAAGGAGATAGCAATCCTGAAACCCTCAACATTAATAGTGAATTAGACAAGGAGATAGCAATCCTGAAACCCTCAACATTAATAGTGAATTAGACAAGGAGATAGCAATCCTGAAACCCTCAACATTAATAGTGAATTAGACAAGGAGATAGCAATCCTGAAACCCTCACCATCAATAGTGAATTAGACAAGGAGATAGCAATCCTGAAACCCTCAACATTAATAGTGAATTAGACAAGGAGATAGCAATCCTGAAACCCTCAACATCAATAGTGAATTAGACAAGGAGATAGCAATCCTGAAACCCTCAACATTAATAGTGAATTAGACAAGGAGATAGCAATCCTGAAACCCTCAACATTAATAGTGAATTAGACAAGGAGATAGCAATCCTGAAACCCTCAACATTAATAGTGAATTAGACAAGGAGATAGCAATCCTGAAACCCTCAACATTAATAGTGAATTAGACAAGGAGATAGCAATCCTGAAACCATCAACATCAATAGTGAATTAGACAAGGAGATAGCAATCCTGAAACCCTCAACATCAATAGTGAATTAGACAAGGAGATAGCAATCCTGAAACCATCAACATTAATAGTGAATTAGACAAGGAGATAGCAATCCTGAAACCCTCAACATCAATAGTGAATTAGACAAGGAGATAGCAATCCTGAAACCCTCAACATCAATAGTGAATTAGACAAGGAGATAGCAATCCTGAAACCCTCAACATCAATAGTGAATTAGACAAGGAGATAGCAATCCTGAAACCCTCAACATCAATAGTGAATTAGACAAGGAGATAGCAATCCTGAAACCCTCAACATCAATAGTGAATTAGACAAGGAGATAGCAATCCTGAAACCCTCAACATCAATAGTGAATTAGACAAGGAGATAGCAATCCTGAAACCCTCAACATTAATAGTGAATTAGACAAGGAGATAGTACAGGGATTAATGCATTTACTTTATTATTTTTCCAGACAATAGACTTTTTGTTATGGAGAATATATCACTTAGATATATAACCACATAAAGTTAAGAAAATATAATACAATACTGATTGCTTATAAGGTTTGGTTTATGGTGTTTAATGTCACTTTCAACAATATTTCAGCTATATTGTGGCAGCCAGTTTTATTGGTGGAGTAAACCGGAGAACCAGAAGTAAACCACCGACCTGTCGCAAGTAACTGACAAACTTTATCACATAATGCTGTATTCAGTACACCTCATCTGAGCAGGATTTGATCTCACAACATTAGTGGTGATAGGCACTGATTGCATAGGTATCAATAAATCTATATGATCACGACCACAACAGCGCCCACTTACAAATATAACCAAATAAAGTTCAGAAAATATAATACAATAGTGCCTGCTTATATGGCCATCCCTTCTGTGATGAAAATGTAGCCTTAGAAATGAGATGTTCTCCCTTGGGGGGACAATTGAGCAGTATTTTCCTAAGTGCACCTTTGGCAGGAGTTGACTTACAAGAGGCAGTACACAACAGTATTATTATTTTTTATTAATTTTTTTCATTTTTTATTATTATATAAATTTTTGGGCACCTCTCTAAACACCTGCATTTTTATCAGTTTGTGTTGACCTTAGTACTAGAAAGCATACACATGTGTATTGTAATACCCCAATATTTTCCGACCGACAGACAGGATTGACAATCAACTATCTGAAAAAGGCTAATGTCATTAAAGTGTGTGAGTGATTGCTGTTTAACCCCAACTCAGCAATTTTTCAGCTATATCATGGCGAGAACAAGTTAATTTTCAATGAGATGATGATGTCATTAAAGTTACTAACAAGTCAATGTAATGTATAAAAAAAATAAGTTTTCACTTAAAACAGACAAAATCTTTAAAGGGTAAATCACCATTTTCTTAAAGCTCTGTTGTTTTTCAAGGGTCATGTATAGCAGCTGGTTATTATAAAATTTAACAATGTATTATTTGATTATTAATCAATTTAATTTTGACATCAGGATACTGACCACTTGATGTAGTCCTGCTCACGAGTCTGTTGGTCTCCGCGTGACCTTAATAGGAAGTGTAAACGTTTTTTTCCTATCCTGAAACATGACCACTTACTTTTATCAAGTGCCTGCCAGTAAACACGGAAGTACTTTTAAAATGAACACAACATACATTTTATGGTTAAAAATTAAATAGTTTAAATATGGACTGAATACTTTTTACAAGGATTGATAATAAATAAATTCTTGTCATATTTTTAAATCCGATATATAATTTATATCAAAGTTTAGCTGGAGCCATGCAACCAAGAGCTTGTTATCAAACATTCTCTGTGGTTAGTAATGGTTAGAGTGCCCACCTCATGTGAGGTAGATCCTGGATTTAATCCCTGGTCAGGTTAAACCAAAGACTATAAAATAAGTATTTGTGCTTCTATGCTAAACATGCAGCATTAAATAATTTGAGATAAGACTGGTTGGCTTGGAGTCAGGATAATGTGTCTGTTGACTGTTATTTCATATAAAAATGCAACTGATCTTGTTGGTCCAGTACAAAACAGACTTCATCATCATTGTTAAGAAAATAAAAAACAAAAAATACTACAATGTCAGAACAGTTCTAAAATACTACAATGTCAGAACAGTTCTAAAATACTACAATGTCAGAACAGTTCTAAAATACTACAATGTCAGAACAGTTCTAAAATACTACAATGTCAGAACAGTTCCAAAATACTACAATGTCAGAACAGTTCCAAAATACTACAATGTCAGAACAGTTCTAAAATACTACAATGTCAGAACAGTTCTAAAATACTACAATGTCAGAACAGTTCTAAAATACTACAATGTCAGAACAGTTATAAAATCTTACTGGAAAATCATAACAGAAGTGAGAATAATAAAATCGGAAAGACGAAAATCATACTATACACCCTCATATTACAAATCTGCCGAATCCCTCTTCCCTTCTTATCACAGAAGAGGCAAATCATACTATATACCTCAGTGTCACAAACTTGCCAAATCCCTCTACCTTTCTTAACACAGGAGAGCCAAATCATACTATATACCTCAGTGTCACAAACCTGCCAAATCCCTCTACCTTTCTTATCACAGGAGAGCCAAATCATACTATATACCTCAGTGTTACAAACCTGCCAAATCCCTCTACCTTTCTTATCACAGGAGAGCCAAATCATACTATATACCTCATTGTTACAAACCTGCCAAATCCCTCTACCTTTCTTATCACAGGAGAGCCAAATCATACTATATACCTCAGTGTCACAAACCTGCCAAATCCCTCTACCTTTCTTATCACAGGAGAGCCAAATCATACTATATACCTCAGTGTTACAAACCTGCCAAATCCCTCTACCTTTCTTATCACAGGAGAGCCAAATCATACTATATACCTCAGTGTTACAAACCTGCCAAATCCCTCTACCTTTCTTATCACAGGAGAGCCAAATCATACTATATACCTCAGTGTTACAAACCTGCCAAATCTCTCTACCTTTCTTATCACAGGAGAGCCAAATCATAGTATATACCCAAGTGCTACAAATCTGTCAAACTCTCTACACTTCTTATCATAAACTAACATTTGATAAACAAGCTATTAGTACCGGCTATAGAATACATGTACTATGTATATAACTAATGTATTTGTCAAAACAATTTATGTAAATGCCAACTGCAGCAACACAAAGCATGTATATCTACATGAATATTATGTCAATACAACATTGTCTTGTAGGAACAAGTCCAATACATAATAGATACAAGTCTTATCCAACTGGCAAGTTTTCCATCATATTTGTATCATTTAAGCTAGATAATAATTCTTATAAACATTTAGGAATAACATGTACATGTGTATCATATATTGATATTGGTACTTATTCACAACTTAGAGCATTTCATATTAAAACATAGACTTGCTTAATTTACTGTTGCAATACCTACATCTGTATTTGGTATTTTACCATATCTTGAACTTTTGATATTAAGAAATAAATTTGCTCAATTCACTGTTGCAATAATTTTTTTTTACATATTTATAGATTTGTTTTGTAGTTTAAATCTAGAGAGACCATTCATGGTGATCATTTTATGTTTACACATGTGGTGATCACAGAGCTTTGACAAGTGTGGTGATCACAGAGCATTGACAAGTGTGGTGATCACAGAGCTTTGACAAGTGTGGTGATCACAGAGCTTTGACAAGTGTGGTGATCACAGAGCTTTGACAAGTGTGGTTACATCAGAGCATTGACAAGTGTGGTGATCACAGAGCTTTGACAAGTGTGGCGACTACATATCACTGACAAGGATGGTGACAACTTAAATTTGACAAGTGTGGTGTTCACAGCATTGACAAGTGTGGTGACCACATCATTGACAAGTGTGGTGACCACATCATTGATAAGTGTGGCAACTACTGAGCATTGAGAAGTGTGGTGACCACATATCACTGACAAGGATGGTGACAACTTAAATTTGACAAGTGTGGTGTTCACAGCATTGACAAGTGTGGTGACCACATCATTGACAAGTGTGGTGACCACATCATTGATAAGTGTGGCAACTACTGAGCATTGAGAAGTGTGGTGACCACATATCACTGACAAGGATGGTGACAACTTAAATTTGACAAGTGTGGTGTTCACAGCATTGACAAGTGTGGTGACCACATCATTGACAAGTGTGGTGACCACATCATTGATAAGTGTGGCGACTACTGAGCATTGAGAAGTGTGGTGACCACATATCACTGACAAGTGTAATTATCGCATATCACACATATCACTGACAAGTGTAATTATCACATATCACTGACAAGTTCGTTTACCACAGCATTGACAATTGTAGTGATCACAGAGCATTGACAAGTGTAGTGATCACAGAGCATTGACAAGTGTGGTTACATCAGAGCATTGACAAGTGTAGTGATCACAGAGCATTGACAAGTGTGGTTACATCAGAGCATTGACAAGTGTGGTTACCTCAGAGCATTGACAAGTGTAGTGATCACAGAGCATTGACAAGTGTGGTTACCTCAGAGCATTGACAAGTGTGGTTACCTCAGAGCATTGACAAGTGTGGTTACCTCAGAGCATTGACAAGTGTGGTTACCTCAGAGCATTGACAAGTGTGGTTACCTCAGAGCATTGACAAGTGTGGTTACCTCAGATTTAGCAAGTGTGGAGACAACTTAAATTTAACAAGTGCATTGACTACTTAGTGTTGACTACTGAGCATTGATAAACGTGGTGACCACTGAAAATTGACAAGTGTGGTGAGCCCAGTGTTGACAAGTGTGGCAACCACAAAGCATTGACAAGTGTGGTGACCCAATCTCATTGACAAGTATGGTGACCACAGAGCACTGACAAGTGTGGTGACCACAGTGTTAACAAGTGAGGTGACCAAAGAGCATTGATCAGTTTGGTGACCACTTAACATTGACAAGTGTGGTGATTAGCATTGACATGTGTAATGATCAATGTTGACAAGTGTGGTGACCACTTAGTGTTGATAAGTGAGGTGACCAGAGTGTGAAAAGTGTGGTGAACACAGAATATTGACAAGTGTGGTGAACACAGAATATTGACAAGTGTGGTGACCACTTAGTGTTGATAAGTGAGGTGACCAGAGTGTGAAAAGTGTGGTGAACACAGAATATTGACAAGTGTGGTGACCACTTAGTGTTGATAAGTGAGGTGACCAGAGGGTGAAAAGTGTGGTGAACACAGAATATTGACAAGTGTGGTGACCACTTAGTGTTGATAAGTGAGGTGACCAGAGTGTGAAAAGTGTGGTGAACACAGAATATTGACAAGTGTGGTGACCACTTAGTGTTGATAAGTGAGGTGACCAGAGTGTGACAAGTGTGGTGAACACAGAATATTGACAAGTGTGGTGACCACTTAGTGTTGATAAGTGAGGTGACCAGAGGGTGAAAAGTGTGGTGAACACAGAATATTGACAAGTGTGGTGACCACTTAGTGTTGATAAGTGAGGTGACCAGAGTGTGAAAAGTGTGGTGAACACAGAATATTGACAAGTGTGGTGACCACTTAGTGTTGATAAGTGAGGTGACCAGAGTGTGACAAGTGTGGTGAACACAGAATATTGACAAGTGTGGTGAACACAGAATATTGACAAGTGTGGTGAACACAGAATATTGACAAGTGTGGTAAACACAGAATATTGACAAGTGTGGTGAACACAGAATATTGACAAGTGTGGTGAACACAGAATATTGACAAGTGTGGTAAACACAGAATATTGACAAGTGTGGTGAACACAGAATATTGACAAGTGTGGTGAACACAGAATATTGACAAGTGTGGTAAACACAGAATATTGACAAGTGTGGTGAACACAGAATATTGACAAGTGTGGTGACTACACCTGCTCCTCTACAAAATTTGGATTGCGAAAAAGAGTAGGCAAATTATTCCAGATAGAAAAGACAACATATTTCCTGTCCATTGCTCCCCTATTTCTGTATAATTATATATATATTTTTGAATTTGTTCTCATCCTGAATATACATGATAAAACAAGAGATATCTTTAATACAACGATGATGATGGTAATACCAACCAACCCAGCATCTGGGAAATACAATTTTATATACCAAATAATAACAGAATGAAAAATATACTCAGATGTAATGTTTATTGACAGGAGTAAAAGAATATTACAGGCTAGGAGCTGTTTTACACTCATTATAGAGTACAGTTATCTCAGATGTAGTGTTTATTGACAGGAGTAAAAGAATATTACAGGCTAGGAGCTGTTTTACACTCATTATAGAGTACAGTTATCTCAGATGTAGTGTTTATTGACAGGAGTAAAATAATATTACAGGCTAGGAGCTGTTTTACACTCATTATAGAGTACAGTTATCTCAGATGTAGTGTTTATTGACAGGAGTAAAATAATATTACAGGCTAGGAGCTGTTTCACACTCATTATACAGTTATACTCATTGTTGAAGATCCTATTGTGACATGTA
The DNA here is from genome assembly GCA_963680875.1 of Bathymodiolus brooksi. Classification (NCBI taxonomy): domain Eukaryota; kingdom Metazoa; phylum Mollusca; class Bivalvia; order Mytilida; family Modiolidae; genus Bathymodiolus; species Bathymodiolus brooksi. Next base: position 90,463,610 of record OY804581.1, on the reverse strand, counting down.
GATAAGCAATAAAAGATTTTTCAGGATGTGTGGGTATGGGTGTTTAACACCACTTTCAACAATATTTCAGTTATAATGTGGCAGTCAGTTTTATTATTGGAGGGAACCAGAGTGTTCAGAGAAAACCACCGACATTTTACTAGTCACTTTCAACAATATTTCAGTTTATAATGTGGCAGTCAGTTTTATTATTGGAGGGAACCAGAGTGTTCAGAGAAAACCACTGACATTTTACTAGTCACTTTCAACAATATTTCAGTTATAATGTGGCAGTCAGTTTTATTATTGAGTGGAACCAGAGTATTCAGAGAAAACCACCGACATTTTACTAGTCACTTTCAACAATATTTCAGTTATAATGTGGCAGTCAGTTTTATTATTGGAGGGAACCAAGAGTGTTCAGAGAAAACCACTGACATTTTACTAGTCACTTTCAACAATATTCCAGTTATAATGTGGCAGTCAGTTTTATTATTGAGTGGAACCAGAGTGTTCAGAGAAAACCACCGACATTTTACTAGTCACTTTCAACAATATTTCAGTTATAATGTGGCAGTCAGTTTTATTATTGGAGGGAACATGAGTACTCAGAGAAAACCACCGACATTTTACTAGTCACTTTCAACAATATTTCAGTTATAATGTGGCAGTCAGTTTTATTATTGGAGGGAACATGAGTACTCAGAGAAAACCACCGACATTTTACTAGTCACTTTCAACAATATTTCAGTTATAATGTGGCAGTCAGTTTTATTATTGGAGGGAACCAGTGTTCAGAGAAAACCTCCAACATTTTACTAGTCACTTTCAACAATATTTCAGTTATAATGTGGCAGTCAGTTTTATTATTGGAGGGAACCAGTGTTCAGAGAAAACCACCGACATTTTACTAGTCACTTTCAACAATATTCCAGTTATAATGTGGCAGTCAGTTTTATTATTGGAGGGAACATGAGTACTCAGAGAAAACCACCGACATTTTACTAGTCACTTTCAACAATATTTCAGTTATAATGTGGCAGTCAGTTTTATTATTGGAGGGAACATGAGTACTCAGAGAAAACCACCGACATTTTACTAGTCACTTTCAACAATATTTCAGTTATAATGTGGCAGTCAGTTTTATTATTGGAGGGAACATGAGTACTCAGAGAAAACCACCGACATTTTACTAGTCACTTTCAACAATATTTCAGTTATAATGTGGCAGTCAGTTTTATTATTGGAGGGAACCAGTGTTCAGAGAAAACCTCCAACATTTTGCTAGTCACTGACAGAACTTTATTACAAAAGGTTGTATAGAGTATATTTCAACATGAGCTGGAATCAAACTCACAATTCTAATAGTTATTTCACTAACAGCAAATATTTTTTTCTTTTTTATGTATTAAAAAAACTGTCCTCGTTTCATTTTTTGCATGATTATAAATACTTATATAATTCAGATGACAACTTTTATTTCAAATTTAATTAAAATTAAGATTAAAAAGGCAGTGTTCACACCATTGTGGCATTAAATTCTGAATTCAGTAATCCGGACGTAAATTTAACATCAAAATTGAATAAATTAAAAAGTATAAATTATAAAAATACAAAAAGAGAACACAATATGATATGGTTTATCCTGATTCCACAACTATTTTGTTAATCAGAATTAATTCTGAATGATAACTATCTTTCAGGAAAGAGAACAGGTATAATATATATTATTTGCAAAAAATTACTTACTGAACATTTTTTCTCCAGCTCATCCTCCATATCACAAAAATATTTCCTCTTTTTTTTCAGATATTAATCTATTTTTTATCCTGTATAAATTTCTTTAAATGCAGACCACAAATATCCTATACATTATTCTGCTTAGCATCCATCCATAAAAAAATGATTAAAAATTCCAATAATTGTGCAATATGTGTATTCAATCAATTATTAAAATCCTCAGGTATATCAAAAAACACACTGTAATTTGATTGACACACCAACAGTCAAATCCTCTTCCTGCAGGAAACTACAACCACTTCAGCTTTCATTTTTAACCTGAACAGCTGCGGTCATTATATTTGTTGCCATTTTTTTTATCACTTTTGCACATTGATGCTACATACACAATGCAATTAGGGATAATATATACAAGAAGATGGATGGCAAATATATTTAGGAATTTCTTACTGTTTTCTTATAATCTTCTAAAGCTATAGAGACTTCCTCTTTAACAGTGTCACTGATTGAAACATCTCTTTAGAGTTGGTTTTTTTTTGTTGCATATTTTCTTCTTTGTTTTTTAAATCCTTTGATAGGTTTTTCTGTTGATATCAATTAACAGAAACTTATTTTTAATTAATACAGTGGAATGTTGTTGTTTTTTGTTGTTTTTCGAATTATTAAGAAAGACTGTAGCTTTTGTATTTATGTTCAATTGTATCTGTATATTGTTTATATAAAGGAGAAGATGTTCTAAGTTGAAAAACTTGTATCTGATCCTATTGTCATGTTTTTGGACAATAAAATATGTTTAAACTAAACTAAGAAATCTATTTGTCCAATACACAATTTTTTATTAGTAATAACAAGATTGTTTTCCTTTTAACAATGACAACAGATTTAGGAGATTTACTTCTTCTATTCTTTTTTTATTTAAAGTGTGAATATGCAACAGGTTTTTAAGAACCCTGAACTAATGATATATTTTTGAGGTAGTGGAATTCATATATTTGTAATGGGTATGCTCCTCTATCTAAAGTTATAGGTACTGTAGTAGGTTCATAACTATCCTCCGCTAACTGTGTTAATGGAGGTCTCCTTTACCTCATTTGGTAGTGTCAGCTTGAAATGCAAGATATTCTGGGATCGAATCCCACCAGAGACATTGCATTTTTCAGAGAGAAAAAATATGCTCTATTGATACATATTTATCTTCAGTACACAAAATTTAAATGCCAAATTAGTTTTTACTACTAGTATTACTGTGAGCACAGCTCACTAAGATATACCCCCGCTCCCCACATCTGTCCAACCTATTTCCATAACATTACCGATTGTTCCGACCAAAAATGAAAGGGACCCTCCTCTCTCCACCGGTAGGCTGCTGATAAAATTTCAAAACATTCTGAGAAACACTACTTAAGTTATCATACGACATAGGGTAAAAATCCTATTTTCCGTCATATCAAGTCCAATAACTCTGGAACGGCAAAAGTGAAAATCTTTAAAAATGGAAGGGACCCTCCTCTCTTCACCGGTAAGCTGCTGATAAAATTTCAAAACATTTTGAGAAACACTACTCAAGTTATCATACGACATAGGGTAAAAATCCTATTTTCCATCATATCAAGTCCAATAACTCTGGAACTGCAAAAGTGAAAATCGTCAAAAATGAAAGGGATCCTCCTCTCTTCACCGCTAAGCTGCTGATAAAATTTCAAAACATTCTGAGAAACACTACTCAAGTTATCATACGACAGAGGGTAAAAATCCTATTTTCCGTCATATCAAGTCCAATAATTCTGGAACGGCAGAAGTGAAAATCGTCAAAAAAGAAAGGGATCCTCCTCTCTTCACCAGTAAACAGCTGATAAAATTCTAAAAGATTTTAAGAAACACAACTCAAGTTATCGTATGACATAGGATTTGTCTACAGACGAACGGACGGACGGACATGGTGAAACCAGTATACCCCCCTACAACTTCGTTGTGGGGGGTATAATAAAATCCTATAAGGAATTGAGATTTTGTCAAAGTACTTGAGATTATTCCACTCTGAGATAAACACTGGTCAATGTATTGAGTAGTCAACTTCTATAATTAGTAAGAAAGGATATGGATGTAACACGAGAGACAATCCAACATTACACTTAGACACAAATTCAAGTAAAGGAACAACACTTTTATTTCATACACTTGTAACAGGAACGCTCCTCGACCTAAGGTCATAGGAAACGTAGTAGGTTCATAACCATCTCTGCTGCGTTAATGGAAATATCCTTTAGCTCAGTTGGTAGAGCGATGGCTTACATTGCACGAGACATTGTATTTTTCGGAGGTAAAATATGCTCTACTGTTATACACTCTACATTACGTGTAACAGGGGACCAGTCACACATTATGAATGTAAACAATGAATTGTCTAAAACAATAAAATTATTTTAAGCTTTGAGGAGAAACTTCATCTCTATTTATGGAACAGCTGAAATAACAGTAAAAATCTTAAAGCCATAAAGTAATGATTGAAACCTGTATTATACTTCTAACAAAATATAAACCTTGTGCCAATTTTCTGTTGAAAAATACATGAAATAAAATATGTTCTTGTCTAAAAATCAAAGAAAATCAATCATAGGCCGCATATTAATTTTTTTTTGACAGAGACATATTTCAAACATTTGGTGTTTTTGTTTGTTAATTATTGTTTTGAAGTTACAAGAGCGATTGTTAATTATACTTGAATTATACTTGAACGAAAGCTATCTGTACGTGTTTACGTTAAGTCTCTCATTTACAAAAACTAATATTCTATAGTCAGCGTTGAAACATTGACATTCAGCTTTGTACAATTATACCTGGAGTAATGCCAATTTTTATGCCGATTTCTTCTAATTTCAGGTAGAAAGGAAAACCCTGTTGTTAATTTGTGGAGCTGATGATGAATTAAAATGAGTGTGTATGTAAACCCTAACATAACAAAACTAAATCATTATAGTGATGTACATGTAATGTGTTTTAATTAGACATCATGCAGGCAAGAAATAATGGATCCATAAGATATAGACTTAACACAAATCCTTACACAACTTAGCTATTAATTTGGAAGAGTTGTCTCTCATTAACTGTATTCTTTTCCAAGTAATTAATTCTGCAATATTCTCGTTTTTTGTTTTAGTTCAGTGTATAACCCATATGGGAATAATAAAGATTATTACATGAATATTAGAAAGTATTGTTGCAAACAGTCACAAGACGCATAGATAAGGAATATCAACATGTATCCCCCGAGCCACCACTGGCAACATACAAGATGGGTTAGGGTAAAGGTGTCAGTTTTATTGGTGGAGGAAACCGGAGTATCCTGAGAAAACCACCGACCGACCTGCTGCATGTCACTGACAAACTTTATCACATATCATTGCATAGAGTTAATCTCGCCATGAACAGGATTTGAACTCATAACGTTAGTGGTAATAGGCACTGATTGCATAAGTAGTTGTAAATCCAACTAACATGCGATCACCAACACAACGGCTCCTCACAGATGGGAAACATCAACATGTATCCCCTAACTCAACAGGCCACATACACATGGGAAATATCAACATGTATCCCTAAGCCACCAGCCCACTCAAAAAACAATGAATTTCAAAATGTAGCTCATATCTGTATGGACTTCTGGGCAACACACAGACAGGGAATACCAAGATATATCCAACCTTCTATATGTTTTCAGTGTCAGTCGAAAGTCATTGCCCTGGTTGTCCTATGATCCTTCACTCATTTCTGTGTATATTTGTTTATAAATTGTTCAACATGTTCTCTCTTGAATATATATGAAAAATGGGGCAGGTTGATGTGAAGCAACCAACAATCAATAAATCAATCAATATATATGTATATGTGATGATATGACATGAATTATACTATTTTATGTCGGGTTTAGAAACAGATTGATATTTTTCGAAAGATTAGGGTCAACATTTTTTTTCAAAGAGAACCTTTAGTACTAAGTAAGTCCCTTCAAATTTACTGTCTCTGGGAATAAAATCACCATAAAATATGATTGATAAATATCCTCCAAAAAAAACCAAAAAAACAACAACATGTACCGTTAATCTGGTTCCAAATGTCTATATAACAGATTGATAAAGAAGATAGAACCTTCATCAATCAAATTTAACATTAATCATACATAATGCTTTTAAAATGTGACTGACTCTTCAAAAGTTCTTACACATCATCTCTGTAACAGTACATGTAGGTATAAACACATTTATCTTTATATTTAACAAGGCATACTAAAAACACCTGAAAGAACAAAAAACTACAAAATCTTAATGCATTAAGTCTTAAAAGATGTATTTTATCAATGGAGTGCATATCCTCGTGTTAATTTAATCCTGCAAAAAATCTTGAGATTTGTGACTTTTTCTTCAAGATGGATGAGTTTTTGCATCTGTTAAAAGTTTTTGATGTTAGTTTAAACTGATTGACTACAGGCTTAAAATGAACTACTGATACAGTTTTAAAACTGAACCCTGCACTTAAGAGTATATATTTCCTTGATGCATTGTATGTATTTTGAGAATGTAACATAATTATCTCCCTTGTTTTAAGTGAACATTTGAATAATCTCCCCTGGAGGCTTCAATGATGAACATGAAAGAAAATACAATTAGCACAAATCATACCTCAAAATGAGTGCAAGACTGCCTTTAGCAAGCAAATGAGCAATACAGATAAATAATACATATGTGTTTGTTTTCTCTCTCTGCACAGAGCTATTAAAAAGATTATTAAACATGTGTAAAATTTTACAAATGTCATATACATGTACATGTTTATACTTACTCATAACATGTGTACCCTTTATTAAGTCATGTGTAGCTCTCATAATGTGAATATATCTGTAATTTGTTTTCCATAAATAAAAAAAAAAATTGTTTCGTTTGAAAGAAACATTCTGACCAGGGGAAAAAGCATAGCTAACCCACCACCCCACATTAAAGATAAATGAGTGGTCTATCACTATAATAGCCAACCCACCACCCCACATTAAAGATAAATGAGTGGTCTATCACTATAATAGCCAACCACCACCCCACATTAAAGATAAATGAGTGGTCTATCACTATAATAGCCAACCCACCACCCCACATTAAAGATAAATGAGTGGTCTATCACTATAATAGCCAACCCACCACCCCACATTAAAGATAAATGAGTGGTCTATCACTATAATAGCCAACCCACCACCCCACATTAAAGATAAATGAGTGGTCTATCACTATAGTAGCCAACCCACCACCCCACATTAAAGATAAATGAGTGGTCTATCACTATAGTTCATACACTTTAAAGTACCAACATATATAACTTAGTTTATGGAAAAAGGGATTTGACCTCTCAGATGATATATCAATATGAATCAGACTGTAGCAGAGATTTTTTACATAAAAAATAATTTACAAAGCCTAATTTAATGTAATGGTAGTCAGGTCAATTTGTTAGTAAATATATGATCAAAGCTCTCAGACATATTCCTATAATATTTTTATGTAGAAGATGTTATTTACTGTCTGTGTGTCTATGCAGAGAACTGTCAATTCTCGTTACTGTATATCAGATGAAGACATGACAGCTTATGACTTTACTTTAAGACTCCGTCATCATATGAAAGATAAATAAACAACTAGGAGAATTATCTTATATCACTTTCAAATCTAACCCCTTTAATCTTTTTTTCAGAATCAGATAAAATAAAGGCCTATATGCTGACTTCTTTAGTGTCATATACTTCTATCAATAATTGTATTAGCTGGTTTGTTCAATCATTTTTCCAGGACAAGTAAAGATAACAGTGATTTGTCTGGACAGAAATGTTATGCATCAGCTGAAGAATGGACAACAACAAATTTCAATATTTCATAATCTCTTGATTGCTTATCCTGTAATATGGGGAATACTTATGGGGGCAAATATTCACCTAGTAACAAAGAGTTTGTTGAGGATTTTCCAAAATAGTGCACAATGGAGAGTATTTTATATTCTATTTGATGTGCCCTTCCTTTAGGTAAAATGTAGTATATTTTATTAATCAGGGGAGGGAGAGGGGGGGGGGGGGGGGGGGGGCATTTTCACAATGCCCCTTCTGGATGCAGCCTTGTAAATGTGACATTTTATTCATATGTCATAACTGCAGTCCTCGAAATGAATATTTCAATTTACTGGTCCGAATCAAATTCTTTTATTTTATATACTTCTAATTAAAAACTGAAATATTTACTGGTCCAAACAAAGTTTTACTGGTCTTGGGCCGGAGGACCAGTGCTCATCATGAGAACTGTGTACTATATACACAACTTCTATTTGACATCAAATCTATAATTATCTGGTTCATTTTATTCTAAAATTATTTGATCAATTTACTTATAGATATATATTATAAATACAATTATGTCCATCTCCTCCAGATAACTTGGAGACAATGATATACAATTCTTACTTTATTATGTAATTTTGTCAGAACATTTCCCATTTATTTCTAGCCATTATTATTGAGCTAGATGCCTTTAGATTACACAACAAGTATCACAAATTTTCATATAATATAAACTAATGATACTGGAACAATAAAAATACAGGAAGAATTAGTAAATATACATGTGCTCAGTGAAGATCAAAGAAGAAACCAGTAAACAGGGAACTAATGTCTCTGGATCATACCTATAAAACCTACTATTACTATATTTATGGTATTGAATATCCCTGTATTGCAGTTTAACCAGAGGCCCATCAGAGCTGTATCATTCATCTGGGTATTAAATGATCTCGTTTTTTTTTTTTTATTCCATAATCATTTATGTACAATTTCTGTGGTATTTATGTAGTTAGTTTTAGACGATTTTATTTAACTTTCCCCCCAAGGGTCCTTGCACAGCATAATAACCAGAGGTTCACAGGAGTATGTATATCCATAGTGATCTGTGTTTTTAATTTAATCATCATTTATGTATTTTGGGTTCAACTTTGATAACATTTTCCATGTTCATCCTGTTAACTATGTCAAACAATGACAGCCATCTTGGATGTTCATCCTATGTTAACTATGTCAAACAATGATAGCCATCTTGGATGTGGTGATGTTCACAGAAACCTATGATGCATTTTCAACCAATCAGAGGTTAGTCTGGTTCTCACTTCCCATAATGCATTACAATATTCTGTCAAAAGATGGTGATGTTCACATCTCTCATGCTGCATTATTATCACCTTGTAAGAAGATGACAAAATACCCACTTCCCAGGATCCATTGTAATATATCAGAACTAATATTCTAATCAACTGCCATGTTGGATGCCAATTTATGATTAATAATGGACTCTACAGCCAATTAGAAATCATTATAAGCACCTGTGGCCATGTTAGGGTTTTCCAGCAGGAATAAAAACATACAATGTACAGGACAATTTCAAAAAATATTCCTGCTTAGTTTGAAACAAATTTGTCCAATGGTTTTAGAAATCGGATGACAAGTGATCACAATGTCCTTCAGAACCTAACGATCTACAAAAATATCAGATTTCTGCTCCATTATGAAGATACTGCCAATAGGTGTCATTACTAATTATCTATTTTTATCCTAGTAGTTATCACAGATAGAGGCTAGGTTGATAGTAACTATGAAATCGTAGCAAAATAAATGTTCCTGCAGACAGTACATCATAGTATTATCTGCTAATTAACAAAGATTATCGTAGATTTAAGACAGTCGTAGTAGCTTAGAAATCATACCTACATATGTTACTGAAGATGATATATGGTATAATTATCTCCTTAAGACAATTAACTGTCATACACTATCTACATCATATTTAGCAAGCCCAGAATGCAATTCTGTAGACCTTAAATCATTTCAAGATGGCCACATTGTTCAATATATCTAAAGAATTTAAACTTGGCATAAATTCTCTGTAATCTATTAGTACAAGGTGTATTAGAGGATGAACTAATCCAGCAAGTGCATTGTCTACTTCTCCTGTTGAGGTGGAGGAGGGGGGATCCAAGGAAATTGTTCTGTTGTAATTTTGCATGGTCTGCTTCTCCTGTTGGGGTGGAGGAGGGGGAACCCAAGGAAATTGTTCTGTTGTAATTTTGCATTGTAAAGATTTACTGCTTGTCCCCTACCAGTGGCAGCATTCATCATTAGGCCTTATAGTAACTCAGGAAAGCTATGGTGGTGCATTAGCACCAAATATCAAATATTTAGACCTAGCCCTTAATCTTATTATGGCTAACCTTAATTCAAATATTGCTTAGTCATAATTTGAATTATGGCTAGCTGTAATTCGATTTTTATTCCTTTACAAATTTCTAATTTGTTTTCACCCTAACCAACCATTTGCATAATGATTCCCTCCCTACCCACCACTACTACAATTAGTTTCCTTCCTGACCACGATTTTCTTAAATTTTTCAAGTCATTATTCTATATACTGGGCAGTCTAAGAAAGTGAAAGTAACTGATATGTATATATCAGACATGTTATGTTAGTACACCATAATAACTTGCTTGTCATTTTTAAATACTGCTAATCTAAAAGTTGATTTTTTTTCTAACTGTGAGTTACATCATTCTACCATATAATATGCAATCAGTAAATATCATCATTAAGATTTAGAAATTTTATGCTTGCCAATGTCGGGTGTTCTTAAGACCTAAAGTAACAAATTTATTCAGCGATTTACCAAAAAAATGTGTGTTTTTCTTCCAGTATTTTAATTTCTCAACAAATAAAGTCAATAGTCACCATATAACTCAACTATTTTTGAAAGTGGTGTTAAACACCAATAATACAGATTCCAACAATTTGTGCTCAACAACCAAAGTTTCTTTACACAATAAGATAGTATTCCTGTATTCCAAAAGGACCCCCAACAGTATAAACATCAGAGAATTAAGACAAACCATTTATTAGCCAATAAACACTAGATTAAACTTAGCAGATGTAGATAAACATGGCTGCTACTTCATTTAATCTCTGACTGGTCAATTTGTCAATAATCTAAGTACCCACACAGGGATAATATGGTGGATGTATAAAAATCATATCTGCCCCCCACCTGGCACCACGTGACATCACAATCGATCATAATCGTTAATTTGATAAATTATAAGTATTTTACCATATGATAAACAAATCGTCAATTTACTGGAAGTTTGTGTTTTGATCTGAAACAATTTCATTCAAGTAAAAAGTTAGGTAATTAGATGTACCTGTTGCTTGATAAGGTGCATAACGAGAGAGAGAGTGTTACAAATTATTACAGAAAAAAATATATCTGAAGATCTTTAAAATCGTATTTAATTCAAGTGAAGTTTTGTCTTTTGAATAAATCTGCAAAAATACATTGATTTCTTTTCTTTTTGTTTTTTGAATTATTATGAATATTTGATTAAAAATTATCTCTGCTATTTTCTGAAAAGAAAATTATTTAATGACTCGGGGATGATTCGAGGTTAGAAAATGAAATACCTGAAAGTCAATGAAAAATAGTTAAAACCATCAACACTCCCTTTCAAAAGGTCCATTTTTTTACCTGTTCTGACCATGTTTTGCAACTTTCGGATTATTTTTTCAATGAAAAATAGCTGAAATCAGTAAAATAACTGAAAAAAAATCCCCCCTGATTACTAATCCTCACTTCAACAACCCCCTCTTCAAGGCTATTGATTTTGTGTTTGTAAATTGGACAAGGATTGATTCCCAATCAGCACTATAAAACTTTGATCTAAAAACCAGAGTGAAGATTGATATATATTATCTTACACCAAACAAAGGTGAAGATTTTTTTAGAAGGATACAGACCATTACAAAGTCTTTGCTGGGCTCTTCTATTATTCAATCATTTCTTTTATCTCAGACATAAAAAAAATATGTATAAATTGCAGCGCTCCTTCATACAGAGCATGAAATGACCATGAGCAACTGCCTATGTACAAAGACATCCCATTTCTTCAATGTAAACTTGGTATCCTTAAAAAAGGGGGGTCCACTTCTGGTTTCAAAAATTAATATTATTTATTTACCTTTTCTAAAAAGTCCCAAATATATGGTAGTTAAAAAATATGAGTTAGGATTAGGCGTCATGGTAATTAATGCTACTTTCAACAATATTTCAGTTATATCGTGGTGATCAGTTTTATTGGTGAAGGAAACCAGAGTACACTGAGAAAACCATCAACCTGCTGCAAGTCACTGACAAACTTTATCACATAATGTTGTATCGAGTTCACCTCACCTGACCAGGATTCGAACTCACAACATTATTGGTGACAGGCACTGATTGCATAGGTAGTTGGAAATCCAACTACCATAAAGATCACGACGACAGCTCCTAAAAAATATGAGAATTCAAATCCAGCAAAACCTGTTCAAACGGAACCTCCTTGGGAGCAGCGTATGTGTTCGTATTAAACAGGCTTTGGTTTATACAGGATAAATTAATAAAGATTTCTTACATTGGGACTTTCGGTTTAAAACAGGATTACGGCTTTTTCAGGGTTTGGTTTAGATAGGTTTTATTGTAGTCAGAAATTAAAATAGTGAAAAAAATGTCATTCATAACAATACTTCATTCTTTACAGATGTATTATTTGTCAGACATTTTAATACACTTGTTACATTCAGAACATTCTTAGAATGGACTAGGGGGCCATCGTGGTCGTGATCGTATGGTAGTTAGATATATAACTACCTCTGCAATCAGTTCCTATCACTACTAATGTTGTGAGTTCTAATCCCAATCATGACGAGGTGTACTGGATATAACATTATGTATTCAAGTTTGTCAGTGACGTGCGGCAGGTTGGTAGTTTTCTTCGGGTACTCTGGTTTCCTCCTCCTATAAAACTGACCGTCACGATATAACTAAAATATTGTTGAAAGTGGCATTAAACACCATAACCCTAATCTTTAAAATGGACTACTTGTCTTTTTCCAGATATTTATGACATGAAACAGGACACACAGACAAATTATGACATGAAACAGGACACACAGACAAATTATGACATGACACAGGACACACAGACAAATTATGACATGACACAGGACACACAGACAAATTATGACATGACACAGGACACACAGACAAATTATGACATGACACAGGACACACAGACAAATTATGACATGACACAGGACACACAGACAAACAATTCAAGATAAATCACCTTCAACTCATTAAAACCAGGACTACATCAATCAAAACAAATTATTTTAAATTTGTAACTACCAAGATAAACAAAATCAGATACTTCCTACAAATTACATAAATACAAGTTTTTTTGGAGCCAAGGAGTGAAGACCCTGTCATCAATATTAACATGTGTTGATAGAAAATGGGACCTTTGCTTCTCCAGACTAATTTGCATCCAATTAAACTTTGATGTGACTAAGATTTTTTCACTCATAAAGTACAAAACATAACTATTATGGATGTGGGAGTGTAGTACATGGAGATATATATTTCACTTTTATCAGAAATTTATGTAGTCTAATATCTTAATCAAAGAATAATGTTTTTCTTCCAAATATTTTATAGTTTTTAATGAAAAATGAGTTGAAATTTATGACTTCTACATTAATAGGTTAAGTTTGATAAGTAAACTAGTGGTTCAAGTTCAGTTTGAACTTTTAGGATATGTTATAAATTCCAGGTTGTCATTTTGCAGCAACAACAAATGGTTTAGTTCTAAACTGTTGTTAACTTCATCCAGTTACCGGTATAGTGTGTATCGTTGTTTAGCACCAAGTAAGCAATTTTTTAGTTGCATCATGGCGAGGACAAGTTACATTTCGACATGGGCTTTATACTATACCAACATGCTTTATATGTGGATTTAATAGTGGCTGTCACTGAAACAACAGTCTGTGGGTAGACATATGTCACTCCACGGCACTCAGACACATTATGCTGATTTTGAGTCAACAAGTCTTTGCTCTTACTCCTAAATACTAAGTGTTTAGCTGTGAGAAGCCATCAAATATCACTTTTTATTACCTAATAAAATGTATTTTTCTGTTTTATTGTGTCAAATTTTAGTATTATATATTTTCAGCTATTAAAATGGGCCTGTCGATCTGTTGCACTCCCGATGAACTATTGCACTGTGCAATATTCTGCACGTGACGTCTATAGCACCGACCCGAGTTGACCTTTGAACACGATTTCTGATTGGCTTTCAGTTTTGCCGATTGGCCAATCAAATAATTCGTTGTTTAATTGACTCGGAATTGGTCGTCTGCGGCATAAACAGCAATGGCTGTGCATGAAAAGTGTCAGGATGCTATATTTATTAAAGGCCAAGGAGATGTATGCAATATAAATATAAATAATTAGGACTTGGTAATGTTTTGCTGACATAAAGAAAAACACTTTCTTGGTTTTAGGTATTAGGTAATAATTCTGTTATTTAATGGTTTCAGGTGCAATAGACTGGAACATTTGCCCTTTGGTCCTGGGACCTCAGGGCAAATATTCCAGTCTATTGCACCCGCATCCACTAAATAACTGAATATTGTAGACCTTGGTTTGACCCGACCCATGCTGGAACCCACATTCTACCACACTCAAGGTGAGCTCACTAACCAATTACCAATGTAGTTTCTACCCGTATATAAAAACAAGTGTGTACATATACTTATACATCGTAATTTATTTGTCTCCAGAAATAAGTTCCTTCCCTCATTTTTGCAATTAATTTTAAGAGCTTTTTCAGCTTTATAATAAAAACCTTGCACATCAAGAGCTTCGCCATAGAAACCTTGAACACAAAGAGTTTAGCACAGAAATCTAGAACACCAAGGAACTTATCATAGAAACCTAGAACACCAAGGTACTATACCATAGAAACATTGAACATCAAGACCTTTACCTTGAAACCTAGAACATGGAGAGGTTTACCATAGAAACCTTGAATACCACAGAAACCTAGAACACCAAGAGATTTATCATAGAAAGCTATAATGCCACGAGTTTTACCATGGAAACCTAAGTTGTGAATAAATTAATAAAACTCCTATAAAAATATATAACAATAACAACAGACAAAGTGGAAGATCTTTTATAAGCAGTAAAATAGATTGTGTATGTAATATTGTCTGTTGTAAACACATGTTCTGACGTAAATTATAAGTACTTTAACACTCTTGTAGTCTTCAATTGTCATAAACACTTGTTTACTTTATAATACATTGTAACAGTCTGGAATTGAAATCTTCACAAACTTTCATTAAGATTTATCAGTTATTCTAACCGTTATTAATTATCAGAAGCAGATACATACTTTCCAAAAAAAAAAAAAAAATGAGGGAGGGGGTGGCGGCCTAGATCAAAATTTGGATTCGGCAAAAAAAGTGTTCTTCAAGTAAATGGTACTTGGACTTTGAGCCCCTTCTCCAAAGCCCAATATATGATTATGATATTCAATAATAAGCAACATGACAGAGCTGAAAATTTGGTCTATGACAAATCTAAGCTGATGAAAGATGACTACAGACACAAGATAGGAATAATATGACCATTGATTTTATATATACATGGACAGTCCTTCCAAGGGCACATTTACAAAGAGTAACATACGATAGGGAGTCCCTTAATACATGTATAATTAATATGGAATGCACTGTGAAGAGAACTTAAAATCAAGGTTACATAATACAAGTTATTGCTTAATAGAGGTGGTCACTAAAGCAGGTTTGACTTTATAATGAACACAAACATTTAATCTTTGTTTTCATGTTCTTTTTCAATTGCATTTTTTTCATTACACTTAATAATTAACAATTTTAATAGGTCAATGTTTACATGGAAACATGAATTATTTGAAATGTAGTAAAGAATAAAAAAAAAAAGGTCAATTTTTGCCAAAGTAATGTAAGGCTTACCCCCAACACAACCCCTCCCGTCTCAAAATCAATATCTGCCAAGGGAATTATCAGTTAATAAAAACATTTGATAAAGTTCTGTTTATCTTGAACTATCTGATACAATCCGATTTCTTACCTGACAGTTATAGTCTACCTGTGTACTATATATTGTTGGTTCCTCAGCATCCCAAACAGTTACTATGTATTCTAACACCATTGTTAGCAGACGGTCACCATGATATTGTTAAATCTATCACAAAGTTTATCCAAGGTCACCTATTATGTGTGGCCATGTAATCATGATTTTGTAAGTGAATCAGCCTGCTTAAGTGAGTAATAATTGTTCAAATATACTATTACTCCCCCATCTGCAGACGACCAAAATCTTTTTAATTTCATTGGCTGGCACTGCATCAAAGCTATTGTTTTTGTGAATGAAAAAATATTAGGTAATAAATCTAGTGTTACTCCCTAATGGTTCATGGTGAAAGTCAACCTTTAATTATGATAAATTTAACTACTGAATGCTGTTGTGATTTCAAGATTGTGTTTCGTAAATACATTAAAATCCATTAAAATTGCATGAGAATGCAAGCATTATTACAAGCAATTAAAGTGTTAAGGATTCTTATCATGTTTCTAAAATAATTCTACCAGAAAAACAGTATCACTGCACCCACCTGTTATCAAATTTGTCATACAAGATGGGAACAATTTGTGTACAGGGAACCAGATGCAAGCCAGGAATCTCCATTACAACATTTCTTCCACTTGGCACTGATTATTCAAAATTTTATCTTGGTGCAGAAAATCTCCTAAATTACCGAAATGTCAAATTAAATTCACAAGCATGTATAAACATGTGACCACCCAAAATGAAGAGATCCGACATCAAAGTTAAGCTTGCTACTATTTTGGCACAATTCAAGTTAGTCTTAATATTTAAAACTTTTCTTGAAAGATTTTACAGTTACGATGATCATCTTAAAACCACATGATATGACAATTATTGCCTGTTCATGGCTTTAAATAAATTTCTTACTCCTTAAAATTTCAATTTATAGTTTAACGGTAACCTAAATATAAAATACAGGTTAAGGTGAAGATCCAATCAAACACACCCACATTTTAGATTAACCAATACAAGGATACCCAAGGTGGATGGGTTAGTGGTTAGGGTTATGGTGTTAAACACCACTTTCAACCATATTTCAGCTATATCGTGGCGGTCCCAAGGTGGATGTAATGTGAAGACATCAACACATATTTTTCATATGCTTCATGTGTTATTTTTCTCCAAAATTTTGCTTATCCCCTAGCTAATTAAAATTAAATCTCCGCACTTGCTCCCTATTTTCTTCCACGTGGCGACTACAAAGCAACCTATATAGAAAATAAAGAGTAAGTGCAGATATCTAATTTTAATTAGATTGAGTTAGCCCTTGCAGAAAGACGTTGTATATAAAACTTCTTTGAGTTTCAAGTTTCAAGTTTTTATTAATAAGAAAAATCAATCAAACTTTGATGTCCTCCCCACATTAACATGATATTAAATCAGTAAACATAGATAATTATGAATACATTACATTTTTAAATGACAAAATATCATATTAAAGACAAATAAACTTATCTGATACTCATATAATTTTTGATATAGTGACATATATTCATAGTGTCATCAATACTATTTGGATTTAACAATCTAGTTGTTGTTTTCATATATTCACTTGGACACAGATCTTGCAGGTTAATGTTCAATTTTTTGAATAAAAGTTTTCTAACATTAGCAAATTTAGTGCAATGAATAAGAAAGTGTTGTTCATCTTCTATTTGATTGCATTGAGAGCATAATCTATTTTCTCTTTTTATTTTTGGTCTAAAATATCTACCTTTTTCAAAAGGGTATAATGAGAACTTAATCTTAATTTGGTTAGTTCTCTAGTAATATTTACTGGAAGTTTTAATGAAAGATAATCTTGTAAAATAAAATCTTTTGGATAGATATTCGCAAAGAAAAATAGTTTATTATCATGTTCTTGAGTAGATAAATGTTGTAGTTTATTTAAAATGACCTTAGAATGTTGGTCAGTTAACAACTGATTTATTTTATTAATGTCAAAATCTAAATTAGCTAAATTCAAATTTTGTAGAGAGTTGTGAATAAATTTTTGCCAAGAACTTCTTTGACGTGTTTAACAAACTGGAAAATTCAAAAGATTTGTCAGTAATCTAATGAAGACCTGGTCCCAATCAGAATTAAATTGTTTCCTGCCTTCACCTTAAAACATTCCTGTTTTTGACCAACCACAATATCAATAATTCAACAAAACAATTACAGCTGCCAAAATATTGATGCTACATGTCATTATAATATGTATTTTGGATGTTAATATGACTCCCAGATGTTCAACAATAAGAGATGCACAACATATTTTAACCCATCACATGACATGTTAATAGACAATACTGGTATACTGTATAACATACTGGGACAAGATAACAAATAAAGACAAGAATGATATTCCACACCAACAACAACATAATGTATAGCTGTATTAATGCAATGTGGGTCATGATTTCGGGGAGGGGGGATTATTTCAATTTACACTTTTGCACCGATTTCAAGTTCTATTTGTCGCCACAGAATTTTGAAAATATGTAGTGTTTTTATTATTTCAAATACATGTGTTTGAAGGTTAAATCACCTCTGTTGTCATATGGAAAATCTGTCACAGTCATTAGTATGTTATAATAAAGGGAAATAACTCTTATCATATCAGCCCAGGACTGTCCATAAATCTTACACAGACTGGTGATATGTACTTCTTATCTTTATAATGTAAACTACTTTAAAATGTTTCTAGTTTTACTGGTTGTAATAAAGTCTTTGCATTTTGGAAAAAAAAATAATAAGAAATTTATATTGCAAGACTTAATTAACTTTTTCTCAGATTTTATCATTATTTCTGCATCCAAGAATGAAGTGTTCTTCATCTTCTACTACTGTACTTTAAATATACAACTTATGCTAAATGATCCTTGAATTTATAACCAGCCTTTAACTTGCACCAAAGCTATAACCATGCTTTACTCCAGTGTATCTACTTCTCAAGGTATGCCTATGCTTTGTAGTACTGTGAGGTATTTTTTGTTTTTCATTGTTGTTGTTCAAACCTTTGCATGACCTTTCAGAAACAATGAGGGATGGCAAACTTTTTACAAGTATAACATTTATTTGCATATGTACACTTATTAGCCTCAATGGAATGCATTGCAAGTATTTTCAAACAAAACAAAATAGAATGATTATTGTTATAATATATTTACAAATGGCATATGCAAAGATCCCTGCACTTTAACAACCATTTAACATTTTTGTTTTTTTGAGGGAGGGAGGTGGTTACTGCTTTTTCATGTAAACTAGAGGCTCAGTGGGCTGAGCCTGTGTTGCTCACCTTTCATTTTGCTTGAGGAAGCTTAATACAGAACCTTCCATAGATGCTTCCTACCAAATTTCGGTTCATTTGGCCAAGCGATTTTAGAGGAAAAGATTTTTTAGAATTCAAACAATCAGAAACAAGAATAGCCTATGGGCATATGGCGGCCATGTTTGTTAATGGATCGGGACTAAATTAACAATCTTAATAGAGGACCTTCCATAGATGCTTCTTACCAAGTTTCAGTTTATTTGGCTTAGCGGTTTCAGAGGAGAAGATATTTTAGAAATCAACCAATCAGAAACAAGTATTGTCTGTGGTGGCCATGTTTGTTAAAGGATCTGGACGAAATGAGCAATTGATATAGAGGACCTTCCATATATGCTTTTTACCAAGTTTTGGTTCATTTTGCCAAGTGGTTTCAGAGGAGAAGTTTTTTAGAAATCAACCGATCAGAAACAAGAATTGCCTGTGGGGGCCATGTTTGTTAACGGATTGGAACAGAATGAGCATTCTTTATAGAGGACCTTCCATAGATGCTTCCTACCAAATTTCGGTTCATTTGGCCAAGTGGTTTCAGAGGAGAAGATTTTTTTAAATCAGCCAATCAGAAACAAGAATTGCCTGTGGTGGCCATGTTTGTTAATGGATCAGGACAAAATGTGCAATCTTTATAGAGAACTTTCCATAGAAGTTTCCTACCAAGTTTCAGTTCAGAGGAGAAGATCAAAATGTGAAAAGTTAACGGACGGTGGACGACAGACGATGGATGCCAAGTGATGGCAAAAGCTCACGTTGCCTTTGGCAAGGTGAGCTAAAAAAATCTGAATTTTGAATTTGATCAGAGGGGGGGAAAAACATTCTACTCCCTTAAAACTATAATGGTTGGTCCCTAACTTAATTAATGTTCAATTCTTTATAGAATAACTTTTGTGGAGAGAAATGCTTCTGCAAACATACACTGACATTTTTTATCAAACAAAAACAAACCATTCCCTGTGCTATCAGGTGTGTAGATAATGTTGTATATTTTAAGATGACACAGGGGTGATCTGGAGATCTTTGTTCATAACTGGTAGCCATCCCCAACAGATGATTGTTTTAAACTTCCTGAAATCTTGCATCATAAACAAATTATGGCAGGAAATTACAATTATTAGTAGGGATCAGTAATTATTTGGTGCTTTTTTTTTAACAGAACCATATTATGTTCTGGCTACTTGAAATATTATTTATTCAAAATATGAATTTTAAAAAAGTGGTATTAAATATGGAAGTCTGTTTCAGTAAGAATGCTCTTAGTTAGGAGATTGGTGCAGCCAGTTTTGTTCCCTACAAATCCCAAGCTGTTAAACAACAACTGCTCAACGGTTGTCCTAGCTGTCTGTATCTAATACTGTAGCCCCCCTCTAATAAGTCCATCCCTCTAATCAAGCCTCATTTCAGATGCAGTGAGATAGTAAAATACAATACTTATTGGTCCCCCTCAAGAGAGAACACTCTTTTTCCCTAAAAACAGATCAGGCCTGATGCACTGAAATAGTAAAATACTACTGAATGGCCCCCTCAAGAGAGACCACTACTTTTGTAAGGCCACTTTTTCATTGCAGAAGGGGTGGCCTTATAAGAGAGAGACTACTGTATATATGTAGGGGTCCTCGTGACATGTATGATTGATGCCAGTATTTGTCTACATGCTTTGTTTGTATTTTATATAGTCCCTGTTGATGTCATCTGGCATTGGTGAAAGGATAAAATTATATAAATTTAGCATTCATCTATATTTCTATCTTTAGCATTGAGTTTCACAGATCTACAGATTCAAAAGGGTTGTTCTAATTTTTCCATAGAAGATATTTCACAAAAAATGTAGAATAAACAACATCAATCATTCAAACACATTTCTGAATAAACAATGACTCCCTTAAAACCATATTTTTGTTATTCTTTTCTATTTACCCTTTGATTACAAAAGATGAAAATTCAATGCCTGTTACAACTTGTACATGTACTGATGACCACCCTCAGATACTCTCCAAAAATAAGTTCTAATAATAAATGCCAATAGCTTCTATCCTTTTGTCATTCACCCTCCAGTCAGTCTAAATAGTAGACGTGCCTGTACTAACTTTTTCAAACCACCAACCTCATATACCCTCCAAAAATAAGTTTGAATATTGATTGCCTATCAAACTTGTATCCTTTTTGTCCCCCCCCCCCCCCCCCCAGTTTTTCTAAACAGCAGACGTACAATACTCTGCTGACTTAGTTAATATCCCATTAATTAAGTACAATCAATTTCATCATTAGTTTATTAGTATTAAAACAATAAACCATATGGTTTCTCCATAAAAAAGATGGTGAAGATTAGGTGATATGCAGGTTTTATAATGCCATACATTATCTACAGATAATAAGCATAGCCAAGAGTATGCTTCATCTGTGAGAGTTGGCATTTTACTCCATATGTGGAAAACATTTGCATGACTGCATCATTTCACTAAGAGACAAGTTTTGGATCCATAAAACTAGATAAACCCTGCCACTTTTTCTGGAAGTGCCTGTACAAGCCAAAAAAGTAAGCGGTCATGTACATGTGTTAGGGGTATCGATTTTGCCACGTTTCTACGATTTTTCGATTAGATTTTTTTAACTGTTCAGACAGTGTGGTATTTTTGCTTTTCATTTTATCTTTCATATTTTATTAATTTTCAGAAACATTATAAAGAATATTGAAATACATGGGGTAAAATTTATTTCAACTTTTTCTGATGTTTTGACAATATCATTCAAAACTGCCATTGAGAGAGTTTTACCTAACTAGAGACTCAGTGGGCTGAGCCTGTGTCGCTCACCTTTCATTCTGTTTTGAGGAAACTTAATACAGAACCTTCCATACATGTAGATGCTTCCTATCAAGTTTCGGTTCCTATGGCTAAGCATTTTTTTTTAAATCGACCAATCAGAAACAACAATTGCATGTGTTGGCCATGTTTGCTAACCGATCGGGACGAAATGAGCAATCTTCATAGAGGGCATTCCATAGATGCTTCCTACCAAGTTTCGATGGTAGCCATGTTTGCGGGGGGTATAATAATGGAAGAGCATTTGTTATAATTCCTACCCTTAGTTATCTACATCATGCAGGGGTTAATGTTTTTTATATATTTATCATGTCTCTAGATCAACAGTTATATTATTATGTTAGTAATATGCAGTATTCAATATATAGCCTTATAGGATGTACCACTAACATGCTAGCCTTAAAACCTCCCTCCCTCTCTCCTCCCCCCTTTTTCCATCTTTATCAGGTCTTTTGATCAACAGAAGGATGTACCACTAACACAACTGTTAGCCTTAAAACCTCCCTCCCCCTTTTCATCAGGTCTCTAGAACAACAGTAATATCATGTTAGCCCTAACATGCAGTAATCAATAGATAGGATGTACCATTAACACAGATGTAAGCCTTAAAACATCCCTCCCTCCTCCCCCTTTTTTATATTTTTTTATCAGGTCTGTAGATCAACAGTAATATCATGTTAGCCCTAACATGCAGTAATCAATAGATAGGATGTACCATTAACACAGATGTAAGCCTTAAAACATCCCTCCCTCCCTCCTTCCCCTTTTTTATATTTTTTTATCAGGTCTCTAGATCAACAGTAATATCATGTTAGCCCAAACATGCAGTAATCAATAGATAGGATGTACCATTAACACAGATGTAAGCCTTAAAACATCCCTCCCTCCTCCCCCTTTTTTTTAATTTTTTTATCAGGTCTCTAGATCAACAGTAATATCATGTTAACACTAACTCAAATAATACTATGCCCTCTATCAGCACTATCGCTGGATGAGGTTAATGTAGCGACCAGCGGGAGCGTAATATAACGACTGGATTATTCGGGTTACTTTAACACAGATGTAAGCCTTAAAACATCCCTCCCTCCCTCCCTCCTCCCCCTTTTTTATATTTTTTTATCAGGTCTCTAGATCAACAGTAATATCATGTTAGCCCTAACATGCAGTAATCAATAGATAGGATGTACCATTAACACAGATGTAAGCCTTAAAACATCACTCCCTCCCTCCCTCCTCCCCCTTTTTTATATTTTTTTATCAGGTCTCCAGATCAACAGTAATATCATGTTAGCCCTAACATGCAGTAATCAATAGATAGGATGTACCATTAACACAGATGTAAGCCTTAAAACATCCCTCCCTCCCTCCCTGCTCCCCCTTTTTTATATTTTTTTATCAGGTCTCTAGATCAACAGTAATATCATGTTAGCCCTAACATGCAGTAATCAATAGATATGATGTACCATTAACACAGATGTAAGCCTTAAAACATCCCTCCCTCCTCCCCTTTTTTTTATATTTTTCTATCAGGTCTGTAGATCAACAGTAATATCATGTTAGCCCTAACATGCAGTAATCAATAGATAGGATGTACCATTAACACAGATGTAAGCCTTAAAACATCCCTCCCTCCTCCCCCTTTTTTTATATTTGTTTATCAGGTCTCTAGATCAACAGTAATATCATGTTAGCCCTAACATGCAGTAATCAATAGATAGGATGTACCATTAACACAGATGTAAGCCTTAAAACATCCCTCCCTCCTCCCCCTTTTTTATATTTTTTTATCAGGTCTCTAGATCAACAGTAATATCATGTTAGCCCTAACATGCAGTAATCAATAGAAAGGATGTACCATTAACACAGATGTAAGCCTTAAAACATCCCTCCCTCCTCCGCCTTTTTTTATATTTTTTTATCAGGTCTGTAGATCAACAGTAATATCATGTTAGCCCTAACATGCAGTAATCAATAGATAGGATGTACCATTAACACAGATGTAAGCCTTAAAACATCCCTCCCTCCTCCCCCTTTTTTTATATTTTTTTATCAGGTCTGTAGATCAACAGTAATATCATGTTAGCCCTAACATGCAGTAATCAATAGATAGGATGTACCATTAACACAGATGTAAGCCTTAAAACATCCCTCCCTCCTCCCCCTTTTTTTATATTTTTTTATCAGGTCTCTAGATCAACAGTAATATCATGTTAGCCCTAACATGCAGTAATCAATAGATAGGATGTACCATTAACACAGATGTAAGCCTTAAAACATCCCTCCCTCCTCCCCCTTTTTTTATATTTTTTTATCAGGTCTCTAGATCAACAGTAATATCATGTTAGCCCTAACATGCAGTAATCAATAGATAGGATGTACCATTAACACAGATGTAAGCCTTAAAACATCCCTCCCTCCTCCCCCTTTTTTTATATTTTTTTATCAGGTCTCTAGATCAACAGTAATATCATGTTAGCCCTAACATGCAGTAATCAATAGATAGGATGTACCATTAACACAGATGTAAGCCTTAAAACATCCCTCCCTCCCTCCCTCCCTCCTCCCCCTTTTTTTATATTTTTTTATCAGGTCTGTAGATCAACAGTAATATCATGTTAGACCTAACATGCAGTAATCAATAGATAGGATGTACCATTAACACAGATGTAAGCCTTAAAACATCCCTCCCTCCCTCCCTCCCTCCCTCCTCCCCCTTTTTTATATTTTTTTATCAGGTCTGTAGATCAACAGTAATAGCATGTTAGACCTAACATGCAGTAATCAATAGATAGGATGTACCCAATACAAACAGTTAACATCTGTTATAGAGATCTTCTTTATCTTAAAGGTTGTATGTAATTATACTGACAGTACATCAACTATATACTACAGAACATCATAAGTCAAACAGATCTCATTTCAAAGGCCAGAAGAAACAAATTTATATTGTAATGCACCTTAGATTACACAGAGAAAATAGTCAGATTTCTGTACTTAATGGTGTACAATAACCAATATATCTTCAATAATTACAATTTAATTGGTTTTTGTTTTGTTTTAACCATAACAGAACAGAACAGAATAGAATTGTTATTGGTCTGAAATCCATATACAAAGGATTGTTACCAAAACAACACATTAAATACAAAACAAAGAAACTGTTAACTACAATCAAACTACATATATACATGTTTGAAAGGCATGACTCCCTAATGACATTTAGTATGAGGAGGTGGTACATTTTAAATATGATTTAAATATCAATCAAAATATAACATATAATAGTGATTTATATTTTCATGAAACTGTCACATTGTGCAATGAGTTGCCATCATTTTTTAAACAATACACAAATATATCTTTTACAGAAATCTTAAAAAAAATATTTATCAATCAACTCATTTCTCCTATTATACATTTCGTTTACTCCCCTCACAATAATTTCTACAATATCATATTCTTCACATTGAAATAAATAAAGGAACGTTTTCTCATCAGTCAATACATGAAAAGATGGAAAAATACTAAGAATATTGGCAAACATTTTATTCCTAATATTGTTGAGGTTGTAACATAAAATAATAATATGATATTCATCCTCAACTCCATTTTTACACAGGGGACAAATCCTGTTATTAATATCCGTTTTATAATGTCTTCCCAATTCAATCATAAGTTTACTGTTACTAATTTTTATTTGCATAAATTGTTTTATTAAAGTTTTGTCAATATCTAAAAATAAATAGGTGTCAGTTACAAATTTTTCTTTCAATTTCCTATATGTTCTAAGTTTATTTCCATTAGCAGTCAAACTGTCATCAAAAATTCTAGTTTTCCAGAACATATTAAAATTTTCAGTTAGTTTTTCATAAATTGCGTGAAGAAGTCGCTTGTTAGAAAAAGTACTTTGATTATCCCAAACATGGGAGAAATGAAGCTTATTCAAAAGCATTTTGATCCTTGTCGCAAAGCTGTCGAGTAGACTTCTGTTAGTTTCATAAGCTTTATACAAAAGAGTATCTTCTGATTTAAGTATGTGGAGCCAGAATTCAATCGCTAATTTAAAAGCGTGAATAGATATTGGATACATTCCTAGCTCACCAAGAACTGCTAATTTGACAGCTTGTTTATTTACTCCTAACAGAGCTTTTGCAAATTTAATTTGAACCTTTACAGGCAACACAGACAGATATTTTGATTCTAAATCAACATTACTTTTCACAATATTCAGTGACCAAATTTCACTACAGTATATCAGAATTGGTTTAACACATGTTTCAAAAAGTTTCAGATGGGTTAAAATATTAGATTTTTCTGACATCAAGAGTTATCTTATACAAAATAAGGACTTAGTAGCCTTTTTACATAATAGTTCCACAGTGTTTGTAAAAATTCCAGAGGTTTTAAAAATAATCCCTAAATATTTGTACTCCATTCCAAGATCAATTCTGTTATTCTTATACAAAAACTTTCTCTGGTCAACTTTCTGCCAGCTTTATTAAAGATCATAATCTTTGTTTTGTCTAGATTAACAGTTAGTTTCCATTTGTCGCAGTAGCAACTTAGTATATTCAAAGAATTTTGTAAGCCTATTGCTGATTCTGAAATAAGAACTAATCGTTCGCATATAGAAGACATGACACATTTCTTTCCAGCAATTTGACTGGATCACAACTTTCATCAAATTGAGTCACAAGATCATTTATATATATTGAGAAAAGTAAGATCTCAAGATGCAACCCTGTTTCAAACCCCTACTTTAGATTAAAAAAAAGTGCTTCCCTATTGATTGTATCAAAGGCCTTTTTAAAGTCTATAGAGCATGCATATACTTTCTTTGATGATTTAAAGGCTTTGTCAATGATAGTTTTAAGAGTTAAAATGTGATCACTTGTTCTTGATCCTTTTTTGAAGCCAATTTGTTCCTTGCAAATAATAGAATTAGTATCAAGATATTTTTCTAATCTGTTGTACAAAATATTTGAGAAAAATTTTCCCATACAACTAGATAAGGCAATACCCCTGTAATTTGAAGGGTCACTAACACTACCACCCTTAAATATGGGTTTGATAAAGTTATCTCTCCATATGTATGGATATACACCAGACTTTAATATAACATTAAACAGTTTAACAAATAAATCAATATTAAAACTACAACACATTTTCAACATTTCACTACTTATGCTATCAGGGCCACATGATTTCTTATTTTTTAAAGATCTTAGTGCAAGTACCACCTCCTCAGCCAATATTTCCTTATTCAAAAGTTCACAAGACTGCAATTCTTTTGGAATATTATTAATGTTAAAATTATTAGTGTAATTCATATTCATTAACTTTTTCAAATAGTCAAACCATTCCCTTTGAATAATATTAGAACTGGGATCTTTGTTATCTCTCTGTTTTATAGCATTTAATGCTTTCCAAAACTCCCCTGGATTATTTGCATTTGAATCCACAAGTTTATTTAACATTGTGTGTCGAAACTGTCTATATTTCTTTCTTACCAATTTGTTAAGTTCTTTTTTATTTTGCAGAACTTTAAGACACAAAGTTTTGTTCCATGGCTCATTGCAAAGTTGCCTACTCTTAGCTTTTAAAATTCTGTATTTATTCTCACACTCATTATCATAATATGGTTTTTTAATTTTCCTCTTAGATTTTTTGTTTTTACTAATTCTTTTATCTTTATCCCCTAAACAAGCAGCATTATATAAAACTGAAGACACCTCTTTAACAATATCATCAATACTCTTCTCTAAAATAATATGGCTGTCATTTTTGGTTGCAGATAGCTAATCAATTTTGTTACATAAGAAAATGGTTTGTGTGGTTGTTCTGTTTATAATAGAGTAGATTAAGATGTTGTGAGAAAGATAGAAAGGTTTTCATTGATTCAAATGTTATTTTGAAAAGTAATTTAATATAATACAACACCACATTAATTGCATGGCAAATATACCTGACTCTTTTAAAGATGTTTATTTTTATCTTTTGAAAATTATATAATGTGTCCTACAAACCTAGTTTGAACTAAAAAAAATTGATCTCTCTGAATATTTCAAACTGAAACACATAAACAATATATTTGTTTGAATTAATTATCTTACATGTCATTTCCAGAATCTGGACTGTCATGGTCGTGATCATATGGTAGTTGGATTTACAACTACCTGTGCAATCGGTACCTATCACCACTAAAGTTGTGAGTTCAAACCCGGTTCATGGTGAAGTGTACTCGATGCAACATTATGTTTGTCAGTGAATTGCGACAGGTTGGCGGTTTTCTCTGGGTACTCTGGTTTCCTCCACCAATAAAACTGACCGCCACGATATAACTGAAATATTGTTGAAAGTGGCTTTAAACACCATAAAACAAACCAAACCATTTTCAGAATTCGAAAAAAAAACTTGACCCCAATACAATATGCAGATGGTGGTTAAATTGTTTCAAAATCTATAAATAATACTTATACACATGTGCTTCTCAAAACATTTATTTATTTCTGTTCAAGTTTTATTTGAATTGTATTCCCAGCTGTGATCTAAAGAATCAAGAAACATAAAAAAAAAAAATACAATATTATTTTTAAAACATGCCAGTTACAGAAAATCTTATAAAGTGGCACCTGTCTAAACCTGAACTATTCAATTAATTCTCAATAATAGAAATAAGAATTTTACATGTCTTAGACAAACACAAGACATTGATATCATTGCTGTTCTGTTAATACAGGAATAATCAGAGTATATATAGTCTAATGTAGGTTATGCTTTAACTTTTAGGATCCACCATTTAACTGCAAGGGTGGGAACTGTTCCCCCCCCTCTCGAGTCAGAAATTTCTACCATGCAAAATAAATATCAGATTTTTTATTTTTTTTATGACATGAAAATTCAGTAATTTTTCTTTCAGATAGTAGCAACATTTTTTTGTTCACAACTACAGGGTAAACTTATTTATTCTTTGCATCTTTCTGGATAATTTATTTTTTCTATCAAATTTGGCCACAGGAAATTGAAAAAAGACAGAATCTAACACCAAGGGAAGTACAAGAGAGGGAAATCTCTGACACCCAAGGGTAAGATTTCAGTAAGATTTCAATCGTTCTCTGACGAAGTTAGTCAGTTTTATGTCGACCCAAGGCAGAAGTGTACTCTGTTATTTTGAAGTTGAAAATCCATCAGATTTGCTTTGGAGGAGGACCAATTTGCTGTAGATCTTGAACAAAGACACGAATCACATATACTGAGACATTCTGATGCAGAAAAATCATGGATGGAAATGAACAATAAGTTGTAGGTACCTGTGGCTGTTCTGATAAACAAAATAAACAAGCTTGAAGTGGAAGGGGTAAAAATTTCCATGCAGATTGCGTCCCTTGTTGGATTAGTATAGTTGGGGAATAAATTTGTTTTGAAATTTTTTATATTATATAAAAAAAAGTCCCTATGACTGTAGGTACCAGTTTTTATCTGTGTAGGAACCATTTTCAGCTTAATGTGTCTACATGTCTTTGTACATTAACCACTAGTTTCATGCCAGGTAATAAATACATTATACAGGTAATACAGAATACTTATCATTAACACATTTTCACAATTTTATCTTGTCAATTAGTTCTGAACATGCTATAAAATAATAACAAATGTTTTCATGGAAACATCAAATAAAAATTCATAATGTGGTGGAATTCTTACAACATTAGAATATCAACAAAATATATTATCTCTTTTTCCTATAAAAAAAAACTGTTCTTGTAAATCGAGCCACAGAATAACTGCCTTAAAAATAAAATATTAGCATAGTACTTTACAGTTTCTATATCATTTGTGATTAAAGTACACATTTGAAAACTCATGCTAATACCATTCATTTCTAATTAGTAAAGAACATTGATCTTACAAATTAT
This sequence comes from Bathymodiolus brooksi, assembly GCA_963680875.1. Lineage (NCBI taxonomy): Eukaryota > Metazoa > Mollusca > Bivalvia > Mytilida > Modiolidae > Bathymodiolus > Bathymodiolus brooksi. The sequence goes on along the minus strand of OY804581.1, from coordinate 90,433,755 downwards.
ATTTTTTTTGTGATGCCAACCACAGCATGTAAGTTTATCTAGAGAATTCAAGATATTAGAAAACAATTCTACTGAAAACATCAATGAAAAATTTAACATAGTACCGGTAGTCCATTACAGAAATACACCTCCTATAAGGCCCCTCTCACCAAATGCCACACCTCTTATAAGCCCACTCTCACCAATTACTACACCTCTTATAAGGCCACTATCACCCAATGCCATACCTTTTATAAGGCCCTTCTCACCAAATACCAGACCTCTTATAAGGCCCCTCTCACCGAATGCCACACCTCTTATAAGGCCCCCTCTCACCAAATGCCACACCTCTTATAAGGCCACTCTCACCAAATGCCACACCTCTTATAAAGCCACTCTCACCAAATACTACACCTCTTATAAGGCCATTATCACCAAATACCACACCTCTTATAAGACCTCTCACACCAAATGCTTCACCTCTTATAAGGCCCTTCTCACCAAATACCACACCTCTTATAAGGCCACTCTCACCAAATACCACACCTCTTATAAGGCCCCTCTCACCAAATGCCACACCTCTTATAAAGCCACTCTCACCAAATGCCACACCTCTTATAAAGCCACTCTCACCAAATACTACACCTCTTATAAGGCCATTATCACCAAATACCACACCTCTTATAAAGCCACTCTCACCAAATGCCACACCTCTTATAAGGCCACTCTCACCAAATGCCACACCTCTTATAAAGCCACTCTCACCAAATACTACACCTCTTATAAGGCCATTATCACCAAATACCACACCTCTTATAAAGCCACTCTCACCAAACACCACCCCTCTTATAAGGCCAATCTCACCCAATGCCACACCTCTTATAAGGCCACTCTCACCAAAGGCCACCCATCTTATCAGGCCAGATTTCAGATGCACTGAAATAGTAAAATGCAGGTAAATTTCTTCTTAAATATAGGACCCCCTCTTATAAGGTCACTTAAATATAGGACCCTCCTATAAGGCCACTTAAATATAGGACCCCCTCTTATAAGGCCACTTAAATATAGGACCCTCCTATAAGGCCACTTAAATATAGGACCCCCTCTTATAAGGCCACTTTTATATTGCAGAAGGTGTGGTCTTATAAGAGGGGGAATACTGTATTTCCAACCTTCATCAGGAAGGCTTTACAATTATAATTTGTTTTAGACCACTTTATACCACGTTTTTTCCAGGTTTAAGGTCATAACAGTAAAACACTTATTATTCCCATTTTAGTTTATTACTTGAACTGCTTGCTTTCCTGGATCAGACACGGGGAGAATCGAAATGCGATTCTTAAGCACCGTCCCCTGGTGTCTCCTCCAGCTAAGTAATCACAGTCCTTTCATCAAACACATGATGTTTTACTACTTGAACCGCTTGCTTTGCTGGATCAGACACGGGGAGAATCAAAACACAATTCTTAAGCATCGTCCCCTGGTGTCTCCTCCAGCTAAGTAATCGCATACATGTAGTCCATTCTTCAACCATATGATACACTGCAACTATACATTACTCATTGCCTCTCCTCGGGTCGTGCTGCCGAACACGGCCTATTTATTTATTTATTTATTTATTTATATATTTTTTGTAACATATCATTTAAATAGTTAAGAATTGTCTTGTTTAAAAACATATATCTCCATTCTGTATTGTTGTAACTGTTGATATAATTATGAATGTATATTTGTTATTGCCCCTTGAGGGACCCTAATTGGAATAAAAATATTGTATTGTATTGTATTGTATATTGAAGGGTCATAACAACTACAGCCAAACAAGACTGGCTTCTTCTTTAAATTACATTATAAAAAGATGTTCTATTATCAAAACTTTTATTCTGAGCAACACAAGATGATATTAACTAAATTGTAGATTCTATAAGCTTGTTGGTCACTTCCTTATACAAACAAAAGCTAAATGACCTCAACATAGCCATTTAATTGAATTTGCCTATCACTACAGATGCTGAGAAGACTTGATACAGATACTATTGACATTAACTTGGTATCAATTTATTTCTATGTTGTACTTAGTAACTCAGGACAGATGTCCGTCACTGACCTAAGGCACATGTACTAAATAACAAAATAACTTCCCAGGTCAAGTCTGAACAGTTGATATGTTTTAAGAATAAAATAACATGACAAAATAAATTTGATACAAGCTTTGATGGGACTTTTAACAATTCTGAATATTGAATTGAAACTTTCTTATATTTCTGAGAAGAGATTGAATGAGCAATTTTTGAGCTACATATACATGTAAAAAATGTATATACATAGCAATAATGAGTTAATGATGATGGCTGGTATATACTAGATCAACACAGATTATATTCTGACACATTGACTCAGAGCTAACCAATTTTTACTCTTACTCCTTCATGCTGAGTCCATAGTCAACACCAATTATATGTTATTGTTTATGGTATGAACAGTGAGATTCAGACACACAATCTTCCACACTAAAGACACACACAATCTTCCACACTAAAGACACACACAATCTTCCACACTAACGACACACACAACATTACACAATCTTCCACACTAAAGACACACACAACATTACACAATCTTCCACACTAAAGACACACACAGCATTACACAATCTTCCACACTAAAGACACACACAACATTACACAATCTTCCACACTAAAGACACACACAACATTACACAATCTTCCACACTAAAGACACACACAACATTACACAATCTTCCACACTAAAGACACACACAACATTACACAATCTTCCACACTAATGACACACACAACATTACACAATCTTCCACACTAAAGACACACACAACATTACACAATCTTCCACACTAAAGACACACACAACATTACACAATCTTCCACACTAAAGACACACACAACCTTACACAATCTTCCACACTAAAGACACACACAACATTACACAATCTTCCACACTAAAGACACACACAACATTACACAATCTTCCACACTAAAGACACACACAACATTACACAATCTTCCACACTAAAGACACACACAACATTACACAATCTTCCACACTAAAGACACACACAACATTACACAATCTTCCACACTAAAGACACACACAACCTTACACAATCTTCCACACTAAAGACACACACAACATTACACAATCTTCCACACTAAAGACACACACAGCATTACACAATCTTCCACACTAAAGACACACACAACATTACACAATCTTCCACACTAAAGACACACACAACATTACACAATCTTCCACACTAAAGACACACACAACATTACACAATCTTCCACACTAAAGACACACACAACATTACACAATCTTCCACACTAAAGACACACACAACATTACACAATCTTCCACACTAAAGACACACACAACATTACACAATCTTCCACACTAAAGACACACACAACCTTACACAATCTTCCACACTAAAGACACACACAACATTACACAATCTTCCACACTAAAGACACACACAACATTACACAATCTTCCACACTAAAGACACACACAACATTACACAATCTTCCACACTAAAGACACACACAACATTACACAATCTTCCACACTAAAGACACACACAACATTACACAATCTTCCACACTAAAGACACACACAACCTTACACAATCTTCCACACTAAAGACACACACAACATTACACAATCTTCCACACTAAAGACACACACAACATTACACAATCTTCCACACTAAAGACACACACAGCATTACACAATCTTCCACACTAAAGACACACACAACATTACACAATCTTCCACACTAAAGACACACACAACATTACACAATCTTCCACACTAAAGACACACACAACATTACACAATCTTCCACACTAAAGACACACACAACATTACACAATCTTCCACACTAAAGACACACACAACATTACACAATCTTCCACACTAAAGACACACACAACATTACACAATCTTCCACACTAAAGACACACACAACATTACACAATCTTCCACACTAAAGACACACACAACATTACACAATCTTCCACACTAAAGACACACACAACATTACACAATCTTCCACACTAAAGACACACACAACATTACACAATCTTCCACACTAAAGACACACACAACATTACACAATCTTCCACACTAAAGACACACACAACATTACACAATTATCCTGACTCAGAGCTAACCAATCTTTACTCTTACTGTGTTCATAGAGAAATAACAGTTAAAACAAATTATATTTTATTGCTTGTGGTATGAAGGAGCGTGGATCATTCAGACACACAATCTTCCGCGATAAAGCCTTATTGCCGAACACAACATTATATCAACAATATGTTTTTTTTTTTATCGGTGCATGATTCTAAACCATTCAGCACTGAGGCATTATAAAACAATAGTAATTTTCTTTATATTTTTCATGTTTAAAGGCAATTTGAAGAAACAAACTAAAATACCTTAGGGTGCAATAACAATGAGTTAGTTCATATCAGTATACTGGTAAAATACAAGATGTATATATATTGACTTGTTATTTTAATTGATCAAGTCATGGGAGAGGAAATCATCACTTAAGTAAATATACAACAATACTGTTTTGACATGTTCTGGTCAAGAACATCTGTTCATCCTAGAGTTTGTTTAATAAAACCCTACATGTTCATAATAACACATGTGTGTTGCTACCAGTTACATCTTCCTTTATAATATTTTTTTCATAAAAGTCAGTTTTACTGAACATTCAGTATAGTTTGCCATTTCAAAAACTACCGTAAATGGCCTTATATTACCCACATTGGTGCATTATCCACACCCCTTTTGGCTCCCAAAATCTGGGGAGAAAAAAACCTATGATAAACATGAACTCCAACACAAATTAAAGGGATCAGGGATTTTAAGATTATAACCACCTCCATTTATGCACCTAACATGTTTGTTATAGACAATATTTTTCTGCCCTTATATACTAAAATTTACACTTACATTTATATATTATTCCAGAAACCTGTTGTGCACACTAAATTAGATATCTATTTTTTTAATTACTTCTTAAATGGTGAATATTTTTTTATTAACAGAACTTTTCAACAGCTATGTCTTTTACAGCTTTACAGCTCCATATTGAACATAACTTATTGAAATATAATAAAATGGTTTATTTGCACAGATGTAGTATTTCACAAATCAAAGAAAAAAACAAAAATAAATATATTGAATAATGTTATTTCTTGATCATTATCAAATTTTCATCACATATATTATCTTGAAAGCATTATTTTTTTAATTAAGGATTGATCTCAATTTTTTTTCGGTTCATGAAGAAATAAACTCAAAAATGTGGTACACACTGTGTAACCCAAGGGTTGGTACCACATTTTTGAGTTTATTTCGAATGAACCGAACAAAAAATTGTGATCAATCCTTATAAATTAATTCCTAATTAATTTTTTTCTTGTCCTAAGAATATTTTGTCGGATAATAATTGCTTAAAAAGAATTAAAATTAAAAAAATTCCCAATTGAGACCCCAACATGTGACTTCCGGTTTAAAATTTTGTCTATGGAAAATAACATCAATTTTTAATCCAATCTAAATCTCTTAAACACATCAAATTAATTTATTAACACTTATGAATATTCTACCATATACAGTTAAGGCTGTCCATGTGGTCACCTGTATTTAGCAGTCATCTGCAGGGTTTACGTTTGGCGTCGGTCATCGGTCATGGGCCGATAATTTGCGTATATGACAGGAAATAATTTGACATTGCTGTCAAAATGACCGTTTGTTTCAAAACAAGTGGCCAAAAAGACCGACACATGCTACGTATGCATCGGACACGTGATCGAGTATTCTCCAATTTGTCCATAATTTATTTTGATTAAAACTAAAGTGAAACGCCAGATCAAAACTCTTTTATTGCATCATTTATCGTTCCTCCATGCTTTGATGAAGTTCAAGGACACTGACAAAATTAAAGTCGCAATCTCAGAAACGCTTTAATGAACGAAAATATCAATATTTGAAATATAAGAACAAGCATCACTCCGGACCAGACACGTAAAAATTATCAGATATCAATTTGGTGCCAAATTTAAACTTGTCTTTTGTGCAAAATATGATAGAGGACTTGATTTAGGTTTTTGGGAAATATCAAAACCTTTGAAATGGACAAATATTACAAGCTTTTTCCTGATTAAGACAAATGGTTGAAAAGATCCACTAAAATTGTTATTTCTCTGTGAATTTAAATAAAATACTTTGATCTATTTATATAAAAAAAATCTACAAAATGTTTACTTCAAAGCAGACTTTTTTGTAACCTATTTAGGGTAGCTTTCTCTTAAGTCTTTGACTCATTCCTCATTGGGGAATTTGATTTTAATTTCTATTTATTTTCACTTAAGTTTAGCTTTTTTTTGGAAAGAGATGGTGATCTCTGAAAACTTGTTTGGTTGTCAATTCCAAATCAACCAAACAAGTATGCAAGTTTGAAACAAATGAATATTAAATTAAGCTCCAGCTGCATTAAATGAATCAAACCACACCTTAATATATCATTAAATGACCTATAAGTTTTAGGCAAATTAGGACACAAGTGACCTATTGAATAAGTGCCTTTCAGGACAAAAGGCCTGAGGAATTTATATGAGTTAGGTCATTTGACCTTAGTATAATAAAATCCAGCTGAGACCCTGCATCTGTATTAAAAGGTCACATTTTTGTTATCCTGTCAAAGAAAATTTCATATGAATTGAACCTCTTTAAGAGGTCACCTGTCTTAAAAGACCACTTTATCTTTGTCCTAAAGGTGACCTCTTAATACAGGGTTTGACTGTGCAAGTTGAAACACAGCATGATATACAAGGTACAAGTAGAATCTTTTTATGATACCATTTTGGATTCCTCTTATGATGCCATTTTATGGTATAGGTAAGGATATATTATTTGTGTTTATCATCACTATGGTAATCTTAGGTTCTCCTAAGGAGAGTTATAAGAATTTATGAAGAGAAAGTTTAAACAGTGATCTTCAACAATTCGACCAATATCAACAAAACAAACAATCACCTTTCATCTTAACTAACTCAACATCAAAAAAGATCACGACATATAATGTTGGAAATCCAAACCCTGGACTTGGGACAGGCACAAAAATGTGGCTGTGTTAAATTTGTTAATGGGATTCCAAACATTGTACAGGGACTGGACTAATGGTAGATTTAGGTTCTCCTTAGGGTAGTTAAGAAACATTGTACATGGTAGTCTTTGGTTCTCAAGTCAAGAAACATTATAAAAAAGAATGGACTAATAGTATTTCAAAATTAGTCAATATTTTGTTATAGGAAAACATTACAAATCGTCAGGTGTCTCTGGGTGTATTTCTATACACTAAGGATGAAATAGGAAAATGTAACTATTAATATCCAAATAAGTGTATTATTGTACAATAGCATCTGAACATAGTTTAATCTAAATATTGCTAGTGTTTCCAAAACAGTTTGATTTATAAAATTTTAATAAATTTTGAAGAACGGATAACATTATGTTTTAGCGTGCTTAACCAGCTGGTTAAATTTTCATAATATTTTCAATTACCATGGGGGATAAAATTCAGAATGAGAATTCCGCAAATTTCCTTTTGACGGTCATTAACAACCTTAAAATATTGTTGACGTTTTGGTCATAGGAGAAACAGATTGTTAGATTCTTCTACCAGTGGATTACAGTATTTTCTACTACCAGTGGATTACAGTATTTCTACTACCAGTGGATTACAGTATTTCTACTACCAGTGGATTACAGTATTTTATACTACCAGTGGATTACAGTATTTCTACTACCAGTGGATTACAGTATTTTTTACTACCAGTGGATTACAGTATTTCTACTACCAGTGGATTACAGTATTTTCTGCTACCAGTGGATTACAGTATTTTTACTACCAGTGGATTACAGTATTTCTGCTACCAGTGGATTACA